>JAVLUZ010000343.1:466938-826306 GCA_036768485.1 Mermis nigrescens | reverse complement strand
TTTCCGAAAATGGCCACTGGGGATGTAAAAAAGCTTTTTCCTTTGGGGGATGGGAAGATGACCGATATAAGTAGGGGGCCCAGGCGCGTATTTCTGGGGGAAATGAAGGGTTCGCCCCCCCCCCCGAAATTCCGAAAAATCGGAAAATAGGACTTTTAAACGTTATTTTGTGCTATTTTTGGCCTTTTTGGGCTGACTTCCAAAATTTGTGTTTTTTTTGTCGTTTTCTTGCTTTCAAAATTTTTAAAAAGTCTAAAAAAATTTCCTTTTTCTTTTTCTCGTTTTCTTTTCTTTTCTTGCTTTCTTACTTTTCTTCTCTTTTCTTTCTCTTTGGCCGAAATATTAAGCTATTATCCCCCATCTGTCACCAAAAAATTGGCCGACTGTCCGCCAACAATTTTGAGCTGCTATGAAACTCGTGTTAAAGAACAAAATATTTGACGACAATTAAAAAATTCATGCGTTTTTTACTGAAAATTGCTCAACTTAAATTTGTTTTTTTATTTAAAATTTATTCGTTTTTTTAAATTTATTTACTCGATAAGTTTTTTGAAAGAAAATTCTGTAGTGGAACTCACGTCAAAAGCCTATTACGGCAGGGCTTCCATTGAAGTTTTGTGCAATGTTATTTGCGTAACATGTTTTAGTATGTAAATTTTATCATAATCGTTTCATTTTTAGTCGTAAATCTCATTTAAAAAATATATTAAAATTTTTTAACGCACGTTCCTTTTAAATTAATCTTTTATTTCTCAAGGAAAATTTTACTTACAACGTAATACTGATTTTTTTCTTGTAGATGCTCCTTGACATTAGGAAGATATTTATGCAGCAACCGAGCCTTGTCGATATAACCGTGCCACCGGTACGCTGTAGATAAGAAACGTGTATAACATAAATTTGCCGGTTTTAAAATTAGAACAGTTTTAGCATAAAACGGTTTGTACGTATAAACAATGGGCATAAAAGCGTTTTGAAGTTTAATTGGTAAAAGTGCAATATATTAATGTGATTTACAGCTCGTCTATGTAGCCTTTTCTCGGAACATGTTTTTTAGCAATTTTTTTTTATTTCTAAGGCCTTTCTAGATTTATTGCTACAATCACACATGTAGCGGCTGGAAATTTCGGGTGGGGTGGTCTTCGGCCGTTGAGGGGTGTGTGGTAAATTACCTCGATTTTTGGCCAAAAACGGCCGAAAATTCAATTTTTTTCGAAAATAGAGGGCGGTCAAAAACTTCCCGGCTTTGGAGGGATGAGGGATGACTAACTTTGGGTGGTAAATTACCCATCCCCGTACATGTAAGGGCTCGAAAATTTGGGGGAGGGGTACACGACCTTTATTTTTTTTGGTTAAAAACTGCCTAAAATGGCTAAAAACTTCGAATACGATTTTTCCCAAAAATTGGGGGTCAAAAATTTTCTGATTTTTTAGGGAATTGGAGGACGTCCAACTCTGGGTTGGAGGATCCCCTCAATCCCGCTGTCACATGTTTGCCCATCCTCGTGTTACATATATAGTTACGATAGTTTTGGAAAGTAACAATTCCAAACTTTTTCGAAAAATTATATTTTCGCCCGTTTAAAATCATAATTTTCGCTCTATTTTTTGTTTAAAAATGTTCTCTTCGATATGTACATAGCTTCAAGTTTGCCGTATTCTCCATAAAGGTGTAGTATTTGTTCAACATTCCGAGATCACGAATACAACTGCTTAATTTGGACCCATATTAAGCATACATTAATGAGAATTACAGTGCTCGCCACGCCATGAAACATGACGCACTTTAATCGTCAGATTTATATTAGATGATGCGTCGCGAGCGACGCGTTTCGTCTATAAAGCGCTATCATCTTTTTTTATTATAGGATATTTATCTGTATCATGCCGCTAATCTGGCGATGCGGACAACGCAATTTAGCTATTAATAGCACCTACAAGACGGAAGCGCACACATGAATGCGGTGCGCACATCAGGCATTCACGTGCGCGCTTCCTTCTTGTTGGCACTATCAATAGCTGAAAATTGATTTTAATGACGGTTCACCTGAACGTAGAACGGCATTCACGTGCGCGCTCCCAGCATTCACATGCGCGCTTCCTTCTTGTTGGCGCTATTAATAGCCAAATTGCGCCGTCCACAACGCCAGATTAACGGCATGATACAGATAAATATCCTATAACTAGCAAAGAAAAATGCTCCGATGGAACAAAAAAGGGGGAATATACTTGGGATTGACAATTATCGAGGATGTAAAAGGAGGGGTCTAGGAAAAATCTCCCTATGTTATATATATGCCAAGAATCGCAAAATATGTTAAAAACCAGACTTTCTCTAAACAATGCAAAAAATCGAAGTATATTCTGCGGCCTTTGAAATATGTAAAAGTTTAGTAAACAATTGTCGAGACATGGGCGTAGGCGGGGGCGGGGGGGCGGCCGCCCCCTATAGCCCAAAAATAATTTTGGAAAGGTAAGGAAGTGCATGAAAATTGGCATCATTTCATCGAAAATTCTCAAAATTTTCGGCGCTTCGCGCCGTAGAATCATTATTTTCGTTCATTTAGGCCCAAGCGCGGCCAAAAAAACGTCATTTTTTATAGCTGCTCCTCCCTTAGCCCAAAATAATTTTGGAAAGGTAAGGAAATGCGTGAAAATTGGCATCATTTTATCGAAAATTCTCAAAATTTTCGGCGCTTCACGCCGTACAATCATTATTTCCGTTTATTTAGTCCCAAGCACGGCCAAAAAAACGTCATTTTTTATAGCTGCTTCCTCCCTTAGCCCAAAAATAATGTTGGAAAGGTACGGAAATGTGTGGAAATTGGCATCATTTCATTATTTTCGTTCATTTAGGCCCAAGCGCGGCCAAAAAACGTCATTTTTTATAGCTTATTAGTAGAAAATAAAAATTTATCGAAAAAATTGAAGGTTATGAGCTTAACGGATAGAGCATGTTCGCAAACGTCAGAAAATGCACTTTATTTTGCGCCCCGGCGACCATATTCCTAAATATAGGGTCACCAATTTTGGACCGCCCCCTTGAAAAATCCTGCCTACGCCCCTGGTTGTAGACATGTGTAAAAGAGTATCTACATAAGGTCTGTTGCACGTCAGCTTCCGTGTTTCCTACTGCTTTGAACCAACAATATCATCGATTGTCTTGAATGCATCGATATGTACTATTTCATTCAATTCGCTTAGCTACTGCATTGCTAATTCGCTGCTTTTTTCAATCAATTTTTTGGTAAATAGTTTATTTCTATTGGGAGGGCACAGAATATACTTCGATTTTTGCATTGTTTAGAAAGTTTGGTTTTAACATATTTTACGATTTTTGGCATATAACATAGGGAGATTTTTCCTAGGACCCCTCCTTTTTACATCTTCTCGATAATTCTCGAATCCCGAGTATATTCCCCTTTTTTTGTTCCATCGGAGCATTTTTTTGCTAGTACCCTACTTTTAATTAGCAAGATTTGGAAATACAATACTAGATTTCATTTACTGTGCGGTTCTTCTAATAATTGAATGGTTTAAACTTTACAAAACTACTAGTTGTAGAAGAAACAAACATTCTGATTAGTAATTCTAATGTTACGTAGAACATCCTGTAAGAAAAAATGCATCCAAAACTTTCTATAGCTAAACTTAATTTACATTTTAAAACTTTACACAAGAGTGTAAAGAATTTTAGTGGAATTAATAATTTCGATATTGCTCTGATATAACGATCAGCATTTATTAAGAAACGAAACCTCTATAATGTTCTAAGAACAAATTAACATTGAGGTGTTAATCAATTTACACTACTCTTCATGCGCCCCTAGCAGATGTATCACATCTGTTTCCATATATATTTTACGACTTTAGGGGAAAAATAAGTTACCGTGAGGCTCTAGAATGGAGCTTATTATATAGTGTAAACTTTAAACTAGCAACGAGTGTAAAGAAATTTTAGTCGCACTTGTAAATTCGATATCACTCGGATGTTACGTTATTCAACATTCATGAAAGCATTACATCTTCCATAACGGTTTAAGGACAAATGAGACGCAGATGTAAACCACTTTACATCACTGCTGAGTGTAAACAAACGCGCCCAGCTGACGTCCTATATTTCATTCCCTGTAAATTTTAAGATTCTCAGGAAATAATTTCGGTTTTTGCAGTGCTCTAGAACAAGAGGCTAACATACGGTGTAAACTTTGGCACGACCGCCTAGTGTAAGAGGGATTTTATTTCGATTTATAAATCCGATATTACTCGGATATTATTACCAACATTTATGAAAAAATTGCATGTGTACAATGGTCTGAGGACAAATATATAATGAAAGATTGAAAACCACTTTACATCACTGTTGTTTGGATGTAAACAAACGCGCCTACGTGACGTCTCCACATTTGATTTTTTGAAAATTTCTGAGACTCCAGGAGAAAATTGAGGTTTCTGGAATGCTCAAAAACGAAGATAAATACATATGTAGTGTAGTGATCGACCGGAGCGGCCAAAATGGCCGGAGGCCGGAGATCCGGCCGGAGCCGGATTGGACCATGCTGCCCGAAGCCGGAGCCGGAGCCGGAGAAATATTATTTTACACATGTGGATAGATATAGCAGGACATCTTTGTGATCAAGACCTGGACCATAGTGCACATGCATCTAAACTGCATACCAGCTAGTTACATCAAAAATGGCACGATTATATGAACGTGTATGAGGAATAAAACGTGAAAAACATTCATTGATCCGTACCCATCTCTTTTTAGCAGGGGCATAATTTTGGGGAGGCGGCCGCCCGCCCCCGCCACTCGGCCAAAAATATTTGGCGAGATGAAGAATGGATTTGCAATTTGCAATGATTTTTAGCCGTCAGTGACCACAATTTCTCAATTTTTTCTCGGCGCTTCGCGCCGAATGATACCTATTATTAACTTTCTTGACTTGACTTGATTTAATGCCATTAACGAGCATACGGCCAGAGCAAATGCCGTTGGGGCTGCTAATGGGCTGGGCAGGCAACTCTAATCAAGCTGCTCCATATTCAGCGCAGCTTGTCTGGCATCTTTGAGTTTAGAATACTGCACGAGGTCGCAAGTCCTGGGTGACCTGACGCTGATCCATGTTTTCTTTGGGGCTGTTTTTCAGAATCTTCCATATGGCTGGCTTTTCATTTTTCAGTAGTTGGTAAGGTGTACGTTGACGACTGATTCTTGCAGACATGTCCAAACCACCTGAGACGTGCCTCCTTAATTGACACTTCAATTGTAGTTTGATCACATTGTTTGAGCAATGTCCACGTTTCTAGTTCGTTGTAGTCGTGTGATGCTGAGGATGGAACGAAGGCATTTGATATGGAACTTCTCAAGTCTGTTTAAGTCTTGCTTTAGCAAGGTCCATGTTTCAGCTGACGTGCAGCAGGATTGTTTTCACTGAGGCATTAAAGATCTTGACTTTAGTTCTTTAGCTGACTGATTTTTTTGGACCATAGGGCTTTTCGTAAATTGAGTCCTCTCCTCGTAATCGCATCTTTTATGGCAGAAATCTTGGTACCTGATATCATTGATCCAAGAAATTTAAATTCATCCACTTGTTCTATCAGTTCACCATCGAGTTTCAGTGAAATGTTCTGGCTGAAATGTGTATTTGAGTTATGTTTTGCTGGCATTGATTTTCATATCAAAATATTTACACCAACGCTGGTATTCAGATAATCAATAATGGCTTGGGCTTCTGCTTCATTATTGGCAAAGTAGGCGAGTATCATCTTGCATCAGTGTTTTTTTTTTACAAGGCCGTTTATACATGTACAAAGATGGTCCCCAAGAAGTCTTTGTACATTTTGTACATGCTGAAATGTTTGTTTCTGCTTAAGTAGGTTTCAGAACAATTTTAACAGCAGAAACAGCTATTTTTGCATAGGTTCCTTCTATTTACAATTAAAAAGTTCGATGTTTTGCATCAAATGCTATAAATGCAGGAAATCGAAAGCAATAAATCACGCTTCTAGACGTCTATCCGCCTTAATTTTCACAAATTTTCCGACGCTTCGCGCCAGATTTTTTGTTAAAGTCAAAGAAATTTAATGATTTTTTCGCACAAAATTGTCGAAAATTTTAAAATTTTATGATATTGCGTCGAAAGTGATTTTACGTAAAACTATACAATGTAAAGGACCGAAAAAACGCTATTCAGCGCGTTAAGAAAGGGTAAGTTTTTGAACCTGTTTTTGACTGTTTTTAGGAAAAGTTGGGATGCTGCCCCCCTTAGGGAAATCCTAGATCCGCCACTGATTTTTAGATAATTTATGCAGCAATTTGAGACACTGTCGTCTCCATAGCCTGCCTAAATAAAGCGTCAATAGGCGATATTTGATTTTAAAGCATAATGTGTGTGACCGTATTTGCATAGGTACGTTATATACTATACTAAGTTCAGTGAACCGCGAATATGACGTACAGAATGGACAACAACATTATCTAGAAAATCAGTATGGTATGTACAGTGCAGGCCTGAGGCTGCATCTTATGCGACTCTATGAGTTTCAGTGTTGACAGAAATTTCCTGCAGCGATTTTCACAGCTAATGCATGAATCGATCAATATAGTAATTTTCTTTCCTCCTAAAAATGAATATTCCACAATTGTGGTGGTGACACTTTATGTGGTGCTCTTTCCTATTTTTTGCTATTGTATTGTGCTCTGACTGAATTGGATAAGCATGTCAGCAATTAGCGCATTCGGTCACTATGCGGCAAACGAAAAAATTCCCGACCTCCGGCCCGATTTTTGGATGTCCTCCGGCTGGAGCACCGGAGTAGAAAAAATGGCCGGATTTGCGCGCAGGCCGGAGCCGAAGCCGGATCTCCAGTCGATCACTAATGTAGTGTAAGCTTCATGTAAACACCTAGTGTAAGAGAAGATTTTGGTCAGATTCGTAATTTTGATATTGTTCCGATATTACGATTAATATTTATGGAAAAAAATTAAGTCTCCATAATGTTCTATGGGCAAACTAACAATAGGTGTAAAACCACTTTTACCAAAACTTGTAGAGTGTAAACATATGCGCCAGACTGGCATATCAAATTTGGTTCCTGGTCCATTTCTAGACTTAATAAACGTGTCCCTGACTCGTAACCGGAGAAGCAGGCAGAAAAAGCAAGACAGAAACGCATTTTAAACACCAAATTTTTGACTTTACACTCGCTAAATATTAATGTATAGAGCAATTTGCTTTGACATGCACCCGATACAAAGCACTTTATTTTTATTCTATTGGACTTATCCCGACTTCTGGACGGAGAAAGTGGCGAACAAAAACGCAACTATGAAAACGTATTTTCCATCATTTAGAACACTGTAAACTTTAAAATTCCGTACCGAACTCCCCATTGAGTTTAAAGAAATTCGGTTTGAGTTTCAATTTGTAGCTTTTCAATCGTAGTACATTCAGTGTTTTTTTTTTGTACAAGGTCCGTTTGTACATGTACAAAGATGGTCCCCAAAAGTCTTTGTACATTTTGTACATGCAAATTTTTGTGTACTATACTATAGTACAGTAGCGATTTTAGTGTGGTTAAACAGGGTTTTCGATCTTTGGTAGTGTATTATAGCTAATTTCTGGGTTTCTGACGCCAAAAAATACTAAAAATTATCTGAAAACGGCGCGAAGCCGAAAATGTTGACATTTTTCCATTCTAAATGCAAATTCTGCCATTTTAAAGATATATAGGACAAATAATTTATCAGTTCGGAGCGAAGCGCCGAAAATTGTGGGAATTTTACATCTTTTTACAGTTTTTGTCTTCCTAAAAATCTTTGTACATTTTGTACACACAAAATTTTTAGGCACTATAATATGGTATAGCAGCGACTTTAGTGTGGTAAAAACAGAGTTCTCCAACTTTTCATAGTGTGTTTTAGCTAATTTCTGGGTCTCTAAGGGTAAAAATCACTAAGAATCGTCTTAAAACGGCGCGAAGCGCCGAAAAATTTGACATTTTTACTTTTGAAATGCAATTTCTGCCATTATAAAGATATATAGAACACACAATTACTCATTTCGGCGCGAAGCGTGAAATTTTCCCGAATTTTAGACCTTTTTTGCAATTTTTGTCTTCCCAAAAATCTTTGTACATGTACAAAGACGGTCCCGAAAAAGTCTTTGTACATCGGGAAAAATCTTTGCCGAGTACAAAAAAAAACCGTGAGTACATTCCTGTGTGCCAAAATTCTCTTGCAAAAGTTACTTTATATGATTTATTAATCAAACTTAGGAAAAAACGTGTTTTTTCGCCCATTTTTGTACCTCTGATTTCGAACTTTACACCCCCATAAATAACTCAATATTGCGTTTTTTCAAATGCGGTTTGCTGCGATGTGTAGCCCCTGAGAGGCACTTTATTAATGCTGCGTTTAATTTGCACTGACTCATAAGCGGAAAAATTTGGCTTAGAAATCTTACTTAAAATCCGTTTTTACACTATCCACTAGAGTGTAAACTTTAAACCCCAGGATCTAACTCACCATAGAGCGTAGAAGACTTAGCTTATATGCAAAATGTAGCCCTTGATCCGCTCTTTATTTCTGTCAGAAAACATTTGAAAAACCTCATAACTGGAGTTAGTATCGGACATAAGCAGGTTGAAAAACTCGACCAAAAAGTGCTTTTCACTCCCAGATTTTCGCACTCTTTACACTGCCACCCGATGAACTAATGCGAATTTCAAAAACAAAACAAAGAATTCTGTTCTGTAGAATTCATCCCTCTATAATCCTATGCTGTTCAATTGTTCGAGTCATCAATACTCAGTTGTCCACATGCCGCAGTAAAAAGGTCCCAAAATTTGTCCTATGTTATAACGTTACACAAAAACTTTACACCTTCTTTACACAGTCAGTTTTGAGTTTCAAGAAAAACAAAAAACACGGGCAGCGAATTTTTTTATTATCTTTCTTTTAAAAAACCGCACCTTCCTGAAGTGTCCCGTTATAGCTGTAGGGGGTTGCACAGGTATTAGGGGTACCCAAGTATATTATAGGTACGCGCTAACGCGCTACCTAAGGTAATTAAAAAGAGATGATAGCGCATTATAGATGAAACGCGGCGCTCGCGACGCATCATCTAATATAAATCTGACGATTACAGTGCGTCATGTTTCATGGCGTGCACTGTAGAAAAAACATTTCTAACTATAATGTTTTCCTACTTATTACCGACTATTGAATAAAAGCCTGTTTTAATACGCATTTTCAGATGTTTTTTGCTAGAGTCAAACTTTTATTTACTCCTCGTTTTAAAACTTATATATAAACTTAACTTTTAAAACTGAAAAATTCCGAGATTGTCCAGCTTTTTATACATGTCATACGTATATGCCCCTTAGTCACGTGTGCTAAACTCGATGCTCTTCTCTAGCGATTTCTTGATAAAAAATTCAGTGTCTATTTTTTGGACGAATCGTTTTAAATAATATAGTTTGTCTGTGCCCGAATTTTGTTTAGCCAAATTTCGTAATTTTCTAAGGAAAGTAGATGAAAATTTAAATTATAAAAACAAAAGTAATAACTTAAAAAAATAAAAAATCAGCGAATTTTCACCAATAAATTTTTTAGAACTTTTTTAGCTATTTTTTTGATCATTTTATCTACTATTTCGTGTACACATTTTCGCTGCTCCTTGGCTCGTGTACATGAAGAAAGCGAAGATATACTCTCTAATATAATTTTGCGTCATCTATATGTGCATCATGATCTTGGCTTTCAACCCCAAGAAAATGTCTCCGCTAGAAAATTTTTTTAACGTCTACACCCCCCGGAATTCGTGTGTTTTTTAATTCGTCGGAAAGGTGCACTTTTGAACGATCTTTTCACACAGAAAGTATAAAATTTCCTTATTTTTTGACTCTGCCTTGTTTAATTTATTCGATCTTTTTGGTATTTTTGCAGAGGATTTTAGGTTCGTATGCTCTAGAAAAGATGGAGAATCGTCAGAAACGCACCGAAAAATTGTGTTTTTGATGCGTACTAACCGTTTTTGAACCCAAAAAAAGCAAAAGGCAATTTGAAAAATCAAATGTGGAATCAATCATACGCGATCTTGTGGGAGGGGGTTTCACTCCCATCCTCTGGAATTTTTTCTACCACCCCCCTCGCGATTTTCCCTAAAAATTCGTAGAAAATTTCTTTTTCCGAACGTTTCAGCTAACCGTCTGCTAAAAACGGGGCTCAGTTTTCGGCGCTTCGAGCCATGTGCTCACTTCTCGACTATGTTTGTTCGATTTATTGAAAGTTTTTGTTATTTTTTCTCTGAAACATCTTGTTTTTACATTTTATAGCGATATGAGCATTGTCAGAAAAAGCCAAAAACTAAGCTTTTGTATTGACCATTCACGTAACAGCTCGAAATTTTTGGGTGGGCAGTCTCCACACCTAGGCTGCGGTTCCAACCCGTATCAACAGTCGAGCTGCAAGTATCAACAAGAATTTTAAGTAAAAAATCGAATTGAATGCAAAAATAGAATCAAAATATATTGAAGCTCGTAGAACATTCAGTATTTGCCTGTGTGTCCAGGACATCCGCATTTTATATTTTGCTATATTATTTTCCTTACGACTTTTATCCGTACGTTTATTCCGACTAAAGTAGTATTAGTAAATCGAAGTAAATAAGAAAAACAATGCCAACTAACCACACAAGAGCATGGGGGTTTCAGGCACGTATCTCTGGGGAATATAGGGGATTCGACCCTCAAAATTTAGAAAAATCGGAAAATAGGACTTTTCAAAACGTTATTTTGTGCCATTTTTGGCTTTTTTGGGCTTGATCCCCCAAAAATTGGTGTTGGTCCCCCCAAAATAGGATGGCCAGCTACGTGCCTGATACCCCTGAACTTTGAAAAACTGATAGCTATGCAGCGATTTGGGCCAAAAATCATTTGCTGTATAGTCTTTTTGTCTGAAACGCTATTTAGTTGTCTTTTCTGAGTTTCAAAAATGATATATAGCTATTTTCTTGACTCCAAAAAGGGGTTAATAACATTTTTAATCCGAGAAAAAGGCTATATAGCTATGTTTGTGAGTCCAAAAAGGCTATATAGCTAGTTTTCTGGGACCAAAATAGTTATATAGCTAATTTTCTGGCCGAAGGACTATAGGGCCACGTTTGACGAAGCTCATAGCCATCTAACAATTTTTGGTTCCCCTCCTGATCTTTTGACCATGCGCGCCTGTGCAACTATAATACATATCAATCAATAAATACCAAATAATAAACAGCCATCCGACCAACCAACTAACGACTTACTGATAACCGCAAGCAGTCAACAAACCAATCCACACGATATTATCGGGCACGTATCTCTGGGGGAATGGGGGGTTCCGGACCCTTCCCCAAAAAATTCAGAAAAACCGAAAACGAGAAGTTTTTAAACGTCATTTCATGCTCTTTTTGGGCTTAGTTACTAAAAAAATTGGTGTTGGTCCTCCCCAAATAAGACGGCCAGCTACGTGCCTGGAAATTATGGAAAATGTATAAGAAAATGTGCATCTACTTACGTAGACCATTGCGAAGAAATTGATTGATAAGCATTACACTCAAAAAATTATAGCTTTATCCTATTAGTGAATGCTATTCTCAAAACCGATTAAGCTCTCCCCATACTTCCACGACTGATAAAACAAAGATGCATAATGCTTGCATAGAAAATCATTATTTATTTGAAAATCGTGAGAGAAATTTCACAGAAAACAACCTTTTTGGAAACTATCGACCAAACAAAATTTTTTTGCTCTAATATCAACGGGATGACCGGCCATTGTATAGGTATGGCGGTCTCCGGCCATATTGAGGGTTAGTAAAATGACCTTCAATTTTGGCCAAAAAACGGCCAAAAACACCTGAAATGGCCAAAAACGCAAGTTTTGTTCCAAAAATTAGAGGATCTAAAATTTCTGGCTCTGTGAAAATGTGGGGCTGCCGCTTTGGGTAGGGGACAACTACAGGCCCAAAAATTTTTACTAAGTGCCTTTTTTGGGCTATAAGTACACGTTAAAAACACTGTTTTGACATAACCGACAATACTTATTCTTTCTAGAACATAACGCGAAAGAATAAATTTTACGAAAAATCGACAATTATGGGGTGTTGCGGCCATTTTGCGAGGGTTAGTTGCCATTCTGGGAAGTCAATTCACCCTCAAGAACACGTATGGCGGGGGATCCTCATCCCCCTCGTTGCATGTATGATTTGACAATTTGACACGTGTATGGTTTACGAGCCCGAAAAAGGGCACTTTAGAAATATATTTTGGTTTCGCCCTCCCTGCCGCAGAGTTGCTATGCTGCAGATGTTTGGTGCTAATAGCATTGGTTTTCTATTTGATTAGAAAAAGTTCACGATATGTGGTGACATTCACGGACAG
Source organism: Mermis nigrescens (assembly GCA_036768485.1). NCBI lineage: Eukaryota > Metazoa > Nematoda > Enoplea > Mermithida > Mermithidae > Mermis > Mermis nigrescens. The sequence goes on along the minus strand of JAVLUZ010000343.1, from coordinate 813,880 downwards.
TACTACGATCTGCTCAATATTTTCAAATTGAACGGCTTGCCATCGGAGGAAAACCCTTACGTAAATGTTTAATTGATGAAGTGCTGCAATTTGGGGCTTATACCGCAATAGGTTTTGAATAAAAATATTTTTGTTTTTTTAAATTCGGAGTGAAGTGGATTTGCGTAAGTTCCTTTCAACGACGGCTTTTAACTTTTAGCTTGCCTTCGAACTTTCCATCATTCTCTCCAATGGAGTAAAAATGGCTGATTTAGAGAATTCTCAGAATTTTGCCACAGTGCTCGCCATGGAAGTTGATGCACTATCATTGCCAGATTAATGTTAGGTGATGCTTCGCGATCGCCGCGTTTTGTCCATTATGCTCTATCAACTTGTTTTTGCCCATATTGCAGTATATGTATTAGCCTCTATCACGCCGCTAATGCGGCGACGCATTTAGCTATTAATAGCTTCAACAAAAACGAAACGCGCATCGTGAATTTGTTGTGATTTGCGTCAACAAAAAGGATGCGCACGTGAATTCGCTTGTGATGTTGCTTCAGCAGAAAGGAAATGCGCATGTGAGATTCCTAGTGATTTTCTTGTTGTCAATGCTATTAATAGTCAAAATTGCTCCGTCTGCGTCGCCGCATTACCAACGCGATACAGGATAATATATTGAAGTAAAAAAGAGCAAGTTGATAGAGAATAATAAACAACTGGCGGCGCTCACGACGCACCATCTAACGTTAATCTGACAATGATGGTGCGTCAAGTTTCATGGCGGGCACTGTAGGTACCAGGTGAAAAATGTTGTTTAAAAATGTGTAAAAATTTTTGCTGTATGTCGTCGAGGTCTATTTGTGTTGTAGTGGCTTACTGTGTAATATGTACATAATTTTTATTATACATATTTCATAATTTCATACTTTTGTTTGATTAAAAATTTTTGCCAATATTTTAAACGGGCATTATCTTATTGTTCAAGCCTCTAAGTAGGCACTTTTTGATTGGGTTTTAAAAACCGCAATATTGTCCAAAAAATGAGCAAATTAGTGAAAGCTTTCGGCGTTTGAACTAGATTAAATTGGCGTGTAAACAATTACTATAGCGCTTAAACCGCTGTCAGCTGGCCGAATTTTTCATACCATAAACAAAGACGTTTTAATCCGTCTAAGACAAAAGGCCTTAAAATTCTATGTCCGTATTAGCCGAAGTCATGGCGTTTAATATCGGGTGTAGACTCCTTGGTGCCAGCCATACATGAGTTTTTTTGGGGCTTCATTCCCCCTTGAAATATTTTTTCATCCCTCTCCAAATTTTGCGCTTTGCCGAAGGTTCCTAAAAATTCTTGGAAATTCGTCAAAAAGGTGCATTTTTAAGCGTTTTTAGCCATTTATCTGCTCAAAAGTGTCAAATTTTCGGCGCTTCGCGTTATATACATATACGAGTATACTGATGTTTTGACTATATTTTGTTCGACTTTTTTGGATTTGTTTCAGAAATTTATTTTAATTTCATTGTTTTTATGCTCTAGAAAGATAGAGCATCGTAAAGAACGCCAAAAATTAAGTTTCTGACGCGCAACCACAATTTCAGGCCCTAACGGGCACTTTAAAATTACCTCCTCCTAGAATTCCAGCGCTGCGCATGTTTGGTGCAAGTTTGTTTTTCTTCATTAAATAATTCAAAAAATGTTTTTTATAAATTATTTCAATAGTTAAACGTTGTATACATGATAAAAGGCTAAATACTATGGTAATGGTTTTATTAATATAATTAATATTAATATTATTATCAATATTATTATTATTGTTATTTCTTTTGTAAATTTGAAATAATTAAAACGTATTATGTTTCTAGAAAAAATTCGACAATTTCAAATATTTTTAGCTATTTTTATGTGTCCATTTTAGCTTTTTAACGGCGATCTTTGTGGATCGCTGGTTCGTTTTCGGTCGAAACTATATTTACGCTTTTTGGATTTAAACTGCTTGTATCCTAATTCGCTCTTCATGTCTCGAGGTGAGCTTTGTTGCCTTATTTTGTTTGTTTGTCGATTTTTATTATTTTTCGTCTTTTTTACATTTATTTGTTGTTTCTATTTCCCCTTTTACGCTTTGTCGACTTTCCGTTAATTAATCGATATTTTGTTCGATCAAAGATTATAGACGTCACAGAGTACGATGCATTATCACAAAGCTGTATAAATCTTAATAAGTATATTTTATTAACGGTTTCAGAATTGTGAATTAAGGTTCAGTTTCCAAAATTCGATGAAATTGGTTCCGGTTTGAAAATCTTAATTCTTTTAATTTTTAAATTCGCTTGCGTACACCTCTATCTTCTACTTAAGGCTAGACCATACATGCACAGTATGGGAATTCTGGGGGATGAAAACCTAAAGTGCCTTTTGTGAGCCCAAAAATGGCCGGTACGCGTTGAAAAAACATCGTTTTTTGGCGTTTCTGACGATACTCTATCCTTCTAGAGCATTAAATCATGAAAAAAATTTCGAAAAAAGTCGAATAAATTGACCAGTATATCGCTTAAAACATGAATTGGCGATTTTGAGCAAATAGATAGCCAAAAACCCTTAAAAAGATACTTTTCCACCAATTTTCAGGTAAGTTTAGGAAACTTTTGAAAAATCGCTAATTCTGGGGGGGGTGATTCTGGGGGGGTGAAAAATTTTTCGCGGGGGTGAAACCCCCAACCCCTCTCAAGATTATGTATGGGCTAAACGGTTTAAAATTCAGGGGTGGGGGGTCCCCTCGGCCATTTTTGAGTAGGGGGTGAACAACTTTCAATTTTGGGCCAAAAAACGGGGAAAAATTTTTGCCAAAAAATACATTTTGACCAAAAAAGTTGGGGGTCAAAAATTTTCTGGCTTTGGGGGCGGGGGCACGGGACGACCAACTTTGGGTGGAAGATCGTTAACCTACGTACTTTTTACGCAATTTTTAATTGTTTTTTGCCATTTTTAGCCAAAAATACATATAAGGTCATTTGGTCTGTCTTTAAAAACGGCCGACTATTTATGTGGAATAAAAACGTGAAACTTTTGCAGCTTTTATTTGAAAATTTGAACAAAAAATAGATTCAATTTAATTTTTAAAATTTCAAAAAATACGGACTTGGGAATTAAAATTTAAAATCGAGTTTACTTTGAAGAAAAAATAAGCCGATATTGCTATTCGACTCTATTCTACATTGAACAGGCAATCACGAGAGTCAAGTTATGAACCAAATGTACGGATTCGAGGGCGAAGTAAAAGCCAAATATACGGCTCAAATGGCCGAATTATTCACCGAAATTTACAACTACTTGCCTTTGTGCCATTTGATCAACGAAAAAGTTCTAGTAAACGACGCTTTCGCATATTTTACTCGAATTTTTAGCGCGTGTGACTCGTTTAAAGTGGTTTAAACCATTTAAACGATTAGTTGACTACTTACACCAAGCAATTATTGGCCCAAATCGGACATAAAATTGCTCAAAAATTTGGGTGTGAGACGGTCTTTTTCTTTTGTTCAAGGTCCGTTTGTACATGTACAAAAGATGGTCCCTAAAAATCTTTGTACATTTTGTGCACACAAATTTTTGGGTAGTATACTATGGTACAGTAGCGAATTAAGTATGGTAAGAACAGATTTGTTCGACCTTTGGTAATGTATTTTTGCTAATTTCTGGGTTTCTGAGGGCAAAAATCATTAAGAATCGATCCTAAAATGGCGCGAAGCGCCGAAATTCTAGAATTTCAGTTTTTTTAATTTTTTTTGTGTTTTAAAAGATTTTTTGTATATGTATAAAGACGAAGTCGAAAAGTGTTTGTACATCGGTAAAAATCTTCGGCAAATACTGAAAAAAACCATAATTTGAGGTATGTAATTGGCCGTTTTTAGAGGGAGGGATTGTTGACCTTCAATTTTTGGTCAGAAATGGCACATAAACGCCTAGAAATGGCTAAAACGGCCAATTTTTGCCTAAAATTGGGGTTAAACAATTTCTGTAGGGATGGCGGTCCATCCACCCTTCTGCTACACGGTTGGCCCAAATAAAGCCATAGGTGTTGCGTCTTCTGAATGAATGTATGAAGTTTACACGCATATCGCATGCCGAATATTTTATTCTGTGTAAAGCTTTTTTGTGTGATTGATTTCTACACATACATATATATGCAGGCCCGTAGCCAGGATTTTGTTTCTTTGGGGGGGGGGGGGGCAAAAAAATTGTCAGATATCTCGAGAACCGTTAGGGGTAGTCAAAAATATAGGCATATTTGAACGTTTCTCAATGTCTACACAATAGTGAAAAAATTTCGAAAAATTTTTTAATTTTTTTCATTCTATCTCATATGTACTTATACGCAGAAACTCTGTCGCTTAAACTCTCTGTGAGACCATACACGGGCGCAGGGGTTCGGGGGTATGCACCTCCTTTCCCGCCAGAAACTTAAATACCTCCAGAATTCAATTTATGAATATTTTTGTTTTTTTTTGCATTTTTTTTGATGCCAATGGATAGTGCTCGATGGGAAACGTTGAAAATGGTGTTTTTTCGCTATACAACCATTTTCAAGGCTATTTTTCGACCTTGGAAAACAATTTTGAACCCCTAGCCCCTCTCAGAACTTTGGGACCGCCCACCTATGTGTGAACTTTAAAAGTCGATACAAATCATTTTGATGCAAAAATTCGAAAAATAATCAAAAATGCAAAAATAATCTACAATTCTAAATTTTTTGCTAAAAAATATTTCAGGAACGGGATAAAGATAAAGAAAATATTCTTACAAGGAAGATGCATACATATATACAGGTCCGTAATCAAGAATTGGAGGAGGAGTGTTGCCCCACCCAAGATCAGAAGAAAATTTGTTTCTCACAAGGCCTGAAGCAAGAGATGAAAAATTCCAAAAATGCATTGTCGCAAAACAGTTTTTTCGTACTTTTGAGCTAGTAAACGCAAAGCGCTTCGCGCCGGTATAATAGTTTCTGTATAGTTTTTGACTTTTAAACCATTCATTTTTGATTTAAATTCGGAGATGTCAAACTTTCTAGTGCTTAGCGCCGAATCACTCATTTTATGCTCGTTTTTCTTCGAAGATAACAAGGATTGAGTAAAAACACGAAAATTCAAGAAATTGTTGATGGACTAGACGATGAAAAACCAGTCTCACATAAAAAGGCTCCGTTTGATATAAAGGTGCGCGAAACTAATGTTTTTTCGGGTTTTTTAAATTTCCTTTTCACAAATGGTCGATTAGCTTCAAATCTAAGGGAGCCAAAATTCTCGTATGGGAGTGTGGGGGACATAGGTGGGCAGCACCGAAATTCTGGGGGTGCTAGATTTTTCAAAGGTCAAAAAATGGTCCTAAAAATGGTGGTATGGCGGAAAAACACCATTTTTCAACGTTCCTCCTCGAGTACTATCCATTGGCATCAAAAAATTACGAAAAAACGGAGAGAGAGAGAGGAGAGAGAGAAAGTTTGCAAAAATTGAATTATAGGGGTATTCGGCCTTCTTGGGGTGCATACCCCTCGCCCCCCCCCCGCTCCATACCCACGTGTGTTGAGGGATGCTACAGATATGTAAATAATGGAAATTTGCGCAGGGGGCAGTCGGCTATTTTTAGTGGAGGAGGGAGTAAATGATTTTTAGCTTGAAATTGAAAATTAGCTTGAAATTGAAATTGAAAATGCTTCAAGCGAAAACGAAAATTTAAAAAAAAACATAAAATTTAAAAAAATCGAAAATGCACCTAAAATGGCCTAACGCGCAACTTTTTTTTGTAAAAAATCGGGAGGGAGTAAGAATCTCTGCTTTTGTAGATGGAGAATGATGGGTTATAGTAGTAAAATGTATACAATTCAAAATTTTTAACAGTTATACTATTGAAAATTTGAAAAAATTGAAAATTCAGCCGGTTTTGGTTGTGAATTTATTCAAATTTTTCAATTTTTAAAATTTTTATACTTGTAAATGAAACAAGAAAAAATGAAAATGAAACCAAAATTTACGTAGAAATGCCTCGAAATATTTTGAAGTTGGCCGGCGTTAAGATCTCAGATTTCGATGATGGGCACGACCGGCTTTGGTAGTAGAATATCAAAATTTTTCGATGAATTCCTTTTCAATTTTATTTTTCACACATCCACATCTAAAATATATGAGCGTCTTCCCCGTACGCCCTCTTTTCAGGCACGTAGCTGGCCATCCTATTTTGGGGGGACCAACACCAATTTTTGGGCGGACTAAGCCCAAAAAGGCCAAAAATAGCACAAAATAACGTTTAAGAAAGTCTGATTTTTCTGAATTTTGGAGGGGTCCGAGCGAACCATAGTTTGCCGAGGTCGAAAGTTCAGGGGGTGAAATCCCAAAATTTACGACCACTAAATTTAAAGTCGAGCCTTGTTTGCAGGTCGAATATGAAAAATGGCTGAAAGGTCCAATAAAGCATGCTTAAATGTGAAAAACTGCATTTTAATTACTTTTTGTCCCATTCTGACTAGTTTCGTCACTCTTGTAAGTAGAAAATGTGAGAATTTATCAAAACTTGACTTTTCAGATCATTGTAAGTTCATTTTAGGTATTTTATGGGTAAACAAAACAGAAACGTATTAGTCGGCGCGAAACGCCGAAAAATTTCAAACATCTTCGCTGCTTTCGTGCCCAAAAATCATGCAGAAAATGTTTGATAGCTCAAATCGTCCGACAGTGATTCAAGTCTCGAACCCTGAGGTGGGGGTAATACTCCCCTCACCCCCCCTATGGGAATGTGTAGTCCGAACCCTCCATTTCCCTCATAGATACGTGCCTGCCTCTCTTCTGCTTCCTGTCACGTTTTCGTAAGCTTTTGCTCAGTAATTCATTGATTAAAATATTTATTATTGATTTTTAATTTATTAATTAATATTAATTAATTATTTATTTATCAAGCGTTTTTAATGTAAACGTATAGGTTATGCATGGCGGATTGTTCAGCGAAGACGGTGTAAAGTTGGACGATTTGCGCAAAATAGATCGAAACCGACAACCTCCCGAAGAAGGCCTTATGTGCGACTTACTTTGGTCCGACCCCCAATTTTCTCTGGGCAGATCTCCGTCTAAACGAGGCGTTGGCGTACAATTCGGCCCTGACGTCACGAAAAAGTTTTGCGAAGAGAATAATCTCGAATATATCGTTAGGTAAATTAATGAAATATTAGTAGAAATCAATTTTGATTGAAATACATATTATAATTGCTTTTTTTGCAATATTTTTTTATTTGATTAAAATTTTGAAATGACCATGACTATGTCGTGAGGTAAATTATTGAATCATTAGTAGAAATCAAGCTTGAATGAACTGTTATAATTGTTCCTTATTGTAACAATTTAATCGAATTATTAGTGAGTGTAAACTAATGTGCTTTTACCCGCTTGCATCGTCTTCTTTTCTATGATAGGCCGAACCTCAAAAATTAGTTACACTGTGAAGGCTTCTGGCGTATTTCCTGTTTCTTTTTCTTTATGCGTAATTTTTTTTACTTTTTTCTTCAAATTGTTTGCACGATATTGTCTTTTTTGAAAAGACCATATCGTGGAAAAATTTAACAGTAATTTTAAAGTTGGCTCAAAATTTGACCCATTTCGGCTTTGGAAAGTCTTATTTCGAAGTACATATATTTGGATCTGTAAATCGATTTACAGTACATTCGCTTCAAAATTTGTTCTTTAAAACGGGTTTACTGATAATTAATGTTGCTGTAAAGGTGTAAAATGGGCGGGGTAAAGCATACATGTAACGGCTCAAAATTTTGGCTGGGGATACCTGGCCATTGGGGAAGGGGGAGGGGCTGAATGTCTTACAATTTTTAGCCAAAACGCCACAAAAAACACCTAAAACCTGCCAAAAGACACGAAAATTTTTCACAAAATCGAAGGTGAGGGTGAAAATTTTTTTGGTTCAGGGGGATGTAGGGATCAATTCTGGTAGGGGGATTCCCCGTCCCTCTGTTACATCTAGGGTGAACATAAATTGTAGCATAGTTTCTTTGACGTAATCGCCCTGAAAATTCTTTCACATTTCTGGCTTTTTCAGTCTAAAATTCACGCATTCAGTAGAAGGTGATTATGGAATGATACAATGTTAGTATATTGCAAAATTACTATTCGAACCGTTCAAATAGACATACATATGTACATAGGTGGGTGGCACTAAAATTCTGGGGTTGTATGATTTTTCAAAGGTCAAAAAATGGCCTTAACAATAGTGGTATGGCGAAAAAACACCATTTTCCAACTTTTCTCATTGAGCACTATCCATTGGCATCAAAACATTGCGAAAAAAAAACAAAAAAACTGAATTTGGGGCGGGGTATTTTGGTTTCTGGGGGTGCATACCCCCTACGCCCAGGTATGCATACATATACCGCAACATGAAGGAAATGCTTGTGGTGTAAGTCTGCGTAATCCTTCTCGCTTTGAAACTAAGAATTGGCTAGAGCATACATGAGAATGTGGGTAAGGGGGTATCACCCACCCCCTGAGCTCTGAAAAACCTGAAGCTATACAGCGATTTTAGCCGTAAAACCATTGCTGTGTAGCCTTTTTTGGCTTAGACAATTAGCTATACAGTCTAGCCTTTTTGGACTCGAAAACTAGCTTTGTAGTCTTTTTGAGCTCAGAAATGCTATTTATTTATGTTTTCTGAGTTTCAAAAGGATACATAGCCATTACTCGACTCCAAAAGTAATTAATAGCTATTTTGAGAACAAAAAGGCTATATAGCTATGTTTGTGAATCCAAAAAAGCTAAATAACTGGTTTTCTGAGACCAAAAAGGCTATATAGCTAATTTTCTGACCTTAAAAGGACTATAGAGCATACCTGGGTTTGGGGGTATGCAGCCCCCTTAGAAACCAAAATAACCCCCCCCGCCGAATTCAATTTTTGAAAAATTTTTTTATGGCAATGGATAGTGCTCGATGAGAAACATTGAAAAATTGTGTTTTTTCGCCATATTACCATTTTAAGGCCTGACCTTTGGAAAAATCTTGCACTTCCAGAACTTTGATGCCGCCCACCTATGCTATAGAGCGGTTTCCACGAAGCACATAGCTATCTAGCAATTTTTGGGTTTCGCTCCCCCGGAAAGTTTGACCTTGCTCTCCTATAAGCTAGAGTAGCGATCGTTTAAAACGTCAGTGTTACGAGGAATGCAAATTTTTTCAAATAAATTTAAATCTAAAAAATTCAGTGAAATTGTAAACATTGTTCAAAGTTTGCAAAAGGCCCCAAAAGTTGTGGAGTAAAAATTTTTTGGTCTCTCATCAAATTCAATGTTTATCATAGTTTGATCACGAACAATAAACGTAATTTTATTCAAAGTTTAAATTTTTTCATTCATACGAATTTTAAGGAGCCACGAAGTTAAGCCCGATGGTTACGAAGTGTGTCACGACGGAAAATGTATTACAGTATTCTCTGCCCCTAATTACTGGTAATTTACGCTTATTATTGTTTTCTTGGGAAAGGTATATTATTATTATTAGCATTATTATTATTATTATTATTGTTATTTTACCATTATACCTGTTTATAGTAAAATTAATTGTCAATTAATTCAATTAATTAATTCATTATTGATTAATAATAATTGAATTTAACGCGCTTAGCAACTTAAATTTAAAGCAGATATGCGTTTGTATGCATGTATGTATGCAGGCCCGTATCCAGGCTTCGGCCAAGGGTGCATACCTTGGCGTGGGAGGGGGTTTGGGGGTATGCACCCCCCACCAATAACCATAATGACCCCTAGAATTCAACTTTTTTTGTTTTTTTCGCAATTTTTTGATGCCAATGGATAGTGCTCGATGAGAAACGTTGAAAATGGTGTTTTTTCGCCATACCACCATACGTGGGCAGCAAGAAAATTCTGGGGGAGTGCAAGATTTTTTTGAAGGTCGAAAAATGGCCTTAAAAATGGTGGTATGGCGATAAAAACACCATTTTTCGACGTTTCTCATCAAGCACTATCCATTGGCATCAAAAAATTGCGAAAAAAACGAAAAAAATTTTCAAAAATTGAATTCTGGGGGGTATTTTGATTTCTGGGGGGTATTTTGGTTTCTGGGGGTGCATGCCCCCCAAACCCCCCCACGCCCAGGTGTGCATACCACCATTTTTGAAGGCCATTTTTTTACCTTTCAAAAAATCTTGCACACACACACCCCCCCCAGAACTTTGGTGCCGCCCACCGATGGGGGACGAACCCAACATGAATTGGTCTACATCTCGGGAAATTCGTCGGGATAACTCGCAAATACCGCATTTTTTGATATACTCTATCCATTAAGATCATAAAATTCAAACTTTTCAAAAACATTTTATAAAAAGTGTCGTTATTTGGTCGCACTTGAGCCAAAATTATGTGAAATACCTAATATCTGGCGCGAAGCGCCGATAATTCAAAGATTTAGTGTTCGTCTAAGACGGGCAATTTTTCCATCTTTCCGTGCATTATCTTACCTTTCGAAAAATTTTTTCCCGCCAAGGGGGCGCCCCCCTCCTTCCTCTAAATAAGGCCCTGTACGTATTGAATAGAAGGCCAGACCGGTATTTGAAATTTTTGTTCCTTTTCAAAATTTTGATAAATTTTGTATCGAAAAGGTTTTGAAAAAAATAAAAAATTAAAGGGCATGAACATAGTTTCCCAAGGTCCAGAGTTGAGTGAGGGATGAAATCCCAAAATGAGGGACCTGTTTATTAAGTGGCGTTGATTATTAGCCGACACTGTTTTTCGTACGAGCTTCATCTACGGAAAAGTCATTGTATGAGCGAACAAATTTTTGTAAATAATTAAATATACGCATTTTTACATACTATCAGTGCGCGACCTGCATGCAGTCCTAAATGTGATAATTCAGCCTGAATTTATTTGATAATTTCGGCGAGAAGCGCCGAAATTTTTGTGAGCTTTGATGGAATTTACACATAAAACTCGACTGAGAAAGCTAAACTAACTTGTACTGCAAAATCAGAAATATTACACGCTGATTGAATCTTGTAATAAGCACCACTGCCTTTATATAGATGCAATGCAACATCAAGATAAACGGCCAAGAAGCGCAAAGCTATTAAATAGTACTTATTTTTGCATAAAATCTTTAAAAACAGTAGAATTTGATGCGAAAGAAATTTGAATCTGCATAAAGATGCCTAGATTACAGAAAGATTGATTTTGGAGTGTTTTATTGCTCTCTTGAAGCTAAATACAGTATATTAGCGATATTCGGCGCGAAGCGCTGACAATTTCTTGGAATTGCCCTAAAAATAATTTTAAAAACGTTAAAATTACTCACTTTGCCCCAAAAAGCAGTCTTTTTTTGTACAAGGTCCCTTTGTACATGTACAAAGATAGTCCCCCAAAAGTCTTAGTATTTTTAACACACCAATTTTTAGTTACTTTAATATGGTGCAGTAGCGGTTTTAGTGTGGTAAAAACGAGATTGTTCGACCTTTGGTAGTGTATTTCAGCTAATTTCTGGGTCTCTGAGGGCTAACATCACGAAAAATCGTCTTAAAATAGCGCGAAGCGCCAAAAAATTGACATATGTCCTTCCGAAATGCAATTTCTGCCATTATAAAAATAAATTGAACACGCAATTACTCATTTCTGCGCGAAACGCCGAACATTTTTGTGAATTTTAGGCCTTTTTTGCAATTTTCGACTACCCAAAAATCTTTGTACACGTACAAAGACGGTCCCGAAAAGTCTTTTTACATCGGGAAAAATCTTTGCCGAATACGAAAAAAACCATGCCAGAAAGTATTTTAACGTTGTATAATGATGGCTCCGAGAAATGAATGCACGAGCCAGCCAAAATCGATTTTTGGAAAGAATCCGCATTTTTTTGCCATTTTTGGGTGCCTTTTTTTGCGATTTTCGGCCAAAATTTGGTGGTCATTTACCCCTCCTAAAAATGGAAAATGGCCGCCCTAGGCTGGACGTGCTCCCCACACCACCCTCCGCCCCAGTCAGAAAATTTTGACCCACCTCCCCCATTTTTGGCGAAAACTTGCGCTTTTTGGCTATCCTTATGTCTTTGCCACTTTTGGCCAAAAATCGGAGCCCCTAACTTCCCCCTCCCTAAAAATGGCCGAGAAACATAGATGTAACAGGGGTTTGAGCGATCCCTCACCCGCGCTTGTACGCCCCTACCCCCTTCCAAAGTTAGAAAATGTTTGACCACCCTCCCCTATTTTTAGCGGAAACTTGCGCTTTTTTGGCTATTTTTAGTTGCTTTTGCCATTCTGTCCTAAAATTGGAGTCGCTAGCCCCCCTCCTTCTAAAAATGGTCAGGGACCCCTGCCGAAGAGTTCCAACTGTTACATGTATGCCGAGGACCCCTCCCGAAATGTTGAGCTGTTGCATGCAACTTTTATAGTGATTATCGTAGCGTGGGTAGCAAGAAAATTATGGGGGTGCGAGATTTTTTTAGGGTCAAAAAATGGCTTTAAAAATGGTGAGCGCTATCCATTGGCATCAAAAAAATCGTGAAAAATTTTTCAAAAATTGAATTCTGGGGGTTATTTTGATTTCTGGGGGTGTTTCTGTTTCCCGCGGGTTGCATACCCCCCAAACCGCCCCTTTGCCCGGGTGTGATAATTTGTCCATTTACTCTTGCTTACATCCAAAAATACTGGATAACTTCATGAAATTCTATTTGATAAGCTCGTTTTCGCTACAGTACAAATTGAGTCCTAAAAATATTCAAAGGTTTTCACCAAAATCGTCTTACAGTGACTTGAGTCTTGGACCCTGAGGGGGTTAATACCCCACCCCTCACCCCCTCACTCCCCCTATGGGAATGTATTGGCATGAAGGACTTGCATTATTATTAATTTCATGGCTGAACAATATTTAAATTTTTAGGGTAAGTTTGGTCAGTTTGGTAAAGCTCGTTTCACGCTTATTTTTAATTTTCTGTCTTGGATTTTAGGCGATTTTCCTGTCGATGGGGCTTGTCGGAAAAAAATGAAAAATCTCAAAAACTTCAGGACCTTCTACTGTATTTCATGCTGTCCATTTTTGGGGTCTGACTTGGACAGGATGTGGGTTCCGAAATATTTGCTACTTTAAAAAAGGTTAATCAAATTTGATTTAAAATGCTTAAAAATATTCTAATTTCGGTAAAGTGTTTCTAGAAATGCCTAAAAAAACTTCGAATATATACAATAACAATGACGTGAAATACCTAATACAAAATTTAAAATATGTTCATGCAAATTTGGAATACACTGAGATGCTTTGATTTTTTAATTAATTGATTTTTCGAACCTTTCTCCTTTAATTTGATGAGTAGTACGATGAATAGTTACTAGAATAAATTACTTTTTTCCTTAAATAAGTCACTTCAGCTTGCTATTGATTTACAGCCCCTCACCATAGGTGGGCGACACCAAAGTTTTGGGGGTGCAAGAGTAGTCAAAACAAATATACTCAAAAATATTGATATGGCGAAAAAACACCATTTTCAACTTTTCTGATGGAGCACTAACCATTGGCATCAAAAAAATACAACAACAAAAATTCACAAATTGAATTCTAGGGCGGTATTTTGATTTCTGGGGGTGCATACCACACCTGGGTTTGGGGTGGGGTATGCACCCCCCTCCCCACTAAATCAAAAAATACCTCCTCAGAATTCAATTTTTGAAAATTTTTTTCATTTTTTCCGCAATTTTTTGATGCCAATGGATAGTGTTCGATGAGAATCGTCGAAAAATAGTGTTTTTTCGCCATACCACCATTTTTAATACGATTTTTTGACCTTTGAAAAATCTTGCACCCCCCCCAGAATTTTCTTGCTGCCTACGTATGGTGCATACCCCCACGCCCAGTTCCATCCCTCACTCGCTTTTTTTAGTCTTTTGTTTGATTATTTTTCTTTTTTTGAACTTCTCATTTGTTTAGTTATCCTAATTTTTAAAATCTGGTCGTTTTACCGATAAAAATACTTGTATTTTATTTTTAAAAATAAGTTGAGAAGCTATAATTTTTAAGAAACTTATAAAATTCTGCCATTTTTTGTTCAGCGATACAATGGGTAACAAAGGCGCTTTTCTGGTCATAAATGGTTCGGATCTGAGGCCCAAATTCACCACCTACGAAGCCGTCGAACATCCCAATGTAAAACCGATGGCTTACGCGAGCAGCCTTTTTGGACTAACGTGATAATCGTTTTTCGCTCCTTAGCCTGAATTGCTCGAATTTGTCGTTTTAAACTGTACAAATCGAATTGCGTATTACGTCCTGATCGTTTTATCAGTAAAAAATGTGCGAAATACACAGAAACTATACATGTAGTCTGTTTCATATAAGTTTGTGCATAAATTTTAAGAAATTTCGTCGATAGTACATAAGCCGGCGGATTACGACAATTATATCCGATCAATGCTATAATCGCAAGCATATGTAGGTGGGCGGTAGTGACGTAAAAGAGTCCAGATTTTTGAAAGCCAGATCCAGATCGTTTTACCAGATCGAAATTTAAAAAGATCCAGATACAGATACAGATCCAGATAAAAATATTTTTTGTGCAGCAATTTGTATTGCTGGAAAGGAGGGCGTTAAGGGCCCGAGCCCACATGGATTGGGGGGTCTCGGGTGGCAGGACTAATATAAGAGCCCCCAGAAGGGTCTGGGGCAGAGCCGAGTAAAATTTGCATTTTAGAGCTTTTACATAAAAATGATATCAGTAAAAATTTTCTAAAAAGTAAAAACTCACAAGTTAAAACTATTTACCGATGGGCATGAAATTGAGACATAAAAATGTAAAAATTATTACAACAGCTTTAATGGACAACTTTATAAACAAAGGGCAATAAATATTCACAGGAACGTGCGATGTTTGTCTTTTTTTGTTTTTCTTTACACTCAAAACTGACTGTGTAAAAAAGGTGTAAAGTTTTGGCGTAAAGTTATAACATATAGCGAATTTTTGGGGTTTTTTACCGGGCTTGTGGACAACTCAGTATTGACTCTTCAAAGAATTTCATGGCATAGATTTGTAGAAGAAGGAATTCTACAGATGGAAGTCTTTTTGTTTTTTTGAATTTCACCTAGTTCTCGAATAGGAGTGTAAAGAGTGCGAAAATCTGGGGGTTAAAAGACACATTTTTGTCGAGTTTTCGACTTGTTTATGTCTGCCAACAACTCCAGTTATGAGATTTGAGAAATTTTTTCTGACAGAAATGTTTTACGAATCAAGGGCTATCTTGTGCTTACCAGCAAACTTTTCTAGAATCAATACGCAGTTAGTAACAGGGGTTTAAACTTTACACTCAGTGGGTGAGTGAAAAGAAAGATTTTGTCCAAGATTTCTCTGACAACTTTTTCGCTTATGAGTTGGGATGAATTGATAAAACAGAAATAAAGTAACTTTTAAGGGCTACACGTCGAAGCAAGCCGCGTTCAAAAAAACGTAATATTGAGGTGTTCATGGGGGTGTAAAGTTAGAAATCTGAGGCGTAAAATGTAACGTATTTTGATAAGTAAATCATATCAAATATTTTGCGGAACATAAGTTTGGCACATACAAACGTACTACAATCAAAGGGCTACAAACTGGCCCGAACCGAATTTATTTACACTCAATAAGGCGTTAGGTTAAGATTTTTAGAGTTTACAATGTGGTGGACAGTGGAAAATGCGTTTTTGTCTATTTTTTTGTGCGCCACTTTCTCTGTTCAGAAGTCGGGCAAGGTCGTATAGGATAAAAATAAAGTACTTTCTAAGGGGTACGCGTCACAGCGAATTGCGTTTGTTTACATCAATATTTAGCTTTTTCAGGAGGTGTAAAGTCTAAAAATGGGGGAGTTAAATGTGTTTCTGACTTGTTTTTTTCTGCCAAGTTCTGGGTTATGAGTCTGGACATAATCTCAAGTTAACAGGAAAAACAAATGCTTCTTTCGATCGCTTGTAAGGAAGGAAGGTTGTATTATTTCAGGGGGCATAGGTGGGCAGCACCGAAATTCTGGGGAGGGGTGAAAAAATTTGCAAAGGTTAAAAATGGTCTTAAAAGTGGTCGTATGGCGAAATAAACACCATTTTTCGACGTTTCTCATCAAGAACTATCCAATGGCATCAAAAAATCGCTAAAAAGCAAAAAAATTTCAAAATTTGAATTCTGGGGGTTATTTCGATTTCCGGTGGGGTATTTCAACTTCTGGGGGTGCATACCCCCCAACCCCCACGCCCACGTGTGGATATCACTGTCAAATAACACAAACAATGCATTTACCTAACAACACAAAATACAATACTAAGAAGAAACCAGCTTAATTTCAATTCAAGAAAGAAAAACGTTGTTAAAATTCAGGAAAAATGACAGATGCACCTACTAAAACTATACATGTACAGCATAGAAATTCTGGGAAGTCAAGGTCAAATTTTTTTCAAACATAAAAAAAGCGATAAAAATGGCCCATGGGCACTGAAAACATTGTTTTTTAGACGTTTCTCGATGTCGCGCATCGACTGAAACAACTTTCTCAACAAAAAATGTTTCGAAAAAATTTAAGATTTCCTCATTTTTAGGCAAAAAAGTCTCTCAAAGGTCAATTCTGATGATAATTTATGTGAAAAAACAACCTTCAATACATTTTTATCACTTAAGTTACTTTTCTGCAGAGCTTCAAAAATTTTTCTGAAAGCAAAAAATTGAGGGTAAGCGGCACTTTTTGGCCATTCTTTGGGGTTAGCACGGATATAGGGGGTCAAACACCCCAACAGACACCTCCCCCACCCCCGCGTGCATGGGTGATGTCTCAACAGCCTCACCAGTCCCAACAGCCCTACCGTCCCAAGAGCCCCACCGTTTCAACAGCCTCACCAAAAATCCCAACAGCCCCACCGTTCCAACAGCCCCACCAATAATCACAACAGCCCCACCAATCCCAACAGCCCCACCAATCATAACAGCCCAACAAATCCCAACAGCCCCACCGTTCCAACAGCCCCATCGTCTCAGCAGCCCCACCAGTAATCCCAGCAGCCTCACCATTACTGCAATCGCTATTATACGATATAATAAAATCAGGCAATATTAATTTTTTTTGAAAGATATTTTTTGACTATTTTCCGAATTAGTATATTTCATCAAGACCATAAACGAGTGTGCAGGTTTACATTTTCAGAATAAGTCCACCCGAGAAACTGGTAGACCTGCTAGAATTGAAGCTTCAGCAATTGTGCGCAATCTAGGATTTTGCCTCATTTGAGTCATCTCGCAAGATTGGATTTCTGCTCATTATGGTCTACTTTACACTGCCAGGAAAAAATGAAAAATGTTCTGGTGAAAAAGGAAAGATAAGTGTTAAATTTAAATGAAAATCAAAACTTTCACGCTATCTGCTTCAAAATAGCCAGAAAATGTGGATTAGCGTAGTTTTTACACTACGCTATTTTGACATTCATACCAGTTTTGAGGTCAATTTTTGGCTCAAAACTCCTTCTCCAGACCGGTCGTGCTGTGCATCTATGATTATAAGAGTGGGGCAGTTGGAACCAACATTGGCAGCTAACAAATTCTGTGGGTCTGCTTTTTATTTCAAGTGACCGAGAAATGTGCTAAAAATAAAATTCTGGGGGTCTAACATAATTTGGGGGATTTCCAGAATTTCGGATGAGGGGGTTAAACTCTAAACATCCCTTCCCCCACGCTTAAGTGTGCTAAGAACAGTGCGACTGTTGGAACGGTAGGACTGCTGAAACGGTGGAACTGCTGGGAATTGGTGGGGCTCCTGGGACTTGTGGGGCTGTTAGGATTATTGGTGGGTCTGTTAAGACGGTGGGACTGTTGGGAGGGTGGGGTTGTTGGGACGGTGGGGCTGTTGGGATTGGTGGGGCTGTTGGGATTGGTGGGGCTGTTGGGATTGGTGGGGCTGTTGGGATTGGTGTGGCTCTTGGGATGGGTGGGGCGTTGGGACAGGTGGACTGTTAGGATTTTTGGTGTGGCTGTTGGGATGGGTGGGGCTGTTGGGATTTTTGGTGAGTTTGTTGGGATGGTGGGCTGTTGGGACAGTGGAGCTGTTGGGACTGGTGGGGCTGTTGAGATACAATCCGTGCATGTAAGGCTACAACTGAATAGATATCCTACCTACAGTAAATCGTAAAACATTAAGAATTCCATCGTGCAAAAATAACTTTCTGATCTGTTTAACCAGATATAACATGACTTAACAGATCCAGATCCAGATAAAGATCGGGTTCTGATATTCTGGCAGATCCAGATACAGATCAGATAGCCAGATCAGAAAATAACCAGATCCAGATCCAGATGATCTGGATCTGGATCTGAATCTGGATAAAAAGATCAGATCCAGATGATCTTTTACATCACTAGTGGGCGGCACCAAAGTTCCGGGGGTGCAAGATTTTTTCGAGGGTCGAAAAATGGCGCTATGGCGAAAAAACACTATTCTTCGACGTTTCCCATCGAGCACTATCCATTTCCATCAAAAAATGGCGAAAAAACTAAAAATAATTCAAAAATTTAGTTCTGGGGGTGCCTTCACGCCCAGGTATGATCGCAAGGACTTTGTCGGGGATGATTTTTAACACTTATGCTCAAGATGAGAAACAGGTTATGCGCATACTGTACGCTGGCAACGTCTGAATCCTGGGAGTAAAAGTCTTGAAGGCCCTGAAAACTCAGTGGAGAGATGCAAAATACTACATTTTTTAGTTTTCTCATCGATCCATCAATTAGCGCGGAGAAGTTTTTTGAATTCAATTTTGGGATCCAGGTTCCACGCACTGCCATGCGATGGCTCGCCCCCACGTAAAAGATTAGGTCTTTCACCCACCCCTGAATTTTCTGACACACTGCATGTTCTGTTTCCACATGTTGCCCAAAAACCGCAGGTCCGTTATTTGTATCGGGGTGGGTAAAATCCAAAAACGGAGACGATATGGGGCAAAATTTCTGCCACTTAAGGGTGGTTTTAGACTAAAAAAAAACGGGATACAATATTTATGTAAACGTGATGCTGATCCGGTCCCGTCGCGGTTTTTCCACCCTGGGGGTGGTCTGAAGTACCGGAAACGAAGCTGAGGAGTACTCATCCAGATCGATCCTACTTGAGGGAACCCCGATTATGGTACTTTGGACCAGACCGAGAGTAGGTAAACTCCCGATGGAACTGGGTGCACAATCATTTCCATTTCCGGATTTTACTTTCCCCGTTTTTGTCCGGAAATGGCCTGCTGAATTCGAATATCGGTCCTTTCATATTGATCAGATTTTAGAACTAAAACCAGTAGGTAGGTATTCAGTAAATGGATCAGCAGCGTCTTCTTCGTTTACCATCATGTTTTTGCAGTCGAAGTGCACCCTCATGGCATAAACTCCTAGTGCATATTAAGCTCATGCCTTCTTAACATTCTCTGACAGTTATTGCTTTCATTTAGTGCAATTTTTTATGCTCTCTCTGAATATGTATGTTATTTTCTGTGAACATTATTTTTGAAAGGGGTATAATTAAAATACTATCACAATACATAAGAATAGGCACCAGTTGGGCATTATGCAAAAACAAGAAAAAGTAGATTTCTGTTGTGTTAAACACATCCAGGGGATGCATTTAAAGAGCTGGAAAGGAATAAACCACTAAATTTCCTTATTATAACCTTATTTTTCCATCTTGAGTTTTTGTGATATCACTGTTAGGCCAAAAAATGCCTATTTCTTACTACTCTAACTCCTCTTCGAGCTAAACCATTAAAAACGATGTACCTGAAACCAAAACGAGGCTAGACAAAGTTTTGGACACAAGGTATAGCAGAAAAAATGTCACGAAAGCGATTCATTATACCCCCGGCATAGGACACGGTAAACGGAGGGTTAATCTGACCCCTAAAGTAAATTTGTGCTGATGAAGGTATGATACATACATCATTTCTACGGTCTGTTTCACATTACCTTCCAGTTTGCTTTCATAAATTTTTGACGACGTGAACTGTCAGCGTACCTACTATAAATATGGATCAGTACACAACATGTTAGCTTGAAACATCTGAATTTCGCAAGCTTATTTGGAACAACTGTAAACAAACGCAGGCTCCTCTGCAAATCACAGCGACGTTCTTGTATTTCAATTTTTTTTGTTAGGAAAAGCACGTTTAGGCATTATATATTTCGTATATAAGGATCGCAAAACCTTACATGAATGATTTACATGAATGATTTTTCTGTTCAAAATGCCAAGATAAAAAATCTATTAAAAGCCATTCTCCAAAACATATCTCATTAGAAAGAGCATCCAATTTCCTATCTATTTACAGAAAAAATGCCAACTACCCTGAAGCAGTAAATAATTAAAAATCTTAATTCGTAAAAACGCACTTTTTTACTACAGTAACTAAAATGGCAGCCATATTGAACTTTTTTCTACTTATCCAAATGAAACAAACAAGTAGTCATTTAAAAGTCCTTTCTTTGCTCTTTTCAAAATGTCCTTCTCCATGACACAAATTTGTATTGAGCAAACCAAAAGGACGAGCAAATATTGGTTAACCGCGTTTATTGCACAAGCCCGCGCAGACGACTGGAGAAAATTATGACAGAATTCATTTAAAAAATCACAGGCACGTACAATAACTTTAAAAATGATCATGCGCAGTAGATTGATATATGCTCTTTATTTCAAGACCAATAGTTTCGTAAGGGGTCGACTGAACTCCAGTTCGGTCGTGCTGTGTGACTAGAAAAATGAATATGACCGTCATGGAGGCCGCCATATTGGAATAAAAGTGGTGGATTTTCGGACGTTTTCATCCATAATTTTTCGAGGTTTCAATATATTTAGATTTTTTTTTAGTAAATAGCTAGAAACTTTTATGCTCATTAAAAATAAGATCAATGAAATTAGTCTCATATTCTGACCACACCTGGGCGTGGGGGGTTTGGGGGGTATGCACCCCCAGAAACCAAAATACCCCCCCCCAGAAATCAAAATAACCCCCCCCCCAGAATTCAATTTTTGAAAATTTTTTAATTTTTTTTCGCAATTTTTTGATGCCAATGGATAGTGCTTGATGAGAAACGTCGAAAAATGGTGTTTTTATCGCCCTACCACCATTTTTAAGGCCATTTTTTGACTTTCAACAAATCTTGCACCCCCTAGAATTTTTTGCTGCCCACGTATGATACTGACTCGTCTCCTTAGTTCCCTCAGCAAAGTTACCAATCCCTTAGGAATATTCATTGTATGCTGAAAAGATGTGAGGGTAGCGCTTTTTGACATAATGTCCATACTGGCAGCAACCAAAATTCTAAGGAACCTGCTGATGGGGCAAAACCGCAAAGAAAGTTTTAAAAATTTCAATTTTGGAGTATAGAAGCGGACTGCTTTGAATTTCTGAAAGATGATATAAGAATCAAATCTCGCATTGTTGCCAATGCCAACTCAAGTGAGGCTACGTTGAATCTGGACTAGTCCGCCAGATGTGCCTCGTAAGTGAAAAATGTAATCGGCTAATAGGGATTAAAAGATAAGCCTACAAAAACAGTAGGTACGTAAGGAAGATTATTTTTCTTGAAAAAGTGTCAAAGTCATTTCAGATCGACAAGTCTATGACACTCAATGGATTTGAAGGGCACAAAATGTATATAACTACCACAGTAGGTATATTTTTTCTTATCTTTTAAACAAATAATAGCAATTAAAATCAGTACGCTTAATTGTTCCATTTATTCAAGAATTTTTTATAAAGTTTGAAGATGTCAAAAAAATGTAAAATTTAAGCAATGTAAAGGAATTTTAAAAAAAGAAATTTTTATGATTTATTTATTTATTTATTCATTATTATTACTGAAACTGGTACGGCTTTTCAATTCAGCTGTCTGAATGCAATACTCAGCACATTCTATTAATTTTTTACCTATACTGAAAACTATGCATCAAATGCTTACAAGCAAGACATCAATGATAGGTTCATTCCGGATCTCAATTAGCCGATTTTTATACTTAAATGTCAAGCTTGCTCCACTGTTAGGACGTCTATTCATTCGGTCTTTAATTTTCCTTCATTGTTTTTAGCAAAAAACTAATTGTTTCATCGTGTCACTGCGTGCGTCTTAATTCAGGTGTCTAAAAATACAAACATCTATGCAAATGTGCATAGTATGTAAGACAGTAATCCTTTTGTGTTTTAAACTTGTTTAGACATCAAGCTTGGGATTTAACAATGGTCTGTCCGCGTACGTGGGACTTTATTACCCTCATCCAAATAAACATTTTTTGTTTCTATGCAAATTATTCGAAATAGCGTAATAAACTGCGCCTTTATTGCGTAATGTATGAACACAATCGAAAAACTGATGAATTCGGATATCGTAATAGATTATCAAAAACCAAAAAATGATACGACATTTCCCTCAGTTTGACCATTTTCGAACGTAAATTTGTTCAGAAAATCGCTTGATCCAATCTTTTTGTCGCTTTTAGAGAGATTAAGTGAACTTAGGCGGCTATCATCATTAACCAAACAACGAAGTATTTATGATGACGCAAACAGATCTTATATGGTACATATATATATATATATACAAAATCAACCAGTGGCCATTGCGCTTCATTAGGTGCAGAAGAGCTTCATATGAGTCAATTTGGATTAGTCTATTTTTGTTGCGTGTCATATTGCATTACTGTACAAATAGGGTCAATTATAAGTGCAGGACACCAGAGCCTCCTGGGCCCGGTTTCCGAATGAATGGGTTAACTAACCCCGGGGTTAAATTAACTCCAGGGTTAGTTAACCCCGGGGTTAAGTTAACCCCGGGTTTAACTTTATCCCCGGTTTCCGAATGAAATTTAACCCCAGGGTTAACTTACCCTCAAGGGTTAAAATTATCCCTCAGGGGTTAAGTACTTCATGCATTCAATGTGCATATATTCGTGTAGCTATGCATTGCATTTGTAAGGGCAAAGCTGGTTAATAGTTTGCATTGTACACAACTAATCGATATTTCTGAATAAATCCGAGCATGAGCAAGCACACTTCGCATCTATCACTATTGGAATTTATTAGTACTTTCCATCGACAACACCGGTTGTCAAATGTAACGGATATAATGAGTTTGACCTACTTATGTACTGCATAATATTCAGTCAGTCGCGGATCTAGGATTTTTGTAAGGAGGAGGGAGCCGATTCGATGTCCCAACTTTTTTCAAAACAATCAAAAATAAGTTTAAAACTCTGCTACTCACGTGCAGAATAACGTTTTTTGCCGTTTTATATTGCCTATTTTTGGTCAAAATGATTTCGGTGTAGAACTTTTGCAAAAAATTTCACAATTTCAAACAATTTTGTACATAAAAAGTCTCTAAATTTTAGCTTAAACTCGACGCCAAGCTCCTGAAAATTTGTGGAATTTCGACAGAAAGACGTTTTGAGACTCGAATAATTCGTTACTTCCTGTTCTTGTGCATTATAGCATCTAGTGCGTAACGCAAATTTTTTTAAAACTCATGCTAAAAAATTGAAGAAAATTACAAAAATATGGCTGCTAGATCCAGAAAGTGAATAAGTGCAATAAATAGGTCCTAAATTTGAGAAATTATGATATCGATGACCAAAATTGTTGCAAAGTACATATCCATTCTTTATCTCGCCAACCGTTTTTAACCAATAGGGTGGGCAACCGCGCCGTCCCCTAGCTCCCCCTTAATTCTACCCCTGTATATATTCCAAGATTGGAATGATCAAAGTTGAAATAAAACATGTATGATGAAATGATAGTAGTCAGGCTCAGAATTTATATAATAAAAATGAAACTAGACGATCGACGATTTCCTGATATTGGCGAAGTGTTATTAAAAATATCAAAAATTCTGGAATCTGCATTTCACTGTATATCGAATATATAACTTACACACTATAGTCCGTTTTATTTAACTAAACGAACACCATAGTTTCGATGTTCTACAGTGTACCGAGTTATGAGGAGACGTTTGCCGTTTTTAAAGCGCATCACTGCATCAATCCACTTTTGTAGCCTGATTCATCCTGATTTGATTCAAATGAAAACCGCAAAGTATAATGAAACAGATTATAATCCAATTCACTTTTTGTCACAATGAATTCTTATACACACCAAACGTGAGCAACCAATACACTTTGCAGAAATAAATCCTGATACGCACAAGGGTTAAGTTTTGTAAGGCATAATATGAAAATTAACCCCCAACAATTTAACCCTTTCATTCGGAAACCTGAGATAAGTACTGATATGAAACGCATATTATATACAACGCACTTAACCCTTAAGGGTTAAAACCCTGGGGTTAACTTAACCCCAAAGGGTTAAAATTAACCCTTGAGGGTTAGTTAAGCCTTTCATTCGGAAACCGGGGATAAATTATTTAACCCTCGTCTCGACAAAATTTATCGAATTTAACCCCGGGGTTAGCTTAACCCCTTCATTCGGAAACCGGGCCCTGCTTTGTTGTGATCGACCACCCAAAATTCTGTGGCTGTGCAATTTATCATAATTTCAGCTGATGTGTTTGCTATTACTCTTACTTTTGTTGAGTTTTGTAGTAGAATTCATTAATTTTTCATCAATAGCTCATAACTTGATAAGTAATTCATAGTTTGTCGCTTAAAGTAGTGTTGGCATAGTTAGCAAATAAAATAAAGTTAAAGTTATTTGTTTTATTTGTTAAGTGTAGTAATTAAATTAAATAAAGTTAGAGTAACAAACAACTAATTATGTACGTCCAAAAGATATAGTTTACTAGTTAACAATATTGTTAGTTAACTATAGTCTGTTTCACATAACTTTGGACATAAATTCTAAGAATTCAAATGGATCGTAGCCGACAGATTACGATAATAATATATCAGATCAATGCTATAATCGCAATGTGTCATTTTATTGTCGAAAATTGTTTCAAAATTTATGACCAAAGTTGTGTGAAACAGACTATAGTTACTTAACTAGTTAACCACTTTGTTAACTGCTTAGTTATTTGACTTTTTGTCCGATAAACATACTTAGAGGCGTGATCATAAATAAAGAGGAAGTTTCTGAATAAAAACTTGAATTTCAGCTTCACATATCGTAAAGAAATATCACTTTATTTTTAGCCTATTACTATTGCCTTCACTGCTTTCGATAAAAAAGATCAAATTTTTTTTCATGAAAATTGCAAAGTTGAAAGGGAGTCTAAGGAGGTTCAAAATTGAGCCTTTTTAGGCCTAAAATGACCTCAAAAACTGGTATGAATGCAGAAATCGCGATAAAACGACGTCATTCCATAGTTTCTTATCAATTTTAGCACGTTTGAAGACAATTTTCAATTTTCGTCAATTTTTGCCTTCATTATGCCGCATTTTCCCCAGAAACTTTCCAATTTTTCAATTCTTAAGTCTAGTCTAGACCACTCGAACCCCTTCACGTGCATGTCTGCTCATCACCATACATGGGCAGCACAGCAACCCAATTCTGGGGCACGGATCGCGTACGCCAAAAATGCAATTGTGGGCAATCATGCATTAATTAGGCTTTACAAATGATGGGAGATGATATTTTAAAGTCAGATATCTCAACAACTCATAAGCGAAAAGAGTAATGTTTTAGTGTTTTTCAGCGCCTAAAGTCTGTTTCACATAATCGTCTACAAATTCTAAGAATTTTCATCGACAGGTAACCGAGGCTTACGATAATTATATATCAGATTAAAGCTATAATCGCACTCTGTCGGTTTATTGTAGGAGATAGTTTTAATATTTGTGACCAAACTTGTGTGAAGCAGACTATAAACCATTAGAAAATTATTTAATCACTTAAGAATGACACACAATAATAGTCAAACTCAACTGATAAATTGTTTACTCGTTTTATATTTAATTCTTGTGTGTACATATGTACCAATGATGGAAAATAAATAATTCCGTGAGGAGCACCAAAAAGTTTTATATTATTATTTATCAAGTTTTCTTCGACTTGGGCTTTTTAGAAGTCAAGAGTTATACAAAAATAATAAATTTGGCGTTGAGCACCTCAAAATTTTGTGCTTATGCGTAAAAGTGTGGCAAATTTATCTGAACAGCCTCTCAACTGCGTTTCAAGACTTTTAATTTTCTTCTTTAGGGAACGGGAACCCTCGTGAAAAACACTTGTAATTCCACAATTTTAAGTGAACTACCCCTCCCTTATCCCTCCCTACAGCTATGTATGTACCTTTCCATTAATTTTGAAGGTGTCGGATCCTAAAAGGTCTATTCTTCTAAACCCTCCATGCCCATGTGAGATCTCACCAGGGGCGTATTTAGAGTGGGTGGGGGGGCGGCCGCCCCCCCTCATTGGCTTAAAATAGTGCGCAAAATTAAGCATTTTTGAGCAATTTTTAGCGATTTTTGGGTTAAAACGGCTAATTTTTCTGCCCAATTTAGGGTTCCGCCCCCTTAGGGGGTACCCACCCCCTTAGAAAAATCCTAGATACGCACACTGGCTCTCACACGCTAGTTTGCTTCAAACGAACATCGTAAAACTCAATAAAATACAACGCGCTCTATAAATTAATTTGGCATCATCAATGGGGATTACCAGAATCAAAATCGATGACATACAGCAACACGATTTTGGCAAGAGAGAGAAATCGTGAAAAATTTAGGTTCAAATTTAAAGAAAATTTAAATTAAAAGAATTCAATTTTAAAATTTGAATCTGCGAGTTTTACTACGTTTCCTATTACTGAGGGTTCCCTTTGCATGTACTTGTACCTAAAGTAGGTATACCTAGGATTATAAATGCAAGAATAAATGACCCTCAAAAATCTGTTTAGTGGATTTTCACACGAGAAGATAATAAGTACCGATATTGTTGAAATTTTTCTTTAGGATTGAAAACTCGCTTTTCATGTTATCAACTACCTGCACCCCTAAAAACGCATGAATATTCCTGCGATTTCATCATTTTTATAGTCTGTTTCACACAAGTTCAGTCCTAAATTTTAAAGCTATCGCCGACAATAAGCCGACAGATTGCGATTGTAGCATTCATCTGATGTTTAATTATCGTATCGTAAGCCTCGGCTTACTGTCGATGAAAATGTTTAAAATTCATGCACGAAGTTATGTTGAACAGACTATATCTATCGTGTGTTCCATTCCATTCCAAACGGCCCATTTTTGATAATAGTCGTATTACTGTATTAGCTTTTCTACTGCGCTAAAGGCTTCTGCAGTTATGGTCGCGTAGCTGGCTGGTTGCATTAAACTCTTATCGAAGTTTAATGTGTGCTGTTAAAAATGTGGCGCATCTTACAAAGTGTCGCAGCGAACTATAGTCTGTTTCATTTATTCGGGAGCTTTTTAGTCAATTCTTCCAAGGGCTACAGTAAGCTAAACAAGACGAATTACTGTACTTCGTCAGATCAGCTCAGTGAGGGCGAGTGGCTAGAATTCTTTCATTTTTAATGCAGTAATGCGCCCAAATAAATTTGATTTAGGCATTTAATCAGTGCTGAGACATACTACAGTAGTGCGCCAAACAAAAAGCTATCGCTTGGAATCGAACCCGGGTTGCTTCGACTACAAGCAAGAGGTTTTACCACTGAGCTATGCGGGAGTTTGCGGCGTTTCTTAACATCTTAGTCGATTGTGTTTAAAGTGTCGACTCAGGATAAGATGAATGCGCGATTTTTATCAGTAAGTAAATTGATCTGCTGGAAGACGAGAATAAATTATGCCGCAAAAATGCTATTGAAAAACCCTTCTTTGCTACGTAGCTAAAGTGAGATCTAGCGACTTACAGTAAATAAGAAATAAAGGGTTACTGTAACCTCCGAAAACATTTACTGAAAAAGCTCTCGGATAAATGAAACAGACTATAGACCCTAGGATATTCTACTACAGTAAATAGCTATAAAGCAAAAATGGGCCGTTTGGAATGGAACAGGCTATAAGAACAAACATACACACGTTCCGCAGAATACAAATTTTAAAGTTTGGAAGCTTTGATGGTAACGTGATAATCTACATAAGTAAATTTTGAAAATACGGTAGCTTTATTTTTAGAATCTCCGCATGTTCGACTGTGCTGAATGGTAGACCACGCGGAATCATGCTCTTATTATAGCAACCTATGCTGCCTGTTCTTGTAATGACAGCATCAAAAATTTCCGGAAGACTGTACAAAGCCCTTCATTTTATCTAAATTTCGGCCATTCTTGCGACGAAACGGATGTTTCAAAATCATGCGCCTCTCTTTACTCTCGTTCTCTGAACTAGCCCTAATAATGACATTAGCGTTGCTCGTGCGCGCTAAATGTTTGTTAATTAAAAGTCAGGAAGAGGAATTTAATATTGTAAACTCATCGCCGAAAATTAATATTATGCCTTCTTCCGACGGAACCACAGTAATAGGTCATATGCACACTATACTCAAGCTCACGAACGATCTTCATTTCAATAACAGTGCAACGCCTCCAGTCGCGAGTGTAAACAAGTCGTCAGTCGGAGGTAAACAATTTAAAGCGAAAACCAGTTTACACCGACGCATTCAAAGAACGCAGAGCGACCGAAGACCTCAGTCGAGAAGCCGTTTGCATTCACG
This sequence comes from Mermis nigrescens, assembly GCA_036768485.1. NCBI lineage: Eukaryota > Metazoa > Nematoda > Enoplea > Mermithida > Mermithidae > Mermis > Mermis nigrescens. The sequence continues at coordinate 785,284 of JAVLUZ010000343.1, read as the reverse complement.
TCGTGTTAAATTGGCGAAGCGCAAACAACGGCTTAAATTTAAACCAGGCGACGATATCGGATGTTGCGAAAGTACGGAATAATATCGATCATCGTCAATATATATTAAATGACGCAGGATACAAAGATTTCGTTCGAGATTCGTTTTATGAACCAAATAAGAGAAGCAGTTCATCTTTGACTAAACACGATGATGATAGTGATCAGATATTCGAATTTCATAAATCAAAGACGGCTAAAACAGGTACTTACATAGGCAGACATTCTAACACGACTGATGTTCCTCTTTTTAATTTTTTAAAAGTATTTACTGTTTTTGTATTTTCATTGTTCTTATAAGTATCCATCCTTAATTGCCGTTTTAATCATATGCCTTCACAAAAGCGGTGGTCAAACTCTGTTGAATTAAACTGGGACTTGTGTTATCTAAAAATTTGAAAAATTGTCATATTTTTTATTCTGAATTCTTTTCAGAAAAACATGATAAAGAATGTACTTTTAATTTTAAAAAGAAAAGATAATAGAATTTTTTAAAAAATATTGTCGCAAAACTTATTTCTTAATTTTTGTAATTGAAAAATAATTTTTGAATAATGTTAAAGATATTATTTTCAAAAATAATTTCATTCTATTTTACAGTTTCTAATCATGCACTTTCAAGCACTTTTTCACGAAAATTTGTGATTATTACTTATCTTTGGTCTTCATTTTGTCTTATTTTCTTCAAAAATTTCCCATTTTCCATTCTAGAGGTTTAGAGACATCCAGACCACTTATTGGTGCATGCTTAATCTAGACCCCAATATAAAAAAATGGTAAATTTCTGGGGAAAATAAGGCAATATGAAGACTAAAAATGAAGAAAAATCAACCATTTTTGCAAAAGTGCTTGAAATCATAGAAGAATATTAAAAAGTTATTTTAAAAACTGAATTAGCATCATTCTTACCCTATTTTAGCATTTATACACTCTTTGAGACCACTTTGGCTAAAAAATCTCGCTGGCTTTGGCTGATTCCTCTAGATCGTCTATGTACTCTGAAGCAAGCTGACTATAAATGAAAATAAAAATCTGGAAAATGACACCACATCCGGCGACAAGTGATGTGACGAATAATGACTTTCAACATTATTTTTCTTGAAGAATTTATCATAGGTATGTACGTAAGAGAAATACGTAGCTTAAGTAAACTTGAGGGCTGTGATCGACCGGGCTAAAAAACAGTGCCCGGGCCCCGGGCTTAGCTATCGGACCCGGGCTTACATGCTAAGGATATACGTGTATAGATATATACCTAATAAAAGTATTTATTACGGTCTGACGATTATATGTTTACGTATAGCCTGTATAAACATGTGTATAATTAGTATAAACGTCAATAAATAATATATGTACTATGTTTAGGCAGATATAGTAAGACAAAAATACATACAAAATTTTAAATTAAATATGAGTTAAAGATTCAAGATAGGTTATGACAACAAGATATTATCATAATAGTAAGATAACGCTTTATTATAAGAGTTTGCCATTTATGTATGTATTTCTAAAATTAAATTTAGCTTAGCTCTTATCATAGAAGAGTTTGCCATTTAAGTATATCTTTTTAAAATTAAATTTAGATCAGCTATACGCCAGGTGATCGATCAATGCTAGGGATTCCAACCATTTTTCACCATCCATGACTTTGACTGCAGACAGTCATCAATGTAGTTGTAAAAAATTTTGGGCGCTTTGCGCCAATTCATTTCTCAGCAAAGTCATTTATTTTATTCCGTGTGCATGATTTAAAAGGATCTAGCAGCTTAATTTTAGTGATTCTAGCGTTCTTTGCTTGGACCTTCCGAAATTTTAAGCGCTTTTTTATGTTAGATTATCATAAAAGGCAAGATAAATATTAAGAATTCATTAAATCAGCTGATTCCTGCTGCATCCCATAATTTCGGCTTGATATTCTAACAAATTATAGATCCAGCACAGTTAAGTAAAGAACTTGCAATATATGTTTAAGGGCAAGAAACGTGAGAATATGGCTAGCTATAAAATTCAATAATAGATGTCCTAAAATAATTTAAGTGTGTAATTGTGTGTGACAGAAATCTTAACGAATTAGAGCATCTTAAATCTTAGCTGATTCCTACTGCAGTTCCGCGACTGGATTGGAAGTTTTTTGGGTATAAACCTTTGCAGTGCCACCATAGGTGGACAGCACCAAATTTCTGGAGGGAGGGGGTGTAAGATCCCTTTTAAAGGTCAAAAATGGCTTTAAAATGGTGGTATGGCGATGAAACACCATATTTCAACGTTTCTCATCGAGCGCTATCCATTGGCATCAACAAATTGCGAAAAAACAACAAATTTCAAAAATTTAATTCTGGGGGGTATTTTGGTTTCTTGGGGGTGCATACCCCCCAAACCCCCCACGCATAGGTATGAGTGCCACCACCTGCTACATATGCTGCAACGATTGATCACTATTCATGCTGCACAGTCTTTACATTTATAAATACATATCAGACTCTTAGCTGGACTGCAGTGCAGTAATTCATGGTAAAATGACGACGCAATAAGGCACAGAAATGCTAAAATAAAAAGTAAATATGAACTCGATGAATTGAGCTAGGAGGATATTACGATGATCAGATGTTTACTGAAAGACACAATATAGTCCGCGCCTCACCTGGGCGTTGGGGGGGTTGAGGGTTAAGCACCCCTAAAAACCAAAATACCCACAGAATTCAATTTTTGAACTTTTTTTCTGTTTTTTCGCAATTTTTTGATGCCAATAGATACTGCTCGATGAGAAAAGTTGAAAAATGCTCGTTTCTTCGCCATACCATACCACCATTTTTAAGGCCATTTTTTTACCTTTGCAAAATCTTGCACCCCAGAATAGAGAAAGTATTAATCCATTTTCAGAGACCAATGTTGCTAACGTGAGGAAAAATTGTGCTCCGTCCAATTGAAAAATGACCGTAAAACATGAAGCTTCTTGGGTAAAACGACCTAAATCAAAAAGAAATTTGATGAAATATAAGTTTAAACTTTATTTATGTTAAAAACCAGAATAATTAAGAAATTTATTGATTTAGAGTGAACAAATATAAAGTGTAAAGTTCATTTCAGCCAAAAAAATTAATATGAAAAAAGGCCTTTTCAGCCGAGCCCGAGCCTGCCCTGACCGGCCGGGCCCAGGTACCCGGTCGATCACTGCTTGAGGGCCATAATTTGGTTTTTCTGTCAGCTTTTTCGACTGTTCATGTAGTCATAGACTGCTTCTTAATTATTACCAAGAAAGTTCGCTGGAAATTGCACGAAGTTTGATACGACTTCGAATTCTAGACTTTTTCTGAGTGAGTTTATGAATTTAGGTTTACAACTTATACCCCACACCCAGGTACCATTACAAAGATTTATGCTATCACATGCTTATCATAAATGCCATCTTTTAATTTGAATCGCAGCGCTTAATTAGGCTTCTTTGAACAATGAAAAAGATCACATTTACTTCTAAGTCATTTGAGAAGTACATATAGTGAAGTACGAAACGAGTGAAAACAGCAATAAATAAAACGCTTATTCAAGGTGTCTAAATATTACTGACATTAAATTATCAGCAATAATTTCAGGCGCATAGTGCCGGATTTTTCTCAATTTTTGCAATATGCACACAATATTTATACACATACATACATCATGCGCAGATGCCTGCGCTTTTGTTTACAAGGCCATTTTTCCCATTGATGCTATTCATTATAACTACAGAGAGTTAATGAAGGTTGCTAACCGTAACAAATAGAATTTTTCGTTTTTTTCAATCAAAAGCAGTTTCAGTAGAATATATATTTTACCGTCAAAAACATGACTCGCAAATGTTCAAATGATGTCCTGAGCTTAGGTGCATAAGATGGCCGATGTGGGGAAGGGTCAGCCCGTCTGGAGGGATCAAAATTGAGCTTTCTTGGGTCAAAATATCTCATAACTTATATAAGCGCTAAAATAGCGTTAAAACTACGTTAGTGCACAGTTTCTGGTCAATTTGAAACACTTTTGAAGAAAGTTTTCAATTTACATCCGTTTTTGACCTCCATTTTGCCCAATTTTCCTCACAAAATTTTTCATTTTTTCATTCTGGGGGTTGATCAGACCTCCACCCCTCCCACATGCATGTCTGGTCCTGAGAGCTTTAAGATGAGTGTATGGCCATCACCAGGGGGAATCCAAAGCGTTGTAAAAATATAATCGAAGTAGAAAATATGATTAAATATAATCGGTGTGTTCACAAATCTTTACAAATCTAGCCCCTAGCATAAAAAAATTCCTAACAGATCAATAGAAATAAATTTTTTCTAAATTTTTCCCCTTTTTCCGCAATTTTCGGTGCTATTGGATAGAGCTCGATGAGAAACGTCGAAAAATTGTGTTTTTGCCTATTCCATAAATTTTTTGGTATTTTTAACTTTGAAACTTTTTGAACCCAAGAAATTTGGACGCTGTCCATGTATGGTCGTATCGGTAAACTGGCTGAATCGAGAATCTAAATGCCCGTAATTATCTGGCTCAGTCGTATATGAGATAATTTTGGTAATTTTGGGAGGCCCATGAAATGACGAAAGCAAAGATGTCTTTGGATGTAAATAGGAAAACATCAGAAGTGAGTGACAATTTTTCCGGAAAGCCAGAGATCGACAAATATACTACTGCTTGTATTTTAATTTCATCTGAGCATCACAAACCCGACTGAACCTTAGTCTGAGCTCATACCGACGAAACAACACATTTTGCTCACATAGGGAGAATTTGAGGAATGAAACCCTCAGAATCCAAAATGCCCCACAGATTACGGTGGAACTTCCAGAATTGAATTTTTTTGCATTTTTCTGTTATTTTACCCTTTTGGCCTCATCCGGAGATTTCTGATCCAGTTTCTTGCCCATGCGCTTGAGAAAGTATTTAATGATATTGATTTTCATAAAAAAATTTAATCTTTGCCTCAGAATAATGTTGCTAAAAATGTATCGCATTTAAGAATGTCCTCTCGTCAACGAAGGTCCATCCTTTATGTGCCCCAGTAGACGCCCTCAGGGCTATTACGTCTGCATTGATCAATCGGCATTGTGCGATGGCGTTAATGATTGTCCTGATGGCGAGGATGAAACGCCTGTCAACTGCATGTTTCATAAGGCTGTAAGTTTTTAATTCGTAATTTGATTGAATAAGAATTCCAATTGATCGATGCATCAGCTCAAATTCTAAGTTTCATCCCTTAATGGTCCAATCGTCGATGGCTTTTTAGGGTTAGCAAGGTTATAAAGCTAAAGGTTCTTATTATTCTTAGCGTTTGCAATGAAATAAGATTTGCCTGATAATCCTGCGTGTAAAAAAAGATGAGTTATAAAGTATAAGTATAAGCATAAAAAGTATCTATTTGCATAAAACTGCAAGATTCTCAAAATATTGTATAAGACTTTTAGCTTCGATTCTTTAGAAGCCATTTTCTGCACCTATTCGGAACCTACTTATCTGTGGTCTTTTTCGATTGAAAGCCGACAATTAACGATGACTCATGACTCGATCAGAACAGTACTATGTATAATTGTGATCTGCCAGCTAATTATTTGTACAATTTCTTGAAAGCTTATGGCTGAACCTACATATAACAGGCCATTATGATCACTCATGATCTTAGGGGTTAGGGATTTTAACTCCCTCTCCCTAATACTTTTCACTCATCCCCAGAATTTTTGATTTGCAGAAAAGAATCGTAGAAAAAATAATGTTTTGAGCGTTTTCAGCTATACTTTTAACTCAAGAGAGTCAAATTCTCGAGGCGATACACTTATTTTCGACTATATTTTTTTAATTTACTATTTTTATATTTTCACGAATTTTTTATAATATTTTTCTCCTTGGTGGAAAGCGCATCGTCAGAAAGGCCTGAAAATAGTGTTGTTGACGCATATCTTAAAACAGACACTTTAGAACGAGTTTTTGATTTGACCCTCCTCGAATCTATATGTTGAGCATTTGTGATATTCTAATGACTAATGGAATTCTCCGAGAAAAATAGGGCAAATGATGGCCAAAAATAGAGACGTAAATTTAAATTTTCTGCAAAAGTGAAAGAAATTGATCAGAGTATGTGCATCAACGTTTTATACCAGTTTTCAAGGCCATTTTATCTCACAAAATCTCTTTGACCCCTAAACCTGTCATGCTGTGCAACTATGGTTACGAACGTAGATGCACAGCTTTGCCGGTCTAGAGGGTCAGCCGTTCTTGGGTCAAATATTGAACTGTTTTGGGTCAAAATGACGTCAAAAGCTGGTAATAAATGCTAAAATATAAGCGTTAAAACATTGTTAGTCTACAGTTTCTGGTCAATTTCGAGCATTTGAGGAATATTCCTAAATTTTATTGGTTATTAACCCTCGTTTATCCTCATTTTCCTCGGAAAATTTTCCATTCTCCCATTCTGGGTGTCCCGATTAGACTCGCAAACTACACCCACGTGCATATTCTGGTTGAGAGTGATTGTAATAAAATTTTATGATATTACGTCATTTCAGGTCATGAGCCAATTCAGAACATTAGTCGATCAAGTTGTGCGCCTTAGCGATTTGATTTTAACCAGGGCTGCTCATTTCAGTCAACATTGATTTTGAACAATTAAATGAATAGTATTTGCTCGAAATCGTTCCGAATTTCTTCTTTGATGAAAAAGCGTTAAATGAAACGTGCAAATATAATAAGCGAAAGAACTTGTGCCTCATCATTATCCTCCTAATCCTTCAAATCCATTGAATTGATTTTTAAAGTCTTCTTTTTCTCTTCCCCACATTTTGATAATAAAGTTTAGAAGTTATTATCACACATATTTAACATAGGCAATAACTAAATTCTGGGGCGTCTGAAGGGGCAAAATCGTAAAAAAGAGCCAAAAATCCGATTAAAGGGATCTACCGTAATCCGCGGGGTATTTCGGATTCTCAGGAGTCGTAAACTTCCATCCCCCACTTTGATGTATGGGTATAACTCGACCAGAAATAGCCAGCAGAATGAAAGCTTGGTTGATAGATAGTTTCGCTCGACAGTTTTGTCCGTACCGTTTTTTTAAATTTGTCTCTCGCTCAATAATTACAATTTGCTACAAATCTCTTTAACTAGGGAGGGATTTGACGTCAGGATCTCCAGCGAGATAGTCTAGCACCATCTGGCCCGAAACTGCATGAATACATAGTTGCCTTATAACTAGGGACCGGATTTTTAGGTGCAAAAAGTGGGCCAAATAGGTGCAGAGCATCGGCCATTAAGGTGCAAACAGTCGATATAAGTGAAAAGTATATAGCCGTTTCCAGAGTCAAATAAGGTGCAAAACAGGCTCAAACTGTGAAAACATCTTCACAAAATGGATCTTTCAGGTGCTAGCACCTAAAAATCCGGTCTCTTCTTATAACAGACCGTATTACGTTAAAAACGGTGCGCCTAAAATCGCCCAGTAGGTCCCAAAAACCTACGTAATAGTTTCTTGAAATTAGGAAAAAATTTCAGGGGATTTCCTCCAACCCAGTTTACCCATTCCCCAGCATCGGACATTGGCAGCAACGAACTTCTGGAAGTCTAATTGAGGCGAAATTGCAAAAAATAGCACCGAAAATTCAATTCTGGGGTTCTATCGATGTTTTGGGGGTCTTTTAGATCCTGGGGGGTCTAACTCACGCCCAGGCATAGTCAGCGTATAAGGTCTGAGGCACATGAATCCTCTCATTCGGGCATGATCATATGTAATTGCATGTTACATCTGTCTATGCCATTTGCACAACATGGCGGATTGGAGGATCAGCGATCTGGAAAGTCGGCGAGGGATTCTTTGAACTTAAACGACGTCAATAATTATTAAAAACATTGGAATAAAGCTACTATGATTGGGACTGATCAATTTTACTCATGTTTTGCAAGAAAAGTCTTTATTTTCTTTCGTTCTCGATCGTAATTGTGCCTTATTTTCACCACAGAAATTTTACCCATGCATTCTGCGAGCTCCGAACTCCTCATATGCATGTCTGGTAGCCAACCAGATTTTTGAAATTTTGTTTTGCTGACCCTACCACATTACCAACCGTTCCATCTGCCCGACTAGACTCAAATTCTTATAACCAAAAATTTATGACTAGTTGAAATCATACCTGGGCGTGGGGGGTTCGGGGGGTATGCACCTCCGCGAGAAACCAAGATAACCCCCCAGAAATCAAAATACCCACCCCCATATTTCAATTTTTGAAAATTTTTTTCGTCTTTTCCGCAATTTTTTTATGCCAATGAATAGTGCTCGATGACAAACGTTGGAAAATGGTGTTTTTTCGCCACACTTTTAAGGCCATTTTTTGACCTTTGAAAAAATCTTGCACCCCCCCCCAGAACTTTTGTGCCGCCCACCTATGGTTGGCATCCCTTTCAGCCCAAGATTTTCTATGTTCTGTTTGATCAAACCCACCGCATCACCGACCGTCCCATCTGGCAAACTAGATTCAAGTTTTTGTACCGAAAAATTCATGATCTGTACACGAATCCCTTTGAGCTGATAAGATTTTAGAAATTTTGTTTGACCAACCCGACCACATAATCGACCAATTTATCTGACTGACTACACTGGAGTTATAACAGAAAATTCATTTCAGTGAAATTTATTAGCTGCAATCAAGGATATCAGAATAATACACCTTCAAAAAACGTTTTCCTTAAGCCTAGCTTTAGCCTGGCTTAAGCTGGGCCTAAATCTTGCCACATATGTTTAAACATTGAAGTCAGATTTTAGCCTGGCTTAAGCCCAAAGATATTGAAACCGGGCCCTGGAATTCACATTTTCATGTCGGAAACGGCTTTTTATAAATGCAAACGAAAAGTGATGATGCTGCTTTTGATCATATGCTTGTAGAAAAAGTTTAGCCCGAGGTTTTGATTTTAAAAAATGATAAATGATAATGATAATGATGATAAGCATGCTTGTAAGATAATTGTTTGTATAGGCATGACAATTCTTATAAGATTCTGATAAGCTAGAGGACAATGCTTGCAATCATTCTAATAAGATTCAAAATTTATTGTAAGTTTTCTTTTAAGAATTACATTTTCCTATAAGTTCGCAAGTAAGCATACGATAAGCAAAAGGTACTGCACTTGCAAGAAAACTATCAAGCATTTATATAAGATTTTTTAAACCATTACAAGCACACATAACGTGGGACGTTATATCCGTAGCGTTGTTAACCCTTGGAGTGTCGCGACCTGACAAGCACGTGAGGGGGATGGTTGAGGGTCTAGATTCACCAGAATGGAAGAATGGAAAATTTTGTGGGGGAGAATAGGAGGCAATATGAAGGCAAAAAACTGATGAAAATTGAAAATTTTCTTCAAAAATGCTTAATGGTTAGAAACAGTAGAATAACGTAGTTTTAACGTTATTTTTAGCATGTATACCATTTTTTTGCGGTCATTATGGCTCAAAAACTTAATTTTTGACCCCTCTAGATTGGCTGACCCCTCACTTTAGATTGGTCATGCTGTGCACTTATGGTCGCGACGTTTGTTGTGAATGCTCGCAAAATACAATATTAAGGTTTGTTTTTGAAAATAAAAGAAATCCTTTAGTCATTAATTCTTAAGCTGCAAAAGTTTAATTACTGAATTCAAAATAGGTGTACATACATATGTATAATAATCTTATGCAAAAAAACACGTCATTATGTGGACTTCATAAGTGAACAAAAACCTACATAATCAGAACACTTAAAGTAAAATTAACATACTCTTTATCACTAATGGATCAGAATGGAAGACGACTCGGACCACTTTCAACCAATGACATGATCACTTAAATTTCGAACTTTGGGCCCGTCAGTACTTCGCCACAGTGTGATTTTGTGAAATTTTAAAGATTTTGCAGAATATCAATTGTATTAATAATTAGGTGCACTTACAGTCCATTTGAATACAAAATTTGATCATTTGCATCCATTCTAACAATATATATTCCTAAGCTTTGGTGTGCTTCGTCATACACTAAGTCGGTACTTACACGAATCAAAATTATTACCTTTATTTATCCGGTCCAACGATTACATTCGAACAAAGAAACCGGCGTAAGAAGGTCCAGATTGATGAGTTGACCATTACCACTAATATTAAGATAAAGATAATACCAGCGTGAGTAAAAATTGACGCTAGATTAAGAATTTTTTTGTAGTGCAGCTAGTAATAGTTTATCATTAAGATGCACAAATTATAATTTTATTGTCGCGAACGAGTGAAGTAGAACGCTTTATAGCAAAACTGTAGTCAAAAATACCGGGAAGGGTTAAATCCGGGAAAGGAAACGATGGGTTGAATTCGGAAACGGAAACGGAAATGATGGGTAAAATCCGAAAACGGAAACTTAAATGACTACCGTCGGGGGTTTATACACCCTGGGGGTGGTGTGAAGCGCCAGAACCGGGTTCCCCGAGTAGGTCCCATCAGAGTGAACACCCTAACCCCCTTTCCGGCAAAATTACTCCCAGTCAAGGGGGCTTGGGGGCTCGGAGGATTAGCCCTCACCTCTCTTTAAACTTACCCTTACTTCATGCCCATGTGTGGTGTCAATAGCTTAGGCGTTTAGAACATCAGCAAAAGTTCTATCTATTGTATTGCTAATTTTTTAAGGGAAAAGCCCATTATCTAAATGTGCTTTACAATTCGTATCGCAAAGTCCTAGATAATTTTTTAACATTTTAGCTTTAGTCTGTTATCCAACATGAGAGCGGCACTAAAATAATTAAAAAATTAATCAAAGTTATGCAATCACGTATACTATTTTAATAAATTTTCAAAGGTAGCACAAAATGCCTCACCCAAAATGGTTTTTTATTTCTCTAAGACCAAAGTTATTGTAAGCTCTACAGGCTGAGTTACTTGTGTCACTCTGATGTATACAGTTCAACCCTGCAGGGCCCGGTTTCCGAATGAAGGGCTTCACGGGGTTAAATTAACCACTAGGTTAGTTGACCTAACCCCGGGGATAACTTTGTACCCGGTTTCCGAATGAAATTTAACCCTAGGGATAAGTAACTTAGGGTTAAATTAAGCCTCCACTACAAGCATACAATGTGCACGTATTTGTATGTGCATTGCAAATGAGATAGGGTATAGCAGGTTGATATTTTGGATTGCACACAACTAATCGATAATTCAAGTGAAAAAATTATAGCTCGCTCCTATCACTAAATGCACTATTTTTTATAGTATTAGCGATGGATAACACGGGTTGTCAAATTAATGAATAGAGTTTGATCGGCGGATCTAGGATTTTCGTAAGGAGGGTGCGGTACCCCAACTTTTTCCAAGATGGTCAAAAATAAGTTTAAAGCCGGCTATTCACCTGCAGAATAACGTTTTTCGCCGTTTTATACTGTCTATTTTCTCAAAATGATTTCTCTTGAAAAAATTTGCGAAAAAATTCAACAATTTAAGACACTTTGTGCACAAAGTGCTTAACTTTCTTTAACTCGGCGCGAAGCTTCGGGAAATTCGTGGAATTTCGACAGAAAGACTCTCAGAGACTTTAATAATTCGTTATTTTACTGTCCTTGTGCATTGGAGCATTTATCGTAGAGCGCAAAATTTTGTAGAATTTATGCTACAAAAATGGAAGAAAAGTAAAGCAATATGGCTTCCAGACCAAGAAAGTGAATATATCTTAGGTAGCGCGTTAGCGCGTACCTATAATATACTTGGGTACCCCTAACACCTGTGCACCCCACTACAGCTATAACGGGACACTTCTGGGAGATGCGGTTTGTTTTTAAAAGAAAGATAATAAAAAAATTCGCTGCCTGTGTTTTTTGTTATTCTTGAAACTCAAAACTGACAGTGTAAAGAAGGTGTAAAGTTTTTGTGTAACGTCATAACAGGACAAATTTTGGGACCTTTTTACTGCGGCATGTGGACAACTGAGTATTGATGACTCGAACAATTGAACAGCATAGGATTATAGAGGGATGAATCCTACAGAACAGCATTTTTTTGTTTTTTAAAATTCGCATTAGTTCTCGAATGGCAGTGTAAAGAGTGCGAAAATCGGGGGTGAAAATGTACTTTTTGGTCGAGTTTTCAATCTGCTTATGTCTGATACTAACTCCGGTTATGAGTTTTTTGAAATGTTTTCTAACAGGAATGTAGAGCGGATCAAGGGCTACATTCTGCATATAAGCAAAGTCTTCTACGTTCTATGGTGAGTTAGATCCTGGGGTTTAAAGTTTACACTCTAGTATATGGTGTCAAAAACGGATTTTGAGTAAGATTTCTCTGCCAAATTTTTCCGCTTATGAGTCAGTGTAAATTAAAGACAGCATTAATAAAGTGCCTCTTAGGGGCTATACATCGCAGCAAACCGCATTCAAAAAAACGCAATATTGAGTTATTTATGGGGGTGTAAACTTCGAAATCAGAGGTAAAAAATGGGCGGAAAAACACGTTTTTTTCCGAAGTTTGATTAATAAATCATGCCAAATAATTTTTGCAACAGAATTTTGGCACACAGGAATGTACGACGATTTAAAAGCTACAAATTGTACCAAACCGAATTTCTTTAAACTCAATGGGGAGTTCGGTACGGAATTTTAAAGTTTACAGTGTTCTAAATGATGGAAAATACGTTTTTGTTGCGTTTTTTGTTCGCCACTTTCTCCGTCCAGAAGTCGGGATAAGTCCAATAGAATAAAAATAAAGTGCTTTATATTGGGTGCATGTCAAAGCAAATTGTCTATACATTAATATTTAGCGAGTGTAAAGTCAAAATTTTAGTGTTTAAAATGCGTTTCTATCTTGTTTTTTCTGCCTGCTTCTCCGGTTACGAGTCAGGGACACGTTTATCAAGTCTAGAAATGGACCAGGAACCAAATTTGATATGCCAGTCTGGCGCATATGTTTACACTCTACAGTGTTGTAAAGTGGTTTGCACCTATTGTTAGTTTGCCCATAGAACATTATGGAGACTTAATTTTCTTCATAAATATTAATCGTAATATCGGAACAATATCAAAATTACGAATCTGACCAAAATCTTCTTTACACTAAGTGTTTACATGAAGTTTACGCTACATATGTATTTATCTTCGTTTTTGAGCATTCCAGAAACCTAATTTTTTTCTGAGATCTAAAAATTTACAGGGAATGAAATATAGGACGTTAGCTGGGCGCGTTTGTTTACACTCAACAGTGATGTAAAGTGGTTTACATCTGTGTCTATTTGTCCTTAAACCGTTATGGAGATGTAATTTTTTCATGAATGTTGATCGTAATATCCGAGTAATATCGAATTTACAAATCCGACTAAAATCTTCTTTGCACTCGTTGCTAGTGTAAAGTTTACACTATATAATAAGCTCCATTCTAGAGCCTCACGGTAACTTATTTTTTCTCTAAAGTCGTAAAATATATATATGGAAACAGATGTGATACGTCTGCTAGGGGCGCATGAAGAGTAGTGTAAATTGATTAACACCTAATGTTAATTTGTTCTTAGAACATTATAGAGGTTTCGTTTCTTAATAAATGCTGATCGTTGTATCAGAGCAATATCGAAATTATTAATTCCACTAAAATTCTTTACACTCTTGTGTAAAGTTTAAAATGTAAATTAAGTTTAGCTCTAGAAATTTTTGGAAGCATTTTTCTTCACAGAATGTACTACGTAACATAAGAATTACTAATCAGAATGTTGGTTTCTTCTACAACTAGTAGTTTTGTAAAGTTTAAACCATTCAATTATTAGAAGAACACGCACAGTAAATGGAATCTAGTATTGTATTTCCAAATCTTGCTAATTAAAAGTAGGGTACTAGCAAAGAAAAATGCTCCGATGGAACAAAAAAGGGGAATATACTTGGGATTGAGAATTATCGAGGATGTAAAAGGAGGGGTCTAGGAAAAATCTCCTTATGTTATATGCCAAAAATCGTAAAATATGTTAAAAACCAGACTTTCTCTAAACAATGCAAAAAATCGAAGTATATTCTGCGGCCTCCCAATAGAAATAAACTATTTACCAAAAAATTGATTGAAAAAAGCAGCGAATTAGCAATGCAGTAGCTAAGCGAATTGAATGAAATAGTACATATCGATGCATTCAAGACAATCGATGATATTGTTGGTTCAAAGCAGTAGGAAACACGGAAGCTGACGTGCAACAGACCTTATGTAGATACTCTTTTACACATGTCTACAACAATTGTTTACTAAACTTTTACATTTTTCAAAGGCCGCAGAATATACTTGGATTTTTTTGCATTGTTTAGAGAAAGTCTGGTTTTTAACATATTTTGCGATTCTTGGCATATATATATAACATAGGGAGATTTTTCCTAGTCCCCTCCTTTTACATCCTCGATAATTGTCAATCCCAAGTATATTCCCCTTTTTTGTTCCATCGGAGCATTTTTCTTTGCTAGTTATAGGATATTTATCTGTATCATGCCGTTAATGTGGCGTTACTTTAATTTTTTCCTTTTTTTGACCATATCTATGCGCGAGTCTTACACATTTTACTATAATTTGGACTTCGGACCAATGTTAGTATGCAAGCAGCGCTCGAAAAAGTATTTTTTTAGGGTAGAAGTTCAAAATTTATATATTATCGATTCAGCTGAAGCATAAATATCAAAAAAGGTATATTAAAATTTTTTGTATTTTTTGATCATACATCTGTGCATAAGTCAGTCGAACGTGTTGCAGCTGAAGCATACTCGTAAATACAAAAGGATTGCATTGAATCAACTTATGCATTTGTAGCTCATGAATCGCTATACCAAATAAAAAACATTGATAAAAGTCTATGTGGTTGTTGTGGAAGTCATCTGATTTTGCAAAATTCAAGAATTTTTCAAACTTTAAGGTCGACGTTAACAATGAAAAATCGGAAAAAAACTGTACAACACAGATCAAAATGAGGAGGGTTGGGTTTTGACTTTACCACGTCAGGTCGAACCTTGCAGAAATTGACTCTTAATCGTTATTAGCTAAGAGCAAGCATCCGTTTTTCTGCAATTGCGATTTTGAAGTTAGGACGAGTATGCATGATTAAGCGTTCTTTGTAAGATAAATTATAGTTTGTTTCACATGACTTCGTGCATATATTTTAAGAGTTTTTATCGACACTAAGCCGAGGGTTTCGATAAATAAATATCAGATCAGTGCGATAATCGCAATCTGTCAGCTTATTTTCAGCAATTGTTTTAATATTTATGACCGAACTTGAGTGAAATGGACTATGAGTAGCATTATTTTTTGGCTATCCACGAGGTCAGCCGTGTCGGTGGGAACTAAAAAAAGTTGCTGCCTCTCTAGTCCTCTCTTATGCATATGTACATTTTCCAATTTTAGCAACCTGCGCTAATTGTGGTTCTAACAAAGGCATCGAAAATTTCTGAATGACCTTACAAGGCCCTTCATTTTGACTAAATTTAGGCTATTTTTACGCCGACGAAACGGATGTTTCAAAATCATGCGTCTTTCTTTACACTCGTCCTCCGAATTGGCCCTATTAATGACAA
This sequence comes from Mermis nigrescens, assembly GCA_036768485.1. NCBI lineage: Eukaryota > Metazoa > Nematoda > Enoplea > Mermithida > Mermithidae > Mermis > Mermis nigrescens. The sequence goes on along the minus strand of JAVLUZ010000343.1, from coordinate 769,701 downwards.
TAGCGTCGCTCATGCGCATAAAATGCTCGCTGAATAAAGGTGAGAAAGACGAATTTAATAATTAAAAAATTATTGTTGAGAACTGAATTAATGTCATTCTTACATATATTTTTTGAGACCATTTTGGCTACAAAACAAGCTCTCCGACTTTGACTGGATCCTTCAGACCGACTGTGCAGTCTGAAGCAGACTGACTATAAATGAAGATAAAAATATGAAAAAATGATACTACTCGTATATCTTGGCGACAAATGAAGTGACGGATAATGATTTTAAGCATTATTTTTCTCAAATAATTTATCACAGATATGTACCTAAGAGAAATACGTAGTTCAAGTAAAGCTCGGGCTAAAACTTGTTTTTTTATCCAGCTTTTTCGGCTTTTTGAGTCATAGACTGTACCATAATTATTGTCGAGATCAGAAAAGTCGAATGAAATGGCACGATATTTAATCAGATTTCGAATTTCGGACTTAATCATACCATCACATGCTTATCATAAATTGCCATCTTTTGATTTAAATCGCAGCCTCTAATTAGACCCCCTGAACAATGAAAGAACTCAATATTTACCTTAAAAGGTGTAGTGATTCACTAAACGCCAGTGGTTGATCCAGGATTTTCTAACAGGGGATGAAACCCGAAATTTTCTTCAAAGTGTAAAACTTTGTCCAAAAGTTCGTATAATATGCTTTAAATACCGGTTTTTTGCTGTCATTTGATAGACTGCAAAAAATTCTGATGCAAAAAATTGAATTTTTTCCGAAAATTTACAAAATTTTTCATTGAAAACTCTAATATTAATGCAGAAATCGACACAAATCGCCGTAGGAAATCACTCGAGAAATCGTTGTAAGAGTTACAAAATTTTTGTTCACAAGAATTACTTTTCTGACATAAATTTAAGTTTTTTAGAGCGCCAAGAGAGTCAGTAAATGTCATTAATGAATACATCCCTGGCGCAAAACGCTGAAAAAATTTGAAAATCATGATAAAAATAGCTAAAGTCATTAAAAATTATATATTTAACTCTTCATTGCGCCCAGATACTTTTTGACGGCAGGGAGCCGCTCCCTTCTCTAAATCCGCCAGTGCTAAACACGTGGAAGCAGAAGAAATAACATGTTTATTCTAGATTTCTTAGTACTCACAATACTAAATTATGAGCAATAATTTCAAACGCATATGCCTATTTTTTAAATTTTTTGACTATTACACAAGCACATAGGTATACATATGTAAATGAAGAGTGCTATTTGTTACTGAAGCATATAGAATCTTTCATTTTTTTAGTCGTTAGTATTTTTCGATTAGACTGTCATCGATAAAAAGCATTAGTTTAGTCGGATATGAAGTATTCCTGAAATTTAGGAGTCCATAAGGTGAACAAAGCAAGGATTTTTGGAGAGAAATATAGATAAATTAGAAGCGGATAAAAATTTTTCGCAGAAATCAGAGATCAATAATAACACTAATCTACGACGCTTGTATTTTCATAATTGAAAGTCATTAATACGACAAAACAAAAAAGGTATTGTAGAGAACAAATGGCGAAAAAAAACAAGTAGTAGAATAAATTGAAAAAAAGGAAGAAAGGAAAAAGAAGTTGAAGTGAAGCGTGCTATTTAAACACGCGAGAAATGCATATGTACTAAATTACTATATACGGAAAATCGGTTTTAGTCGCAAGAATCTAAGTGAAACACGTAGAATCAAGCAAGCGGAAGAAATACATGAAAAAACACGTAAAAATCATATACACAGGCTAGGTTATCAGAGAGTTCATCTCAACATAAAAACCGGCTAACCCTGAGCACAGATCGAGTGCATTACGGATCTTGCTCACATTGGAGCAGAGATATTTCGAGAATTAGCTCCCCCAGAATCCAAAATACCGCCACTTATTACGTAGGCCTCCTAGAATCAAATTTTAACATTTGTTCGCGATTTTTTTCGTCATTTTGGCCCCATTCAGAAGTTTCTAAATTTTCGGTCACGGCCCATGCCTGATCTCTGCATGAAAAAACATCTGAAGATATCGATTTCCATATATTTTCTGAAAAATTTAATTATCGTCTTAGAACAATGCATCTGAAAATGTATCTCATTTAAGAATGTCCGCACGTCAAAGATAAAAGTCCCTCATTTCTGTGCCCCAGTAAGCGCTCTCAGGGCTATAGCGTCTGCATTGATCAATCGGCATTGTGTAACGGCGTTAAAGATTGTCCTGATGGCGAGGATGAAACGCCTATCAACTGCTTGTTTCATGAGGCTGTGAGTTTTTAATTTGTGAGTTTGATCAAATAAAGTTATCATGCACTTCCAATTTTGAGATTCGTTTCCTTATAATCCAACCGTCGACGCTTTTTTATGGATTAGTAAGATTGAAAAGCCGAAATATCTTATTATTATCAAATGCAAAATTTTAAAGACCTGATGCAAGACTTTTGGCCTGCATTCGTTGGAAGCACCTATTCGGATCCTGCTTATCTAAAGTCGGTGTCGAATTTGACAATAAATCAAGATTTTTGTCAATATAAGGCATACAATTGGCGGTAATAATTATAATCAATACCGTGCTTATTGTAAAGTGTCAGCTCATTATCTGGAGAATTTTCTTAAAGCTTATGGCCGAACTGCATTTAACAGATAATTATGATCTCACATGATCTTGGGGATTAGAGAATTTTCTTGCCTCTCCAAAATGCTTTCACTATTCCTTGGAATTTTTTATTTTCCAGAACAAAATCGTGGAAAAATGTTGTTCTAAGCGTTTTTAGTCATTTTTTGACTCAGATTGTCAAGTTTTGCGGCGATATATTTATTTTTGAATGTATTTTATTTATTTTACTAGCTTTTCATATTTACACGAAATTTTCCTAAATATTTTTCATCCTAGGAGAAAAGAGCATCGTCAGAAACGTTTAAAAATAGTATGTTTAACGCATAGCCAAAAAAGACACTTTGTAACAAATTTTTGATTTAACCGCTTTTAATCTCCACGTTGTGCATTTATAACAAATATGATGAATAATGATATTTTTTGAAGAAATAGGGCAAATAAAAGTCAAAAATGGATGGCCAGTCAAATTTTCTGTGAAAGTGAGAGAAATTGATTAGAAAATGTGCAGCAACATAGCATTTGTGCTAATTTTTACATTCATACCTATGTCATTTTATTTCATAAAATCTCTTCGGATCTAGTATACAATTTGCCCCCCAACGTTTTTAGCCGATCCATATAAGCTACAGTAACCAAAATTGACTAGGAGATAGCTATAAGCCTATTGTACTAATCTGGCAAAATTGATTAACTTACGGTGTAAACTTACTGCTTTACACTCACAGTTTACAACGTACTAACGGCATCTAAAAATTGTAAACGATTCGGTGGGTTTCAAACAAAGCACTTTTTTGTAACTCAATCAACATCCTACATAAAAAAAGTAAGTTTAGAAAAAAGTAAGTTGAAAGTAAGTTCAAAGTAAAGTAGAGTAAGTTTTTTTATTTTATTTTTCTTTAACGCAGTAAGTTTATACCGTAAGTTAATCAATTTTGCCAGATTAGTACAATAGGCTCATAGCTATCTCCTTGTAAAGTTTGGTTACTGTAGCTTATATGGATCGGCTAAAAAACGCTGGTGGTAAATCGTATACTAGATCCATCTCTTTGACTGACCCCCTAAACCTACCATGGTGTGCCTCTACACTAGTGAGCATAGATGCCATATCACTGCCGGTCTGGTGGGTGAGCCGGTCTGTGGTCAAATATTGAGTTTTCCGGGTCAAAATGTCGTCAAAAGCTGTGGACGCACGATTTTAACGTTAAAGCATTGTTAGTCTACAGTTTTTGAATAATCTCAAACACTTTTGAAGAAAACTTTCCATTTCCATCGATAGTTCGTCTTCATTTTGCCTCATTTTTCTCAGAACACTTTCCATTTCTTTATTCTGGGGGTTCAGAGTATGATACTTCGTTATTTCAGGTCATGAACCAATTCAAAACGTTAGTCGATCAAGTTGTGCATCTTAGCAATTCGATTCCATCCAAGGCTTCTCGTTTCAGTAAAGCTTGATTGTGAACAATTAAAAGAATAATATATTTTGCTCAAAATTGTTCCGCATCTCTTCTTCGATAAATAATCTACGTTGAAACATACAAATATAACAAGTAAAAAATGCTCCGACGGAACAAAAAGGTCGAGTATACTTAAACTTACGCATTATTAAGGATATAAATGGAGTGTAATAGGGAAAAGTTGACCATGTACGCCTGTGAAAGTTTTAAGAATCTACGGAAAACTTCAGCTTAAAGTCGCAAAAAATCGATTTTATTCTGCGGCCTGCAGAAGGGAGTTGCACCTCTGACGTAAAAATAAATAACGTGAATAGCTTATTGCTAGAAAAGAAGCGATCACTATCAAAAAAGAGCATAATGTGCATTATTACGCTTCAATTAACAAGATGGTGTGCTTGTCATAATTCATTTATGAAGCTATTGTCGATTAGGTAGTTAGATATTGAAAGAAAAATTTAATATTGATGAGAAACTAAATCGGTAATTAAAACGCATCAAAGCTTCCTCACAATCTCTTTTCCTAAATCGGCGAACAATGCTATCTGAAGGCACGCTTTTTTTCAGAAGCCGCAGAATATACTTCGATTTTTTGCGGTTTTCAGCGGAAGTCTAATTTTAGTCATTAGAAGCAAACGGTAACGTGCCGCAATAATGAACGCAGTCCAAGAACGCGGAAAACAAGATTAGTCTGAACATCGGCATTTTATTTTTTAAAAATACAACCTTAAACTTATTTAAACAGATCAAACGTTTTCAGCGTTAAATTTATGAAACTACTGGGTGTAAAGAACACTTACATCCAGATTCGTAATCCTGACGTTACACGGAACATTTTGAAAAACAAAATTAAGCTTTCGCAATGCTCTGGGACTAAAGTTGATTTTCAGTGTAAACTTCACACAAGTTTTGGTGAAGAGAAAACTAATATGCAAATTCGTAATTCTGCCGTTACATGGAAGATTTTGAAAAAATTAAGCTTCCGCAATGCTCTAGAATAAAAGCTAATTTTTATTGTAAATTTTACACAAGCATGAGTATAAAGAAGATTTTAGTTGAATTCGTAATTCTGATATTGCGATCGACATTTATGAAAAAAATTAACTCTCTACAACGTTCTGAATACAAAAAAATGTTAGATGTAGACCACTTACACAATAGTGAAGTTTAAACAAAAGCGCCTGACTGACTCATGACGTTTGACCCCTAATAATTTTTTAGACTTGAGATCATGTCCAGACTCATAATCGGAGAATTCGGCAGAAAAAAAACAAGACAGAATCGTGTTTTAAACCCCCGATTTTTGACTTTAAACCTCGCACTAGCTCAAAATTGATGTAAACAAACAATTTGCTCTGACACGTACCCCTTAGGATGTAACTTTTTTCTATTTGACTTATCCCGACTTCCAACCATAGAAATTAGTGAACAAAAAAGGACAAAAACGTATTTTTACACCATTCCACCCAGGGTTGCCAAATGCTTTTGTCGAAAAATCCCTTTTTGTACTTCAAACTGTTTAAAAAACCCCCAAACCAATGGTTAAGCATGAGCGCAAAGAAACCTCAATCACTAAAAAATTTCTCTAACGGCATCAAAAAACTTCCTAATTGGGGAAAACCCCCAATTTGGCAGCCGTGTATCCGCCAAATTGTGTGTGTAACAAACGTGCTGCCGTTACTTTAAAAACCTGGAATTACTCTCCATTGAGGTATAGAAATTAGGTTTGAACCAGTTTGTAGCTATTGAGTCGAGTGAAAAGCGTTTGTTCCGCATTCTACTGGAGGTATTGACCAGTATGAGAAGAAAACGTGTTTTTTCACCCCATGTTACACCCTGATTTCGAACTAAGTAACTCGATATTAATTTTTTTAAACGCAGTTTGCTGCGTCTAGCTTTTGGTACTTACATTATTTTTATTCTATTTGACTCGTCCCGACTTATAAGCGAAGAAGTTAACAGAGAAATTTGAGACAAAACCTATTTTTTACACCATCCAATACGTTGTAAGCTTTAAATCTCTGGAGCTAACTCCGGTTTTGAGTGTCGGAATGTTTCTTGGTAGACAAAAAGTAGCCCCTGGGTCGTAGTACTACATTTCTATCAGAAAAATATTTCTTGGGACTCATAACTGGAGTTTTTGGCAGACATAATGAGTACAATAACACGACTAAAATCTGTCTTTACATCCGCAGATGTTTAATCTCTTTACATTCCCACTCATCAACTAATGTAAACTTTAGTACACAAAAAAACGTCAACTCGAGAATTTGATCCTCTACAAATCTCTGTCATTTGTACTAAATTATCTAAAAGCATTGAAAAAACTGTCCAAACTTGCTTATAACGTTCCGCCAAAACTTTACACTTATTAAAAACTCGAAATTGAGTGTAAAGAAGACAAAAAAACAACGGCAGCGAATTTTTTCCGTGCTTTAAGCCGTACCTCCCAGAAGTGTGTCCCGTCATAGCTCTAGGGGAGTAGATATATGTTGGGGTACCCAATTATAGGTATTTATTATATGTGTGTAGGTACGCGCTAACGCGCTACCTCTAATAATCGAAAGAAGTTGTGCCTCCCTCATTATGAATCCCTTCTACTTTTATATACCTCAACTGCTTTGAATAGACGTTTATATGTCCTCTCTTTCTCACAGTTTTGATTATAAAGGTTAGAAGTTCTTATCATATACGTAACATAGGTAGCATACCTAGGCGTGGGGGTTTGCGGGTATGCACCCCCAGAAACCAAAATACCCTTCCCCCAGAATTCAATTTTTAGAAATTTTTCTGTTTTTTTTCGCAATTTTTTGATGCTAATGGATAGTGTTTGATGAGAAAAGTTGAAAGTTGTGTTTTTTCGCCATACCACCGTTGCTGAGGCCATTTGTTGACCTTTGGAAAATCTTGCAGCCCCCTCTTCCAGAACTTTGTTGCCGCCCACCTATGATTGGTAGTAACCAAATTCTTGTGAAAAATCGCGGAAAACGTCCTTAAAAATTAAATTTTAGGGGTCTAACGTAATCCGCTGGGTGAGCCTTGAACTCCCCTTCCCCACATCACCGTATGATTGCGTTCATAGATACGCAGCAGCTAACAGTCAAGTTGATTTCAGCCATATTTTAAGAACATGTGCTACATAAATGAAAAATGTGTAGAATACACAGTAAATGTACATATGTTGCATAGAATGACCACGAGAGGCGCCAGAAAATCTAATTCACTATGTCTACTCAAACTTGGACTTGGAAGACAAAAACTATACAAAAAACTAATCCGGAGTGAAGCGCTTAAAAATTTTTCATAGCGAAAAGACTTGAAGCCAGGACCTCAAAAGGTGATATTACACGCTTCATTGGGCCCTAAAGATTGTATTAAAAGTTGCCGTAAATAAGACGCCACATTGCGTCAAAATCGGTGCAGATCAAAATTGTCGAGTATGTCCCAAATCCTACTTAATAGTTCCTTAGCTGAAAATTCTGAACCGAGAATTTGATTGTTTATGTGATTTTTGGCCAATTTGTCCAGAATTAAGCTGTTATGACCATACGTGGGCAGCAAGAAAAGGAGGGGTCAGGATGGGCAAAATTGTCAGAAATGTTACTAAAAATAGTAATGTGGGGTCTACAATAATCTTGGGCGGTTTCGACTTTTTTCAATTTCAAACCTCCCCCACGCCCATGTGTGGTTAACGATGAAAAGCTTGCTTTCTTATTTGGTAAGGTAGGTAGGTATGTTGGCATCCGGAAGATTCGCCCCCGACATTTAGCCCCCGACTTTTCGCCCCCAACATTTAGCCCCCAACATTTCGCCCCCAGGTATGTTTCGCCCCCGGAACTTTCGACCCCAGATATTTCGCCCTTCGGATGTTTCGCCCCCAAACATTTCGCCCCTCGGATGTTTCGCCTCCATTGAATATCTCGTTATACTGTACCAATCAACTTGTCTCTGCAATTTTGTTTGCCCTAATTTTTTTTATTTGCCATTACATTCCCAGGAATTCGTTTGACCTTCGTAAGCATATTTTTTATGTATCTAATTATAATTTCTCCCGGTCGGCAAGCAAAGACATAATGTTTTTGTTTATTTGATAAAGATTTGAGGAGATTTTGGCTTGAACTTACATAATTGCATTATCTTTGTAGTAATATTTTCATTCAAGGATCTTTCGTTTGCGTCCACACGTTAAGTAGGTCATTCAAAAACTATATAAAGAGGACCAAATGGCAGGAAGTCAGTTAGTTGGCGTAAGATTTGCTTAATGGATTCAGTCATTTCGAAAAGAGGGAATAGGAAGCTAGTCTACGAAAACTATATTTATGTATTCTCCAAACGAACGGCGGATGACATTCGTGCCATTTGGGTTTGAACTTTAGATTGTTCACGTTTTTATTCGACAGCATTCTTCATCTTAGTGTTTTCGTTTTACTTCGCAATGAAAAGCATGTTTTTATTTGACTATTGTGGTTTTTTGTTGACAATAAAAAATGAAGCAGCAATATGGTTAAAATATGGTTAAAAACTGTTTAAATATGGTTGAAAAATTGTTTAAAGAAATCTAAAAATGAGAAACGAAAATATTGAAAACTCATCAAGATTAAAAATGAAAAAAATAAAAATTCTATTAAGTTTATTTCAAAAAAGATTGAAAATGAAAAAGAAGAAAAGCGGACATTATGTCCTCCCGAATTTTGACGCTGTTCATGTATAATGCATACTCCTGTTTATTGTGCAGCTCACTTGGGGGCGAAACATCCAAGGAGCGAAATGTTTAGGGACGAAACATCCGAGGCGAAATGTTTGGGGGCGGAAGTTTCGGGGGCGAAACGTACCTGGGGGCGAAACGTCGGGGGGGCGAAATGTCGGGGGCGTAAAGTTGGGGGCGAAATGTCGGAGGCGAATATTCCCAAACCGGTATGTTAGGAACATAATCGCTTTTCTGTGTGCAGCTTCTAAGCTGCACTTATACTCGTATGTACCTACTTATAGTCTGTTTCATTTATTTTTTGTGATTTTCTTTTGAATTTTATCTGCATAAATTATGCTTCAAAAGTGATTTAAAATTTTAATGCATTAATGCGGTTTGACGATGGCAAACGTCTTACCATAACTGTATACACTGTGGAAAAGTAAAAGTACAAAATTAGTTTAAAACACCTTAGTAGGCATTTTAAATTTTTTCAAAAACCTCAAAGCTAAATCAAACGGGCTATAAACATACGCGTTTGATACAACAACAGTTTTTACGTGTATTACCTAGTTTCACATAATATCGTGCATAAATTGTAAGAATTTTTGTCGACAGTAAGCTGAGGGTTACTATAATTATACCTATATCAGATCTATGCTATAATCTCAATCTGTCAGGCATATCTGAGCGAGGGAAGGGGCTTGGGGCTATGTATCCCCCAGAAAACAAAATACCCCCCCCAGAAATCAATTTTTCACATTTTTTGTTTTTCGCAATTTTTTGAGGCCAATGGATAGTGCTCGATGACAAACGTTGAACAGATCTTTGCTATAATCTCAATCTGTCAGGCATACCTGGGTGAGGGAAGGGGCTTGGGGCTATGTATCCCCCAGAAAACAAAATACCCCCCAGAGATCAATTTTTGACATTTTTTGTTTTTCCGCAATTTTTTGAGGCCAATGGATAGTGCTCGATGAGAAACGTTGAAAAATGGTGTTTTTGCCATACTACCATTTTTAAGGCCATTTTTTGACCTTTGAAAAATTTTGCGCGCCCCCCAGAATTTTGGTGCCGCTTACATATGCTGTCAGCTTATTGTCGGAAAGAAGTTTAAAACTTATGACCGAACTTGTGTGAAACAGACTATAATAGCGGCTGAAGAAAATATAAAAAATTGTCTCGAGACAGATATTTGAAACTTACCTAAATTCTATAAAACAACTTTTTGTTGCGGTGTTTACTTATTTCCGGTGTAATTAAAAAACAAGCCTTCTATTTTTGACCAGCAAGGCGCGTAAAAAGGCTTTAAGAAGGCTATTCTTTATCTTAAGAAACAGTAAGGGGAATCGGCCGGCCTTAGCTGGGGGCCCTCTCCTAAATCCTAATTAAACTGTAAGATATGTACATCAGTCGTTAGATTTTTGCGTGCTTTCGGTTGGTGTCTTCGAGTTAATCGGCTTGATTTTTCTCCGATCCGAAATCTTTTGAAACAGCCAGCTTAGCATCGCTTGGATGTAAGCAATCACGATACCCGTGTACATGAGACCGAGCAGCATCCACAGAATAAGCAGAAATCTGTATGCACTGTAGTAATATGTTTGAGTTCCGGCAACGTAATCGCCGAATCCTGAAAAGCGATCAGTCTTTTTGCATAAGTAGGCAACGGCTGTAAAAATTTAAATATAAACCGAAAAATTCGGAGAATTAGACTGACAAAAAATAAAGTATAATGACCTATTTTTGTATTCAGATCGACATTTATTCGTGGCCATTTTAATTCAATAAAACTTAATCGATCCTTCGAAACGGTCGCGCTGCGTCTCATTAAAGGGGTTTGAGAGGTCTTAATCCAGAAGAAGTGAAAGTTGTATAGGGAAAGCGCGATTGAGTCAGGGGTCAAGGATAAATTGATAATCGTTTTTTTTCTGTATAAAAAGCTTCAGTCATCAACAAATCGCATAAAGAAGTCTATTATCGCCTGATTTAAGTTTAACGTTTTATTAAGCGCTCGGTTCAACTAAAAACTTTTTGGGTATTTCTTCCAGCTGACCATAATGAAAGGGTAATGCCTTAAATCTGGGTGTTAAAAATTGTCATATTTGGAGAAATGCCAAAAAAGGGGCAAAAATACTGTCTTCCAGCGTTTTTAATAGAGTTTCATATCAGAAAATCGCTAAAAGCAAAAAATGTTCGAGAATTTAATTATAGGGTTTTCGAAATTCTAAGTGTGGCTCTTTTGAGTTCTGGGAGTCTAGACCACATGCAGGTGTGGGGGCTAAGACAATACATGGGCAGCAACAAAGTTCTACGGGGAGGGAGAGATGAAGATGCTGTCGAATAGCCAAAAAAGCACCAAAATTAAATTCTCAGGAGATTATCGATTACTACGATCCGTCTTTAAGGTTCCGGGGTGTCCAAACTCCCACACTCATGTTTGGTTAGCACCCTCGAAAATTTATCAGACACCAGAATTGAATTTTCGACGTGTTTTTTTGGAATTTTTGCCAGTTTTACACGACCCAGACTACTAGAATTCGGCTGCTGCCCATGTGATGGCCCAGACCTCTCGCTTACATACTTACCGATGGTAGATAATGTAATAAAGGCGTAATAGAACGCTTCTCTGTAAGTCCAGTCCTCGTAAGTGGCCAAAAGCATCGATGGAAAAACGACGAAGATGACCAGCAGACCGGCCATTATGACTACTTCTACGGCGCCCTTATATTTTTCTATCCGAAGTCGTTTCTCCACTTGCGACAAACGGAATCTAGCTCTGGTTGAAAATTGGGAAAGCGCGTTCAGGAAAATCGGAATGCCGAAAAATGCGTAAATAACGCACAAAATTTGGCCCGTGTGCGTTGACGGCGCCATGTTGCCATAACCTTTTGAGAAAACGGGAAATGAAGTGAGTGTAGCAAGCGCGGGCGTGGGGGAAGAGAAGGGGTTTGGGGTGTGCACTTCCCCAGAAACCCCCCAGAAACCAAGATACCCGACCCCCAGATTACAATTTTTGAATTTTTTTGTTTTTTTTCGCAATTTTTTAATGCCAATGAATAGTGCTTGATGAGAAGCGTTGAAAAATGGTCTTCTTTCGACATACCACCATTTTCAAGACCATTTTTTTACATTTGAAAATTCTTGCACCCCCTCCTCAGAATTTTGGTGCTACCTACCTACGGAGTGTAGCTAAGAAATCAGATTTATTAAAGCGGTGTAAAGACGACGAAATTTAAAAGCTGTTTATTTGATTTTATTTCCGATCGTTAATAAAAACAGTCGATCAGATTTATAGGGATGTGAACATAAACTTTTTGTAGACTTCATTTAGCTTGAAGCGACTAAAGACATGTGTCTCAAGTGAATTGATTTCATTTGCATCCAGTTCTATCAATTCTGACGATACACGAGATAAGTATTTACAAAGCCTTTTTTCAAAGACTCTAAGAGTCGAGTGTTTAGCGGCTGGTTTGGCATTACCCAACTAAAAAATCTTATTTAACACTAAAAATACGCAGAGTAGCTTACATAGGTACTTTTTGCTCTTACAAATTTAAAATCCTGCACGGAATAAAATAAGAAAGAAAAAATAAAGCCATGAACAGATCAATCGAAATACTCCACATATATATATATATGTAGGTACAGTAACATAAATGCTGTAGTGTCCATCACCGGTCATCATAAGACCGACCGATCTTGACTAAAGAACCACAGCACGGTCCGTCTGAGGGGTCAGCTTGACAAGTTTCCTACCAAAATGGCCTCAAATACCACCATAAATGCCAAAATAACGTAAAACCTACATACATATGTTAATCGGCAGTTCTATAGTCTGTTTCAAAATTCTTAATACTTTTTGACAGTAAGGTGATTCGAAGGCAGTGAAAATTCAGCCAATCAGCGTTAGGCCTTTCATCCGATTGGCTATAGCTTATTGCATGTAGGTTAGCAGCCTATAGTCCGTATTGGGTCATAAATTTTAGGATCATCTCCGACAATAACTTGACAGATTGCGATTATAGCATTGATCTGATATAATTATCGCAATCCTCGGCTTACTATCGATGAAAATTCTTAAAATTCATGCACGAAGTCATGTGAAACATGCTATAATTCACATGGGCGTGGAAGTCTGGACCCCCAAGATTCCGGCGCGGACACCCCTCAATTGATAGACCCTAGAATTGTATTCTTTGTGCTATATTTTTGGCAATTTAGCCCCATCGGATCCTGGCTGCTGCCCGTCCATGCTCGCAACTGCCCACGTGATCAAAGATAAGGAATTTCCGGACATGTATACACCAGCCTGCTAATTAGAAACTAAGGCGTTTACAAACTATATCCACTTACCGATCGTAGAAACGACGATTAAACTGAAAAACACCGATCCAAAGTAATTCCATTGATAATTCGTGCTCAGATTGCCCCATTCTCGGATTCCGTACTTCTGGGCCGTCAAAGACAACGTCACTAGTTTGTTAACCTGCTTTATGTGGATGCAAGACTCGTTGATGGACGCTAAAAACTCGTTTCCGATGTAAACTCCAAGTAAACAATTCAGAAACAAAAACAAAAAAGTCAAAATGTATATTAACATACTCATTTCATCGTACAATTTAATCAATTTTTGTCTCATTTCGAATTCATTATCCCATTCCGAATATTTGAATACGAAACCGCCTAGCAGTAAATAGACGATCAGAATGAAAAAATTTGACAATTGATGCAATAAGACCATTTACACGTTCGTCGAGAATTTCGCTGCTAGCCATAAAATATGACGCAAAGATAGCGTTGTTAAACGTTTAACGTTATTCAGATAACTTTAATTTTTAGAGCGTATTTTTCGGCATAATATTCTTCATACATTTTTGTATTCTTTACATATTCTGGTAGAGGATTTAGCGCTAAAGCTAAAAATGCAGTTTAAACTTCACTGGCATGAATATTAGGGTCAAAAAAGGAAATTAACTTTATTTCTAATTTTTCGCCCCGAAGGGGAAAATCAAAACATTATTTCTCTGTGAAAAGTATTCCACCAAAGTTTCAAGAAGAACGGTTTATTATCCAGCAACTGACGTCATTAAAACGATCAACAACACTACGCAAAGAGAAAAATCGAAAAGGCGCCAGGCTTTAAAAGCGGCCCTTTCAAATTAAGATTACTAGGAAACTAATCGCCAAATGGCTGCTTTTCTATAGCAATGTTCTCATCGAACGCTCAATTTTTTCCCAGATTGATTCAATATCGCATATTCTGTCGAAAAAATATAATTATTAGCTATTAGGGTATCCACGTTAATTTTTTATGGGGCTCTGATAAATACGAGCTTTTCGCGTACATACATAGAATCGGTTTAACAGCGGTTTTTATCATCCAAGTTGCTACGTACTTAACATAAATCGTGCTATAGGTATTTGTTTAGCCGAGTCGTCGGATTTTGTTGTCAGGCGGCTTAAATTATTCGCCGTGAATACACTGATCAATAAAAAATTGATTAAGGTGCTGCTGATCAACAAGCTAAGTTACATAGAATATAGGTCAATTTTAGGTAATTTAAGCTCGCTTTGCTGAGCTTAAACATGGTATCGATTCGGAAGGTATCTTTGAAGTTTACCGGAACAAGATGGGGCGGAGCAGGGCCATGCTAGGGGGAGATAGCCTGGCAGATTTGGTGTCTGACCCGACAGGTTTAGCTCTCCGACGAAAAATTCCGAATACGCTTATTTTATCCGTCTGTTCCACTTATTTAAGTTTGTGTACTTTTACCGTCAATTAACCTCTCTGGCACCAAAATTTCAGTTTGACATTTCTCGGAAATCTTGTCTTCTCTGTCAAAAAAACCTACTTTTTAAGGCTCTTGTACATAGTCCTCCTATTGACTGACTTGGTTATTTTAATATTAAATGATTATGCATCAGGATCCAGAAACGAAAAATTTCCGATTGCTTTTTATAGAGCGATTCATGCCCGCACGTGGGGTCTGGGAGAAGTCTGGATCCCCGAAAGGACTCCCCTAAATCGATACACCACCGGAATTGATTTTTCGGTGCTATATTTGGCAATTTCGCCCCATCGAACCCCAGAATTTGGCTGCTGCTCGTCTATGGTCACATTCTAAAAAAAATTCGCGATGTTTCGGCTCATTCCCATATGACGATACAATAAAAAAACAAGGTCTTTTACATCGAACATACAATTTTTATTCTTTTAATTACAAACTTGTCACAACTTTGGGCACTAATGCACCGCACCGCATGGCCGTTTGAGGGTTCAGCCCAGAGTCTGCAGATTCATCCGAAAATAGAAATTCTTATTTTTCTCGGTTTGGCTCTCGCGGTTTCAACTTAATTTCATACACTTTTTGTGAATTATATAGATTTCGATCTTTATGTAGCGTGTGTCGTTTTATTGTAACGATGACAGAATATCACCATAAAATGAACAGGGGCTGGGTTGAGCCCAAAATTTTATATAAGTCAAAAAAGTCGAAAATTGGTGGTAGGGCTAGAAAACGTCATTTTTAGACGTTTTTCATTAAGCCCTGCTCATTGACGTCTAAAAAATTCCAAAAAAAAACAAAAATCTTTAAAAATTGAATTTATGAGGTCTTTAGAATTTAAACTGCTGCCTTTTTGTCTTGGTCCAGTCAGACTCCGTAGACCTCCCACACCTATGTTTCAGTGCGAATATCACGCAGGATAAAGAAAGATCGCGAAGTTCTTGACGAAATAACAAATCAAGTGAGGAAATAATCCAAATGCGACTGTTCGTTCATTACGAAGTTATGTCGCAAATATCACGCACATTTCCTCCCTTTTCTTATATATGCACAGCGAGTAAACATATTTATCAGCTGGCACCTTCTTGCGTATCCGTCATCGCCGAAACCCGACTAAGGCTAGCATTTTTCGAAAATATGTCGGATCCAATCCTAAATCAGTTTGAAGTTATAAACGAGTTTAGGTCCAGTTAAGCTTTATCACAAGCTTTATGAATGTAGCCCATGAACGAGAAGGTATGTTTTTTCACACTTTTATCGTTCATTTTCCGTTAAGAGCGGAATAATTATTCTCCGGAAACACGAATCTACAAAATTCGACTGATAAAATAGTTTATAATGGAAAAAGCGATGTTTGCCTGACATTTTTTATAGAAAATTGATAACTGCTGGCTACTCGACCTGAGCATGGCGACAACAGTTGTGCTTCCATTATTTATCACTAATCACACGCAAGTTAGATAGTTAGTAGGTACCTTGGCTTATACGCATAAAACGCCATTTTATAATGATGCATTATCTCATACTCACAGCCATAAATGGCCGTGAGGATCTGGCTGGATGGCTGGGCTTTCTTAGAATCCGAAAAACCTTCAAAAATTTGGGAATTTGATAGATATCATGGACTGAATTTTAAATTTGTTTTGTTTTTTCGCGATTTTTAGATGCCAATCAATAGAGCTCGAAGATAAACGTCGTATCTCTTATGACTTTATTTTCTTATTTTCTCCATCTAGCTCTTTTATGGGGTTTGATGGACTTTGTCTCGAATTCCAACGAAAGCCGGTTCACAAATAAAAAATAGATACCTAAAACTAAAATATATGTTAGTCGAAATACAAATAAACTTTTTGAATGATCGCCATTTTCGATCGGAAATCGAAAATCC
Organism: Mermis nigrescens; assembly: GCA_036768485.1. Lineage (NCBI taxonomy): Eukaryota > Metazoa > Nematoda > Enoplea > Mermithida > Mermithidae > Mermis > Mermis nigrescens. The sequence continues at coordinate 753,266 of JAVLUZ010000343.1, read as the reverse complement.
ACAGGAAAAATATACAAAATCAAGTCATTGGGATTCTGTTTTTGCTTCAGGCAGGACTGTCCTGGACGAATGTGCTGTACGCTGGCGCATGCGACCGCACATGGGCATGGTAAGTGTTTAGGAACTCCCCGTAATTTTCAAAATACTCGCAAAATTAAACTATTATAACGTTTTTATTTTTAGCGAATTTTTTATGATAATGTTTCCTTCGCCATACATAAAACCACACATGAGCTTGAGGGGAGGGTCTGCGGGTATGGACTGGAAATTCCCAGAATCTTAAGGACTCCCGTCCAAAATCGATACAACCCAGCTTTGAATGTACTGTGCTCTGTTTGGTGATTTAGTCCTATCGGACCAACCAGAATTTGGCTGCTGCGCACCTATGTGTAAAACCAATCTTTGACCTTTATACCTTTAAAGTTTTGGGCACTTCCAAACACTGATCTAGGAAGAGGGGTTCCATAGGGGTGTCCTGAGGAATTTCCTTGGAGAGTAGCCTGAAATTTCGACAAATGGTCAGTTTTGAAGGTCAGACTGTAGAACAATGATGGGGCACCTTGAGGAGCAGGTATTAGGGCCTTCTTATGTTTAAAAAAGTTTTTGGTTTCCTAAGACACGAAAATTCGGACCCTGCCCATCTTCAAATCTTTGACCCTTCTTATACTCTAAATACCTTAACTGGATTTGGTATATGAACACGTTTTACCTCACTGCTTTCCACTGATCCGTGCAGAGCTTAGCTCGGCTATGCATGATCCACGTTGTATGCAAGGTGTTTCTTTTCGTTTTCCAAAATCCAAAATCACACGGCTTATGGCATTGTCCAGTCCATGTGGTTACAGATCGACCATCGCCCCAGAATACGGTAAAAGTAAATAAACGTCCAAATATTTGACCTTTTAATGTGCTACGAATTTCATCTGCTTAAAAAAGATTCGGTGCACTAAATGTATTTATCAGAAGAAATTAAAACGTGCACCTTCTATTGAATTGTTGCGAGTCTAGACCGTACGTGAGCCGGAGGGAGTTTAGACCCTTGAAAATTCGGCAGACTCCCAGAATTGAGTTTTTGACATCTTCATTTTTTGGATTTTTGCCAGTTTTACACCACCCAGCAGACCCTGAGAATTTAGCTGCTGCTCATGTATGGTCTAGACCATACGTGAAAGGGCTCGGAATTCAGGGAAAGGCATTTCCGGCCATTTTTAGAGGGGAGAAGGAGGGTTTATTGACTTTCAATTTTTCGCCAAAAAACACCTAAAAACAGCCGAAAATTGCAAGTTTTCTCCAAACTCGAGGGAGTGGTCAAAAAATTTTCTGACTTTGGAGAGATGGGGGACGGCTACCTTTGGGTGGGGGGGCTCCCCTGCCCCCTTGTTACATGTCTGATCTTGACCGTAGATGAGCGGCAGCCAGATTTAGGGGGTCCGACGGGGCTAAACTACCAAAAAATTCAAATTCAGGGCTCCACCGATTTCGGGGGTCCAACCCTCAGACGCCCACGCCCACGTGTGGTCTAGATGCTAGGGTGAAAAATGGAATGTTCTCTCGTAAAGGTAAGGAAATTAAAATTTTTCTGCAAAAGTGCTTAAAAATTATCAGAAACTGTCGATTAAACTTGTTTAACATTTAGACCAGCTTTTGAGGCAATTTAGGCTCAAACAGCCGGCTATCACGGACTAACTACTTACAAATTGGTTTTTCTTCTAAATTTACCTTCAAATTCGCTTACCTTTTAACCTTTTTTATTCGAAAATTTTACGTTTAGACTCGGAAGATTCTAATTCATAGCATTTTGACACATATAATAGGATAATTTTACTCTTTATCGGATTAATCTGAAAACTGTACCTATCAAGTATAGTTATCATTAAGTAACTATTTTAAACCTTTTTATCTAAAATCGCTGCATTTACGAAATATTTAAGAAGAACGGAGCCTTTTAACGCGCACTTGAAGGTAATTCGATATTTAAGGTCAGAAATCAAAGCCTAGCAAATTTTCTGATAGACAAATTTATATCGGTACGGTTTTGGTAGTATGTAATTTTATGTCCGGGAAATAATTTAAAACTCATTTATTGGTTCGTTTTCCAGATGCTCCACCGAGCGATAAGTGCCGCAAAAATCGTTGTTACTCGTCGAATTGATGAATAATTCCGATCCAAGTTGATTGTACCAAAATCCATCGAGGCGACAATGACCTGAAGGAAAAAGTAACCTAGAATCCACGTATTTTCAGAATTTTTTTCCATTATAGTTCCATTCGTATTGTATGGAAACAAATTGTATGAAAAGCAAATTTTAGTAAGTATTAAAGTAGCTGTTCCTTGATGAATAACCAAATAAATGAGTAATAAATTGTTTAATTATTATTTATTAATTCTTTCAATAACTTTAAGTCATTTTTTAAAGAATTAAGCTTGTCATAAGTCAAGAATACTCAAAGTGTCAAATTTGACGATGGCTCGCATGAAATTATCAACAAAAAACAGATAAACTGGGAAGCTTACTTGCCCAGTTATACATTTTCTAATATATTTTCTCAAAAAACGTTTTTCTTAAAATAGAATTATTTCAAAATTTTTTGAGAAAATCTAAAAATTATGTCATTTACGTCATTTATGCAATAATTATTATTAATATTTCTGTATTATTTATATATTTTGTATTATTAGTATCATTTGTGTATTATGCATTCATGTCTCCGCTCAGTTAACTGTGAGCAACTATACAAGGTGTTTATTCCACAATATGTAAGTCAATCCAGTCTTAACATTTTAAACTATTTTTTGGGTGATTATATAGAGTGTCCAATGGATCATTGACTGACAGATTTTTGTATGTATAATTTGGGTTACATACTTTGTAAGCTGTAGCATTTTTTAGCCTTTTCTGTTAATTCAAAAAGGATGCCGCACTGACTTTTGACAGCGATTCACAATAGCTCGTTTGAACATGTTCAACAGATATTGTATTGAATCATAAATACTCAGTTGAAGCGCATAATTTTTATCTATGAGAATCACTGGCTGTGCATTTATTGCGAAATACATAATTTTTCACAAGAAGAGCCTATGTAAAAACTAAGTTTTACAAAAACTTATGCATTTGCACCACAAACAAAGCGATCAAACCATGACAATTACATTTCTATTTAACATTCCAACCATGCATGTAACAGGGGGATGAGGGATCCTCCCACACAAAATAGGTTGTCTTCCATTCCTCCTAAAGCCGGAAAATGTTTGACCCCTCCCCGATTTTTGAAAAAATTGAACTTTTTGGCCGTTTTTAGGCGTTTTTTGGCCGTTTTTTAAACAAAAGGCGGTCATACCCCCTGAAAATGGCCGTAGACCCCTCTCCCAACATTTCGAGCCGTTACATGTATGATTCCAACTGCTTCCGAAAAAGACTGAAAAATATATGTTATTAGCGGAGTTATTATGAAAAACGAAAGTCCTGTTAGTAAGATGGGGGCACACCCTTCGTTTTTATACTTTGGTCATTAATTTTAGCATTTTATATAATTTTATTAGATTTATCTCTAATATACAAGTACGAGTTTTTTAATTCAAATTGTTCTATAGTCTTTTTTGACATTAAATTTATATCGATCTGACTAGCCACTTTTTCGCCTGTTTAGATCGATACTCTGAAAATTTTTTTCATAATTAAGGTAAAACTCGGTCTATTCTAGATTGTAAATCTTTATATTCGGTCCTTTAAATATTGGAATTATTGCAAATTTTTTCCAGGTATTTCAGCTTTTTTACTTTCTTTAATTTTTTTGTAAAATGTTAATTATTTTTTAAATACAGCAATTTTAAAATTTGCGAATTGCGTGAGCTTACTGTCTACTTTGTACGTTATTGAATTATCCGTGGGAGATCCGCAGATAAGTTCGAGCAAAAGGCAAACGACAAAAATGTGAATATTCGGCATAGGATACTGAAAACCATAAATATGTTCATCAGAGGTACAATTCATCATAACAAAACTTTGAAAAAATAAACTTTTTGAAAGCTAATAAGCTTTCTTTCAACCAGGGGACTAGAGAGTTGAAGCCAGGCATGCACGTGGGGAGGGGGAAAATAAATGGGTCTAGACTCCCCAGAATGGAAAAACTAGAAATTTTTCGGGGAAAATTAGTCAAAATGAAGGCCATTAATAAATGGAAATTGATAATTTTCTTCAAGAGTGTCTTAAATTGACCGGAAACTGTGCAATAACGTAATTTTAACATTATTTTAGCGCTTTACCAGTTTTAGGTCATTTTGGCCCAAAAAGTCCAATTCTTGATCCGCAGAGCGGCTGACTCCCGAGGTCAGCCATGTTGTGCATTTATGGTCTGTAGGTCTGGAACCCTAGATGATAGAATGGAACATTTTCCTATGAAAAATGAGACATAATGAAGGCAAAAAATAGAGGGAAATCAAAATTTGCTGCAAAATCAAAAGGGCTTGAAATTGCTTAGAAGCTGTGGACTAACACGTTTATTGATCTATTTTGGCATTTAAACCGTTTTTTGAAGCTATTTTGGCTCAAATAAGCTCTTTGGCTGCCTCCTAGACCGGCCATCTTGCTCGCAGACACAATAATAAAGTATTTAGACAATTTTATATAAAAATCTCAATAAATTCTGAAAATTAGGCAGAGCTACAGAGATGAATCCATCGTTGGAACAGACTCCACTACACAAAAATTAAATACTTATAAATTATTTCAAGCATTTTTTTATGTTTTTGCATGTTGATCTAAAAATACTGCGGTGTAAAAGTACATTGAACTCCCAAAACTTAGATGGTCAGTTAAACATGGGCCAAAGATCTAAAATTATTTTAAATTAGTTCATTCTGGTCCAGTTTTTAGAATCTCTTAGATGTGGCTCAGAAATAAATCATTTTTTTGCCAAAATCAGCACGCATTGTGCCTTTTGAGATCAGAAGTAATTTGTTGAACTGAAGTTTAATAAATTTTAGAAAAGACAACCTTGAACTTTTTAAACAAAAAATTGGCTGTTCTGGTTTGTTTTTCTCCACCTTCCAAAACGGTTGCTTTGAAAGGCCAAAATGTTTCCATTCCTATTGTTAAATCAATGGCTTAATTACTGTCTGATTCGGAAATGGAATGTTGAGGGCAATTCGAAGAAATATTTTCATTCCTAAAGAAGGCGGCTTTTGGATACACATGGGCGTTGGGGTGGGGGCGGGGGGGGCTTTGGGGGGTTGTACCACCCAGAAGTTGGAACCCCCTAGATTACTGTAAATTCCCCAGAATTCTATTTTTAGTACCGTTTTAGGCAATTTTACCCATCGATCCCCCAGAATTTTCTTGCTGCCCACGTATGCTTTTGGATATTCACATAAACACAACAGAAGACAAAAGCAGCGACAAAGGATGTGTTTTTTGAAAATAATCAGTTCTTGAGGTCACTTCCACGGTAATACATAAACAATTGCTAATTATGCGTATAACAATATCTGGGCTAATAAATTTGAGTTATAATAATAATAATTATGTTGTCATACAAACATCACATGGTAAAATCTGAAGTCTTCCCAAATTTTATAGACATGTAGCGATAGCATGGTATCAATTTAGAAGGTTCTGTTTCATCTAAAACATAAAATGAAAACGCTCTTAACCAACGAGTATGTGTATAGCTTATCACTCGGTTATCAGAGTGTTCTCATTCGTTCCTTGTCACTTTGTGTACGAGTTCTAGCGATGAAGTTATATTGATAAATTATGTCGTGATTCACGATTTCGTTGTTTGTAGGTCCAGCGATGGAGCGCGGCAAACTTAATGTTGTAGGAACATAAAAAATTAGGCATATGTTCATACATTGATTATTATCTATAGCGAGTCTGGTTAATGAAATATAAGAAAAATTAAATTTTCAGCAAACAATAATTCACTTTTAATAATTATCGTACACTTTTGATTTGAAATTGAACATAAAGAGTTTCTTTTAGGGAGATTTTCACTTTTTCGCGACCCTAATAATAAAAAATTTAATTTTGTTATGACACCGCGACGAGCTATGACGAGGATTATTCAAATTTCACCTTAAGTTAATTAAATGTAATGGTCTGAGTCGATCCACCTTGAAGGAAGTGTCCGGCAAGTCCCCGTTTTTCTTATTATTTTCAAGATAGTTTTCATTTTTTATATTTCCGAATTGGCGATGTTTCGTGCAGTTTAATACATTTAATTTAGTGGCTTGAGGTTGCAGAGGTTAGAATTTAAAATATCTAGAGCTCAATAACTGAATTTATGAGCTTAGCTAGACCTTTTCCAAGAACAGGCACCTAGCTGTGGGGGTGATAGGGGGACCATACCTGGGCAAGGGGACGTTTTGGGGGTGTGCACCCCCTGAAACCAAAATAACCCCCAGAAACCGAAATACCTCCCTAGAATTCAATTTTTGAAGTTTTTTCTCGCAATCTTCTGATGCCAATAGATAGTGCTCGATAAGAAACTTTGAAAAATGGTGTTTTTTCGCCATACAACCATTTTTAAGGTCATTTTTGACCTTTGAAAAAATCTTGCACCCCCCCCCACTTTGGTGCCTCTCCACCTATGGGGGGACTAGTTCCCACGTAAAATTTTGAAAATACGAGTATTTGCTACAAGAGTCCCCAATGGAAAATTGAAAGTTCTTGATGCGTAACCATTCGAACTATTGCCAGAATAGATTATAGCATATTTTTGAGCTAATAGGCCCTGAATTTTCGGCGCTTCGCGCCAAATTTATTGTTTGTTGCATGATTTGTCTTTCAAACAAGCAAAGTTTGTGTTTTTTTCCGAATTGGCGCTTCACGCAGAATGATTAATTTTCCATATTGCTTTCGTGAGAAGAGAAGAAGTTAAAAATTTTTCAGCTGGGTCGAGCTTGTATTTAACGTTGAGAAATAATACACGATTTTTGAAGGCATGTGAAATCTGAATATTTTTTTGGATTTTTTTCAAAATTTTTTCTCCTCCAATATATGGAGCTTGCTGAGAAACGCTAAATAACACCATTATTTTCGTCTATGTACAAGTATGTTTTGAGATATCCGACTTCAAAATTTTAGCTCCCCCACAAATTCAGAAGGCCAGCTATGTGCCTGCTTAAGAATCCAAAAACCCTGATTAAATTTTCAAAATTTCATCTGTTCCTTTCACCATTTTTGACGCCAATGGTTTGATGAGAAATACCGAAATGCTTGTATTTACCATTCCATTAATACTTCGACACTTTTTTAAGCTTCAGAAATTTTGGAACCCTAGAATTTAGTCGCCTCTTCAATCTGCATAGTACATAAGCCACAAGCCTACGTTACGACACAACGCAACAACGTGATAGGTCAAAGGGCAAGATAAAATCAACATCTCAGCTTTTTTGAGTAAATTTCAATCCATAAGACGATTTCGAGTGTTTTTCAACAATCTCGATTTTCATTCTATTTGGACCTCCTTCCTAATAAGAATGAATGCCACGTTTTGATACGACACGTATACTCTACTGTAGAAAGATGCACAGATGATAGGTACTGGTCGGAGTGAGGTAAAATTGGGAAATTGTGGTCAGACGGCTAGTGGATTTTAACTAGTGAATTCCATTTTTGACCATTACTATGTAAAAAATGTCTGAAAAACATTATTCTGGACCTAAAATGCTATAATGTACTTGAGTTACTTTGAATTCTTAAAATCACACATGGGCTTAGGGGAATTCCGGGGTGTAGACATCCCCCGAGACCCCCTTAAAAATCGATAGACCCCCTGAATTGGCATGATTTTTTTTGGATTTTTGCGGGTTTTACACCACCCAGACCCCAGAATTCGGCTGCTGCCCATGTTTGGTGATACGAGTAATACGCCATCTCAGTTCTCACCCTCTTTAGCTGTCATTTATTCTAGGTAGACAAATCTGTGCAATGACCGACTTTTTCTCATCAAACATTCCAGTGTTTCAGATTGTCAAAATTTTTATAAATCGATCTTTCAGGTTTTATCGATTTAAGTGATAAATCTACCCGATTTCAAGCTTCACATTTGAACACATCTTCCGAAACATGCACGTAATTCATATTTGTTTTGTTGGGCCATTTTTCCCGCTTTGTACAGGTATGTAAGTACAGACATATTGGACATTATCCTTATGTTTTAAATTAAATATTTTCATGTTAAACCAACTATTACTTACAATTCGTCTGAGTGACGCCGTTGCTAATTTTAAGAATGTTTCGGAAAATAGCGGTCAACGAATGGCTGTGAAAAGCTTGACTATGTACTGCGGCCTACACAGGAGCGGATTTATGGGAGAGAGGGGGCCGCCCACTCACATTGGCCAAAAATATTTGGTGAGATAAAGAATGGATATGTAATTTGCAACGATTTTTGGCCGTCAGATATTTATTTACTTTCTTGGCGACCTGGAAGCCATTTTCTGCTCATCTGATAGGTTTCAAAACAGTTTTAAAAGCAGAAACAGCTATTTAATTTTCTTATATTTTCAATCGAATATTTTCGACATTTCGCATCAAATGATACAGGAAATCAAGCAGTAAATCATGCTTCTAGACGTCTACCCGCCTGAATATCACGAATTTTCAGGCGCTTCGCGCCAGATTATCGCTAAAGTCGAAAAATTTTAATTTTATGATTTTTTTCGCACAAGATTTTAAAAATTTCAAAACTTCACCGAAAAATATAGCGTTAAAAGTGATCAGTAGTAGGTGACCGCCGCCAAAAAAAGCTGTTTCGCGCGTTAAAGGCAAATTTGGATCTATTTTTGACTGTTTTTGGAAAAGTTGGGGTACTGCCCACACGTGGGCGTGGGGGGGGAGTTTGGGGGTGTGTCCCCCCAGAAGTTGGAATACGCCTCCCAGGAAATCAAAAGACACCCCCCCCCGAATTCAATCTTTTGAAATGTTTTTTGCTTTTTTAGCGATTTTTTGATGCCATTGGATAGTGCTCGATGAGAAACGTCGAAAAATGGTGTTTTTTGGCATACGACAACTTTTTAAGACCATTTTTTGACCTTTGAAAATTTTTTCACCCCTCCCAGAAATTTTTTCACCCCCAGAATTTTGGTGCTGCCCACCTATGGTACCGCCCCCTTAGGAAAATCTTAGATCTGCCATTGAGCCTACATAAGTAGCTTTGTTAAGGTATAGTCTGTTTCACTAAAGTTTGAGCATAAATATTTTGTAAAATTTATGCGCAAACTTGTGTGAAGCAGACTATAGTTATCTGAATGCCTAAATAAGCTGTTTTACTGATAACGCTAACCGGAATTCGCCTTTGCAACTTTGTGTCAATGTCTTTACCTAACTATTATTACATGCTAAATTGAATCTGTCTGTTTTCTTTGTAGTAGTTAAACATGAGTTAATTTCAAAGTTTCCACGTTATTGTATAATGTACATGGACAAGCTTGGCCAAAAGTTTGAGACTCTTCTAGTTTTCACACAACTTTGGGCATAAATTTTACGAATTTTTATCGACAGTATGACGGCGGATTACGATAATTATATATCGGATCAATGCTATAATCGCAATCTGCAAGCTTTTTGTCGGAGATGATTTGTGAGACTTACATATGCCCAAACTTGAGTAGTACTAGGCAAGCCGTTAAACTTTGCTGTAAGATTTACAAAATTGGGTTAACTTACAGTGCGTGCAAGTGAATGAGTAAACCAGTTTTTTGCGTATAATTTTCGAAAAAAATTAATATGAATCTGTTAAGCCGTTCTCAAGATATTTATCGAAAAAGCTACCGCTTTTGCCGACGATACGAGCTAGAATAATCTCTATGGTTTATGATGCTCAAATGTCTTTGAAAGCAGTGTTCAGAAAGTTTGACCATTAGTCGATAAATTGAAACTGATCGATCGTTAATCAATGTTAAATTTTGGCAACATCTTCTAAAGATATTTGAGCATGCTGATGGATGAATTATAAAAACAATTATAGCTCACGTGGTAAAGGTGATTTAGCTTTACCCTCGAATATCTCGAGAAGGCTTGACGAAAAAGAAAAAAATTAAAAAAATTAAAACTTTTTTAAATCTTGCTACAAGTATAAACATTTTTAGTAAGAGTTGTTTGGAGGTGTCTTAAACTTTCGGCCTAGCCTGTGCGTACTCAAAGTTTAGTTTTTGATAGAATACCGTTTATTTTTTGAATGTGCTGCTAATTTATAAAATGAATTTCAGTCATATTTTACGAACTTTTTTGACAATAAAGAGTCTTCGCGTGCTTATTTTACTAAGGCAATTTTATATGTTTTTGTATGTTTTCTCTTTTCACCTCCGTTTTTTGTCATTTGTTTTTCGTCTGCTTTGATTGTATGCCGTAGTTTTTTTACCTCTTTATCAATTTTGTATTTTTTGTCGATTTTAATCTTCAAAAAAATTTTTGTCCGTTTTGCTCGGTCAGTCGAGGTTACCGGTTCTTAACGTATTTCTTGCGATGCTTCAGTTGGTAGCGATACTTACACATATACATATGTAGATGTCATATAAAATTCGTGTGCACCTAAGTGAATAATATTAATGCATTTGAATTGTTCGGAATAGATTATTTAACCTTTGGATAGGATTATGGAAAAGTTTGCAAAAAACACTGCTAGCACGCTTAAAATAAGTGAGCGACGAAAATGCATTATGCATGCTTAAATGAATGCATAAGCAGGCTGTTATCGTATTCAGCTACCAACATTTAGTTTGTTTTTTTATAATATCGAATGTTTGTTCCTCTTGTTATAGGTGAAGATTTCCGCATTGGGTGCTAATTGTATATGGCATACAGTATTAGTAATGGTGTAAAAGATAAAAAAAGATAGTTTTTCCTCCCTCGCAAATGGAATCGGCTTTTTGAGTTGAAATGAGTTTGGCATTTTTTCAAAAAAATTTTATCTTTATCTTTTTAATCTTTAACAGAAAAATCCAGTTTTACAGGCTTAGATTCGTCCTCTAAGTGATCCGATAGCGCTCTTTTTGTAGCTATTCAAGAGGTGCATCGGGTAGAAAAGGTCAAATTTAGCACAACATTTTGTATTCTTATCTTTTTCAACACTATTATGTAATTCTTAGTATAGACTCATCTGCTATGAATATCTGTGTAACATCGTATATATTTGTAAAAGCAAAGTAAAATGCTCCGATGGATCAAAAAAGAAGAATATACTTGGGATTGTGGATAATAAAGGTTGTAAAAGGAGGGGACTAGGAAAAAGCTACCAATGCATATGCCTAAAGTCGCAAAATCTGCTAAAATCAGACTTTCTCTAAGCAACGCGAAAAATCGAAGTATGTAGATTCTGCGGCCTCTGAAACAAGTTCGACCTTCTTTAAATAATTTTTAATGCTTTACATAAGAGTGTATAAACATAATCGAAAATGTTTACTTTTTGTAAATTGCTCGCAAGTTGCAAGGGGCTAACTATTTCACATAAAGTTGGGGCATAAATTCTAATAATTTTTTTCGAAAGTAAGCCGACGGATTACTATAATTACATATAAATCAATGCTATACTCGCAATCTGCCGGCTTATTGTCGGACAAAGTTTTTTAAAATTTATGCACAAACTTGTGTGAAACAGATTACACAAGTGATCTGTTTCAAGTAAGCTTAAGCGTTTCCTACTTAAACTATCAATTTCTTTGATTGTCTTGAATGCATTGATGTTTGCTATTTCCGATTAGCTCGCAAAGTCTCTCCTAGTTTACTCCATCTGATTTCCCATAGCCACTGCATAGCTAACTTGCTACTTATTGTTCAATAGTTTTTCAATCTCCGGCCGCCGGATATACTTCGACTTTTTGCGTTGCTTACAGAAAGTCTGATTTTTAGCAGATTTTGCGGCTTTAAGCATATACATAGATAGCTTTTTCCTAGTCCCTCCTTTTGCATCCTTAATAATCCACAATCCCAAGTATATTGGTCTTTTTTGTTCCCTCGGAGCATTTTTCTTTGCTAGTACTCTATGTATACTTTTAATAAGCATGATTTGAATAAATCAGTCAGTAAACACATGTGGTAATATGCCACAATAATGACAGCAGTCCAAGAACGCGGAAGAAAATATTCTGTTGAACATCAGCATTATCTTTTTTAAACAAGACAACCTTGCCTTATTTAAACAGATCAAAGATTTTCAGAATAAACTTTACGCAATTATTGGGTGTAAAGAACACTCATGCCCAGATTTGTAGTCCTGACGTTACATGGAACATTTTGAAAAAATCAAGCTTCCGCAACGCTCTGAAACTGTAGTCTATTTCACGAAACCTTGTGCATGGATCACAATTTTCGAATGAATGTAAATTGATTACTAAAGCGGTTCAAACTGAAGTAATAATCACAAAACTTTGCATACCGATTGATAAGCATATTAAGTTTTAGTGTGCGAAATTGTATTGCGGTAAGTTGCCCAGAAACCACTTTTGTAGCTACTTGCTTGTACGCTAAAAATTAATTTTCATGCATGAGGTTTCTTGAAATAGACTATAAATTTAATTTTCAGTGTTAACTTTACATACGTACTGTATGTAAAGAAAATATTCTGTCAGATCCGTAATCCTGACCTTGCGGAATATATTTTGAAAAAAATTCACGTTTTGCAACGCTCTGGAAAGTAAATTTGTAGTGTAAGTTAGTAGAGAAAAACCATACGTGGGCAGCAAGAAAATTCTGGGGGGTGCAAGATTTTTGAAGGTCAAAAAAATGGCCTTAAAAATGATGGTATGGCGATAAAAACACCATTTTTCGACGTTTATCATCAAGCAGCTATCCATTGGCATCAAAAACTTGCGGAAAAAAACAAAAAAAGATTTCAAAAATTTAATTCTGGGGGTGGCATTTTGATTTCTGGGGGGGGGGTATTTTGGTTTCTAGAGGGTGCATACCCCTCAAACCCCCGCCCAGGTGTGGAGAAAACTAACATTCAGATTCTCAGATTCGTCGAACATTTCAGAAAAAATTAAGCTTCCGCAAGACTCTAAAAATAAAAGTAAATTTGCAGTGTAAACTTTGAACGACATTGCAAACTTTAAAAATCGGAACCTTACTGAGTGTAAAGAAATTCGATTTAGGCCAGTTTGTAGCCTTTGAATCGTAGTACGTTTGTATGTGTAAAACTTCTGATCCGCAAAATATTTGAGATATTTACCAATCGAAATTTGAAAAAAACGTGTTTTTCTAGCCTGTTTCACACCTCGGATTTTGAACTTTACACCCTCATAATTAACTCATAATTAAGTCAAAAAAACCAAGTTTTTCCCGACATATAAGCGGAAAAGTAGGCAGAGAAATCATAGATAAAATGTGTTTTTTACAATGTTCAATAGAGTGTAAAGTTTAGACCCCTAGATCTATAGTCCGTTTCACACAACTTCAGTCATAAATTTTAAAACTATATCCGACAATAAGTTGACAGATTGGGATTATAGCATTGATCTGATAGTTATCGTAACCCTCGGCCTACTGTCGGTGAAAATTCTTAGAATTTATGTACGAACTTATGTGAAACGGACTATAACTCCGTATTGAGTTTAATAAAGTTTGCTAGTAAGCAAGAAAGTAGCCCTTAAGCCGTAATACATTTCTATAAGAAAAAAATTTTGGGACTTATAACCGCAGTTGTTGGCAGACTAAAACAAGTCGGAAACTCGAACTAAATATGTTTTTTCACCTCTAGATTTTCACACTCTTAACACTCCCATCCTAAACTAATGCGAAATTCGAAAAAACAAAAAAGATTCATCTGGAGCATTCCTTCCGCTACAATTCAAAACTATTAGATTGAGGCTTTAATATTGAGTTGTTCACAAGCAATGGAAAAAACCACCAAAGTTTGCTATATGGTTACGCCAATTACACGATCATCACTAACTCAATATCCCTCGCATTCCCGTGAACCAAGGTGGCGTCCTAGCCGATCACTTTTTTGTGATTTTTTCGTTGTATGTTTTGTATGACTACAAATCTTTGTCTAGCCCCATTTTAACCCTAGTTACATCATTTGAATTGTTCAAGCTAGTAGATAAAATTATACATACATCCTAAAAAATTAGCATATTTTCATAGTTATCACGTAAAAACTTAAATTACAAAAAAGTTTTGGTCAATGATTAGTACAAGATTGGTGGGCTTCTACTTCTTAATCAGCTACTACAGTCCTAAAATGATATTTAAGTCAACTAAAATATACTGTATTTATTTTATGCATGTCCACCTCGTGCCTATGCTTAGGTGTAGTGTGTAGTAGCAGTTTTTTAGTTGTAACTTCTTACAAAGTTACTTTAGCTACAAATAACAAACATGTTCGGAAATGGCTTAAAAAATCTCACAAAATGATACTAATACTTGCTATTTTGAGTGGGACTAATTACATTTCAACCTGGCTAGGACGGCGTCTAGCACGGGAACCTTTGACTTCACAAAACACACGGGAACGCGAGGAAGCGAGGAATATCGAGTAGTGTTAACAAAAAAAGAGCGCATAATCTTTTTTGTTATCTATCTGTTAAAAAACCGCACCTCCCAGATGTGTTCCGTTATATCTGTGCGGAGGGGCAGACATGTGTATTTATGGGGTACCCAAATGTACCCAGTAGATCATAGGTAGCGCTAACGCGCTACCTTGATTTGAACATTTCGACAAATTGGCCTTTTACTCGTACCTTCGAACCTATAGTCCGTTTAGCACAAGCTTTGGGCATAAGTTGTAATAGTATCGTGTTCGACAAAAAGCTGACAGATTGCGATTTTAGCATTGATCCGATATACACATGTCTTATTGCTCGCTTAATGTCGGAAAATTCATAAAATTTATACCCAAACTTATGTGGAGCAGACTATACGTACATACTGCCTGTTCCATTTATTCGAGAGCTTTTTCAGCAAATCTTTTCCAATGCTACAGTAAACTCTATCTTTCCTACTCTCTGTAGATCGTTCAGAGATCCCTAAGGAAGGGTTTTTCGATAAAATATTTTGGGGCATAATTTATTCTCGTCTTCCAGCAGATCATTCAACTTGCGGACGCAAGTTGCGCATTCAGCTTGTCCTAAATTGACCTTTAAAACGCGGCACTGCGAATAAATGAAACGGACTCATACTACCTATTACTCTATCTAACATGCTGGTAATATACATATACATCATAAACGCGTGTATGCACGTATGCGCGCGTGTGTGTGCGTGTTAGTGTTTGTGTCTGTGTGTACCTCACATATATATGTTTGTATGTATATATGTATGCACGTATGTATGTATGTATGTATATATGTATGTATGTATGTATGTATGCATGTATGTATGTATGAATGTATATATGTATGTATATATGTATGTATGTATATGTATATGTATGTATATATGTATGTATGTATGTATGTATGTATGTATGTATAGTGTATGTATGTATGTGTATGTATGTATGTATATATATATGTACGTATGTATGAAATAAAACATTGGTGAGCTTTTCAGATTAAAAGTCGTCATTATGCACTGTAACAGCATTCACTCCATATTTCTGCAGAAGAGCTTCACTCATTGGGCAAGTGACTGTACAGCGCATGAAAGTTAAAACCAACTGATAACTTAGTGATTTCGCCGGATCGATTGTCAAGCCTTCTGCATGTACCGGATTCTCTCCTCTTAATCATCTTAGAAACTCAACCGAACAAGAGCGAGAAAGATCGCCGGCACTGAACGCCTGTACATTATCCAGCGCGCTGTGTAGCCTTTCACTTTATACACCGAACCACCATAGGCGCAGCCAGGATTCTTCGCCAGGGGGTTTTTCGGCACCTGCCCCTGCGATGGATCGCCACTATGACGTCAACGGACAATTTAATGCCCCTATCTCGATCCTAAGTGGGAGCGATAACGACCTAAGCGGGAGTGGTTTTTATCATCCAGATTCAGCTGGCATTTCTGTGGCAGGTTGACACCCACCTTTTGCGCGGTCGAATTGTAAAAGTGTTCTGCAGTCGGCATCCGTGCAGCAGGTCCACATGACTGGTTAAAATGGTAGCACTGTAAACGCGAAGGTATGCAGCTATACACCTGCAGTCCTGAGGCCGCCGGTTTTTGACCTGCATATGATCATATAGTGCGCAAGAGATGACACCAGGCAACAGGGGCCGCTGGTTTTTAACTCGCATATAATTTTACGTTGTGTGCTAGTATTACCTGCAGTTCTAGGCCGCTGGTATTTGACTGCATTATAGGCTTTACATCGTGTGCTAGAATAACTGCATATCGACCGCAGTTAATAACTGCCCTACTTGCTGAATACATATTTATAACGCGGCTATCTTAATGGCGACATGTGCAACCAGCTACACCAATGCCCAAAAGCAGCGCCCAGTGCCTAAAATATTCGCAAGCCACTATTCCTTAACGTTCTCGCATCCGCCTGATTTTATTGGTCGTGTAAGTAAAATGCGTTATCGAACGCATAGGGTAGTAGCAATGAAATGCAATTTGAGGAACGCTCGAATAACAAGCCTATTCGCCTGAAGCAACCTTACCAGATGGCGTGCAACGGAAAATTTGCAGACGTATGCACAAAGGAACGATATTGGTTGAAGCAAGAAGGACATACAAAAAGAAAGTGCGGAAAAGAAATTTCATGGAAAACGGACCAATATTCGTGAAGATAGAGTTACGGTACTTTATCATACGTCATAAATGCAACCCAGATGGCAGGCAGTCGTAAGCGAGAATATAAATGTGGATCTTGAGGTGTTTCGGAAAACTAGGCATCAGTGAAAAGTTCAGTGGCGATGTGAGCAAAAAGGATTGAACAAGTCACCTGATTCGATATAACTACAATAGAAGTGCGGTATTTTACTGTTTACCAAAATGTTCCGTAAAACCGGGCTAAAAACATATTTATCTGACATTTTCGCGGTCGCTGATCTGCTGAAGAAATAACCTTGATAGAGCAAAAATTTTTTGTTTGAAAATATTCTTAAATTTGAAAAAACAATTTTTTGCATATTTTTTCTGTCATTCTACTTGATAAGATATGTGCAGAAATTCGAAAGTGGACAGCTGTGATGATGGTCAGGCTTAGGCTTAGTAGTATCTGAGAAAGTGTTTTGGGCTGTCTAGGGCACAGGGTTCACTCCCGCTTAGATCGAGGTATAGATGCTTAGGTCAATGTATAGTATAGATGCTCAGGTTGATATATAGATGCTTAGGTCTGACCTAAATTGGGTAAGTTATTCTGCATTCCACTGTTTGAAACTTTCAAATGGCTGGAACTTTGAGATGATCCAAAAATGCTCGCTTACATCGTATTTGAGAAATCTTTAACTCTGGATGTAAACAATGATAAAAATCGTAGGATTACAAAAAAATTTCTAAAAAACTTTGTGCAAAATATTACATAAAAAATTCTTTTAATCTTGGTTTACGGCGCGGAAAGTATAACTTACTTTTTGTAACCTGCGGACCGTTTGAAATGGCAGAAAATGTACTTTTTATAAAAATTGAAACTCTGAAAAACTGCCACAATTCCTTAAAGTGGCTCAAAATGGTGAATGTCCAAGGATGGTGTTTGAAGTACCGTAACTCTGTGAATTTCTGCGCTGGATTCGGCTTATTTCTTTTTTCCGCGTTCTTTTAGTGTTACATAAAGCATCGTTTTTGCGCAATTGTATGGCAGTTCTCCCGCCGAAATGGCGCAAAATCGGTTCACACCATATTCTTCAAAAACTCCCGTTTATTCATTTACGGACTTTATTTTGTGGGATTGCCTCCATCATTAGGCTATCGGTGCTTACGAAAGGTATCCAAGCAAACTAAGAACTTGCCACCAAGATGTTTGTCCCATCGTTTAAAAGGGCATTAAAGCAACATGGTGACAATGGCGTAAAAACGTATTTTTTAGCAAAAACTAAAGCTAAATTCCACCCAAAAAAAGACGCTACTTCATGCCTCCAAGTTCTTTTGACGTTACTTTGCACTCCTTAATTAATGAATGAAAAATCCAGACGCAGGCAGGGTTCCTTGAACTCCGCGACGTTTGGTGTTCTGGACCACCGCTCTCACCAATTGAAGTCCGTTTTTATCGACATTTGAAAAATTTTCAAATTTTGGCTCTCCTTCCTCACAGAATTTTGTTTGCTACCCATTTATGCTCCCAAGACCTGATTTATCCCTCCACACTCTGACTAATCATGCATCTACTCGCCATCGAATGCATTACGTTTACCGAGCTTCTGGAGCTTGATGGGGTCGATATCTTTAACACGTTCGCCCGCTGCAACGACCGATCGTCTCAAACGTATAAGCTCTTAACAAGTCTCAATTCATCCTTTGGAGCATATTAAAACGTAAACATTCGCGTGCGAGCACTCGTAGTTCCGTGTGATACGAACCACTGTAACTTATATGCCGTGATGATGATAAAAAAATTTTTTCTCATATTTTGTACATTGATTTGGATGGCGAAAAATGAATACGAAAAGTGATTTAGAATAGAATAGAATTTATTTATTTGGCTGAATTACGCGGACAAGACACGTTTACAACAAAACTGACCAATACAATTATGCAAAGAATAATTAAATGAGCGGTTTTAGGAAAAGGATTGTCAATAAATTCAAAAAAATAATTCTGAGTCGTCCTGGAATAATTGTTCTTTTATTTTTCGTTTAGTGAACTTGACGACATTTAGTTTATATTAATTATCATGACTGCGGAGGATGCATCAGAACATCCAGAAGAAAAAGATGGCAAATTGGAGCAGAATGGATGTGAGGGCAAGTCATGCGCTCTCTTTTCCCGGGAAGATGTCAAGGAGCACAATAATTCGCAGTCGACGTGGATAATAATGGACGACAAGATCTACGACGTCACTAAATTCCTCGAAGAAGTAATGCCAAAGTTGGGCACCTATATACATATAGTAGTCAAGTCTCCGTATGCAGGATCCGGCCAACAGAGGAGGGGGCGGACCTAACATACAGGCATGTACCTCTGGGAAATAATAACGGAAATAACACGAATTTAAGACTTTGAATGAAATGGTAAAATTTTCAATGACCCAACCAGTGTTTTTGTGTATTCAGCAAAGATTTTTCCCGATGTACAAAGAATTTTGGGGACCTTCTTTGTACATACATTTACAAAGATTTTGGGGAGACAAAAATTGCAAAAAAGGTCTGAAATTCGAGAAAATTTCGGCGCTTCGCGCTGAAATGAGTAATTGTGTGTTCTATATATCTTTATAATGGCAGAAATTGCATTCTCAAAAGTAAAAATGTCAAATTTTTCGGCGCTTCGCGCCGTTTCGAGACGATTATTAGTTACTTTTGCCCTCAAAAGCCCAGGAATTAGCTAAAATACACTATCAAAGGTCGAACAACACAGTTTTGGCCACACTAAAATCGCTACTACACCATACTACTTTTGAGCCAGGAACGAGTTAAAAGCGTTTTAAAAAGGCACACTTTACAATTTTTACGAAAAATCGACAATTTTGGGGGGCCGCAGCCATCAGCCAGTCTGAGGAGGTCAAGAGTCCCGTTGAAAACTTTTGGTCCAAACACTTTTAGAGGTGAAAAATGCCGAAAATTGATGGTAGGGGCAAAATATAAAATATTTCGGCGTTTCTCATCGAACTATATCCATTGGCATCAGAATGTAATGAAAAAACGAATTTTTACGCATTCAATGAGGAGACAACAAAAGTGAGAATAATGTTTAATGGATGAGCTGTTCTTAGTGATCGACTTAATGATAATTTCTATATCAATAAATCTTCATGGAAACATAAATGCATGTATAACAGGGGTATGGGGATCTCCACTCAGTGTTTGATGTCCCCCTATCCCGCGTAAGTCAGAAAGTTTTGGAACCCCGGTTAATTTTAACCGTTTTTGGGGTGTTTTTTGACCGTTTTTGACGAAAACTTGAGGTCATTTTACCCACCTCCCTAAAATGACCAAATTTTGGGCCGTTATATGTATACATGTATATGTTTTCGTCTCCCAGACAAAGTCGGTTGTCCACGTATCCCCCAAAGTCAAAAAAATCTGTGAGACCCCTTTTTTCGGGATTTTTTTGGTAATCTTTAGCACTTTTTTTCTCATTTTTGGCCAAAAATTGCAAGTCCTTTACCCCGTTTCTATAATTGGCCGGCCACCTCCGCGCTCAAAATTCTGGGCTGTTACGTATATTTTCGTAGTTGCGTAACGTACGTACGTGCAGTCACCCAAAATTTTGGGGCGAAATTTGCCGGTCACTTTTACTTCATTATAAAGACTACATATATTTTTAAATTAAAACGGCAAAAACATTTGAGTACCTTAAAAATACGACTGAGCATAATTAATTATAATGATTTATGTTATCATTATAATAAATTTATTATTTATAATCAATTTATCAATTATAATCAAACATTTTGGAACTAATTAGTAAATTTTGATTTCTTAATATAATCAATTAGTAATTGATTATAATTAATTAGTCATTAATTATAATCAATTTTTAATTGTAATTAAGAATCCGAAATTAATTATAATAAGTTATAATTGATTAATTGGATAATTTTGATTAATTAATAGTCATTTGTAATTAATTAGTAATTTATTATATTAATTAATTTATTAATTGTAATTAAGCATCCCGGCGGAGAGGAGGTTTTGCTTGAGCAAGCTGGTCAAGATGCAACAGAAGCATTCGAAGACGTTGGACATTCCTCTGATGCTAGGGAGATGAGAAAACAGTATTTGATTGGCGAACTGAAAGAAGTATATATGGATTTTGCAATTCTTATGTGAAAAGTAGACTCGAAAAATAAAAAAAGAAAAAATGTAAAATAAAAAAGTGAGCAAAAAGTTTTCTCAAATGGCTTTTTTTGCATTTTTTACATGATTTTTAATATACATTTTGAATTCATCATGACCCTTTTTAAAATTAGCTTAAAATAAAGCAAACGTTACATAATTACATACCGGAAAAATTTCTAAAAAAATTGAGCAAAAAAATGACAATATTTTTTCCGGATATTATTAAGAAAAAGTCGAGCAACGAAAAATTGAAAACATTTGCCGGCTTATCTTTTAAAACCCCTCATATGGCTTTTATTGGACTATAGCATACTTGTAAGAGGGGCATGGGGGATCCCCTACCCAAAGTCGGTCGCACCCCCATTTCTCCAGAACCGAAAAATTTACCTCCGATTTTTGAAGAAAAAATTGAATTCTTTGGCCGTTTTTGGCTATAAATTGGAGGTCATTTACCCCTTCCCATCCTTAAAAATGGCGGGAAACATTCTATCCAAAATTTCGAGCCGTTACATTTATGAACTATAGAACGTATTTTGATTCCAAAAGAGTAAATGCGTAGGGAACAATGATGAACAGGGCCCGGTTTCAATATCTTTAGGCTTAAGCCAGGCTTAAATCTGACTTCAGTGTTTAAGCATACGTGGCCAGGTTTAAGCCTGGCTTGCCAGGCTTAAGCTAGGCTTAAACTAGGCTTAAGCCTGGCTTAAGTCAGGCTAAAGTTAGGCTTAAGTTAGGTTTAAGACAGGCTTAAGCCTGGCTCAAATATGGCCACGTATGTTTTTTAAACATTGAAGTCAGGTTTTAAGCCTGGCTCAAGCCTAAGCATATTGAAACCGGGCCCAGGAAAGTTTTTTATTAAAAAAATAATACTTCGTTTCATTAAAGATTGCATTTGAAAACTAGCTTTAGAATGCCTTAAAGTGGATTTGTCGGACCGCTTGTGCTTTTTTGTTATATCAAAAGGGTTACTAAACTCGGATATTGTCATTTTATTTATTCTTTTTCTGTTCAAGCAATTGACTCAAGTTTTCTGTCCGGTTTAGTTTCTTATTATTATTTTATTTTAATTTCTGTATACCGTCACACGGGGTGACATGAGCCATTCAGCATGGATTTCGTTTGTGCTCATTGCACGCGTGCTATTTATTACTGTCTTTTGAAATAAAACTTTCCTGGTATAGTTTTTGTTCATCTTTCTTGCTATTACATTAGTTTTTCACGCAGCTTCGTCTGTCATCTGTTATTTACTGCTTTCCTGAATATGTAAATTTTCCTGAAAAAAGTATGGTGCTAAACTTTTGAATTTTCTGAGACAATGAGCAGATACTTCAAGAAAATTCTTTTTTAATGGATTGCTAACGTTTTTCTGCATCTGACAAAAGTATTTCAAGGCCTTACTTTCACTTCTGATATTTAGTAAGGCCAATGGCTCATTTCACCCCAGCCATTGTGCAAAAAACGGGGTGAAATGAGCCACTACTGTTATGCTTTTTAATTAGTTCTACTTTAGAAGATGCTCCATTATAAACGTAAATTAGGAAGTAGGCGATATGAAAACTGGTCAGAGGAACAGTTAGCAGAAGCTGTGCGC
The DNA here is from genome assembly GCA_036768485.1 of Mermis nigrescens. Classification (NCBI taxonomy): domain Eukaryota; kingdom Metazoa; phylum Nematoda; class Enoplea; order Mermithida; family Mermithidae; genus Mermis; species Mermis nigrescens. Next base: position 730,857 of record JAVLUZ010000343.1, on the reverse strand, counting down.
CTGGCTGAAGAAGGAATGAGTATCTGGGACCTTTATCGAACTTTCAACATGCCAAGGGCTACCATTGACTGATTACATTCCAGTTTCTTGTCTTTTTTTATAAAAACGCTATGCAATTTTTTTAAAACACCATAGGTGGCTCATCTCACCCCATTTGATGTGCTATTTTAGCCATTTGACGCTCATATAGTGCACTAGGATTCATGTGGCTCAAGTCGCCCCACTGCCGAGGTGAAATGAGCCACCCTCAAAATTTTTAAAAAACTTATGATTGAACACTAGTACATAAAAAATACTTCTAGAATAGAAAGCTTAGCCCTTTTTTGTTGTTTTGGCAAAATTAGCGTTCACGATTTACTCTGGATGAAGCGTTCTGCACAAAAATATGAAATTTTCTGGCTCCTTATTTTTCTATCTGATTATGATCATTCTGAGCACTAATTATTTGTACTTTAAGCTTAAGCATGAGCAAATTTTTTATTTTAGATTGGTAGAAATGTAAAAAGAGCTTGCAGGGCGTACGTATTTAAGATAAAAGTTTGAGTGGATTGCGTACAGGAGTGAAAATGTGAATTTAAAATGAATTAAACATTAAAATTTGAAAAATTGGACAAAATTTAAAAAGATAAAACTAAAATTTGTGGATGATGCGGGCTATTCTCTAGATTAGCAATTTTATTAGAGTACAAAATTCCAAAATTAGTCATTTAAATTAATAACCGTTTAACCAAAGAGTTTCTATCCCTGACTCTGATCCTATTTTAAAATAAGTTTAAGCTTATTTTAAACTACAATAAAATATATGTAATAAAAATTATCTATGCAAAAGCATTATCGATAAAAACAATAAAAAATATATTTTTATTTGGCTAGAACATACATATCTTGTTTTTAGTTCCTCCATTATTTTTCTACACTTTGACGGAACGTTTGGTGCATTTGCATTCGGATTAGAAATTTGCAGTGTTGAATAAGTATTAATTATGATAGATGCTTTTGTGCTTATTATAAAAATGTTTTTTATTTTTTGAAATATTTCTTTGTTTTTTGAAGTTTTTCAGTAGTTTTCTACTTATTTTTCAAGATCGTATGCATGCAATGCATTAGGCGGTTTATCACACTGCTGTATCCAAATTTTTCCTCATCAGTCAATTAGACTTATTATCTAGATTTTGATTTTTTAATTTTTTCAATACCTTTTTACTATTTTTATAACTGCTATTGTCTCTTTAGATTAATAGATACGCTACTCTGCCACGAATGTTTACGCTTTAATAAGCTTGTAGAGCTTGTTAGGGTTATATCTTTAACACGTCGGTCCTATTTCCGCCCACGCACGACCGACGTGTTAAACATATATGCCTTTAACAAGCCCTATCATCCTCTGGAGCATATTAAAACGTAAACATTCGTGGCAATACACTGTACGTAAAGGAGCGGACGCAATTTTTTTACGTTTCTTTACAATAAACAAATGCATATAATTAATGCAGGAATTTTTTATTTATCTTCTCGTTAGAATTTCTCAAGTTTAACTCGATCATTTATTCTCATTTGTTCCAGGAAGATCGAAAGAAAACGAAGCCAATAGTTACGGTAAGTTTTATTTTGTTTTTTCACTTAAGTTTGGTTTTGAAAAATATTTTAGAAAAATTTAAAAATATAAGATAATTTAAACAAAGCGTAATTTTTAAGTATGCATTTTGATTTTTTTAAAGAGTACTAACAGTATTTGACCTCTGCAGTTTAAACGATTGAGACGCTTGATGAACCTACATAATCCTAATCAATAGTTGTATACGTATACATACTTAGTGGAACCCTAATCCTGGAGTCTGGATCATATGTGGGCAGCACCGAAATTCTGGGGGTATGCAAGTTTTTTTCGAGGGTCAAAAATGGTCTTCAAAATGGTTGTATAGCGAAAAAACACCATTTTTCAACGTTCCTCATCGAGCGCTATCCATTGGCATCAAAAAATGCGAAAAAATAAAAAATTTTCGGGGGATATTTTGGTTTCTGGGGTTATTTGACATTCTGGGTATTCATACCCCCGCCCTCCCAACCCTCCCCTCTAGCCCACGCGTGGTCTGGGATTGGGTCTAAAAAATTTTTTAAAGTTAAAAGATGGTCGAAATAATGTTGATATGGCAAAAAACACAATTTTCTACGTTTCTTATCAAGCTCTATTTATTGACGTAAAAAACCGCGAAGAAAGAACAATACACAAAAAATTTATTTTGGGTCATCTCGCATTTCGCTTAAGGACTGAGGCACAGATCTTCTCTAGACCCTCATGCCTATGTGTGGTTGCCTAACTTTTATTTGTCACATAAAATGGATGATATACAGACAAGTGCAGCAAGTGAATGCAGGGGTAACGAACAATATTCTTTAAATTAATTTGTTTCCTCAAAAGCTTTGTGTATGCGCATACACGTACAGCATGGTAATTCGGGGGGCAGTTTGGGACAATGCTCGTACTTTTTAAAGCACAAAAGCACGAGCAAATTGAAAGAAATTAAAAAATGTGTATATTGGGCGAAACGCTGAAAAATTTGAGACTTTGAGCCAAAAATGAGCTCAAAACGATTAGAAAGGCACCCTTTTTACAATTTTTCGAATAATCGACAATTCTATGGGGGTCGCAGCCACTGTTTTACTTTTGTACGAGACAAAGATTTTGGGGCTCGTACAAAGATTTTCGGAGCCATCTTTGTACAATGTACAAAGACTTTTTGGGGCAAAGTAATAGTAGTTTCAACGTTTTTTGGAGTAGTTTTTAGCAAAATTTCTGAAAATTTTCGCGCAGCGCGCCGAGTATCATAATTACATTCTATTTAGCTCCAAGCGCGGGCATTTAACACTCCAAAATCTATCTGTAAACATCTTTGTACAGATTGAAGCATCTTTTACATCTATTTTCACTGTTTTATAAAGATTTTATGCAGAAAAAAGAACTATTAAACAACTTTGCACTGCTTTCTGCCGTTTGAAGATAAAATTGACTCTTTTATCCTTGCGTTGCGTTAAATTCATAAGCAAATTGGTGTTTACTATGAGATTCAGTGAGCACATTGCAACCGTTTATTATTTATAATTGTGTAATAAGTCATTTTAACTTGCTGAGTCGAAGTTTATGTGTAATTTCAACCTAAGACTCACGAAAATTTTGGCGTTTCGGGCCAAACTAATATAACCAGCTAAATTTAGGACAAAGTTACACCTTTTGCGAAGCGTGCGGGTCACGGATAACAATCTAGTAGTATGTAAAAATGTGTACATTCAATAGCATATCTATACGTTATATGTACAAAAAAAATTTGGCTCGCACAAAGACTTTTCCGGAGATCTTTGTACATGTACAAAGAGGCTCGTACAAAAAAACAGTGGTCGCAGCAATTTTGCAGGCGTTCAACAGTCATTCGGGGGGGGTCAGGCACGTATGTCTGGGAAATTATGGGGGTTCGGACCCCCGAAATTCAGAAAAATCGGGGAAAATAGGACTTTTTAAACGTTATTTTGTGCTATTATTGGCCTTTTTGGGCTTTTCTACCAAAATTGGTGTTGGTCCCCCCAAATGGGACGGCCAGCTACGTGCATGGGGAATGGGCTTTAACACGTATGGGTAGCGCCAAAAATACATTTTTTGGCATTTCTGACGATGCTTTTTTAGAAGATAAAAACATCGAGCACGTTTAGCAAAATATGTCTAGTCAAAAAAGAGTAAATGGTGCCAGGCGCTGCATATTTGACGGTTTTTGAGCCAAAAATCGCTAAAACGCTTAAAACGGCAACTTTTCCACGAGTTTTTTTCTTGGAAAACCAAAAATTCTAGGGTGAAGAAACTCTGGGTTAGGGGGCGGAGTCGAACATGCATTCGCTCAAAAGTTTTAAAAAGCGTCCTCTTCCTTTTCTCAAGGGTAGGAGAGGGGGTAAACGACCTCCGTTTTTTGGTCAAAATGGCGAAAAGTATCAAAAAATGGACAAAAAACGCAAGTTTTCGCCAAAAATGGGGGTCTAAAATTTACTGACTTCTGTGGGATGGGGACGTCCGGTTGTTACATCCCTGATCCCTGTTACGTTTATTAATAGAACCCTCAGAATTCTCTCTTATGGGATAATGAAAAATGATGTCTTGTTTTCTTTTGTTTTGTTTTTTTCTTCTTTTTTCTTGTTTTTCTCATATAAAATGTACTATTTCATATTCGAGTTAAAAGTTGTTCTTTTAAGTACCTTCAAAAAAGAATATCCAATCATTTAATTTTTGATAGGTAACGTTTTTATGATCCAGCGAATGGCTTAAATACCGAATTTTTTTAGAGTCAGCAGATCAACGTCAACCGTTCTGTTATATTTAGTCCGTGAGTCTTTCTTTTTTTCAATAAAATACATCGTATGTACATGGCTTGAGATCTTGAAAGGGGTCCACGGCCATTTTCTAGGGCGAGGGAATGAAAAAATCTCTAATTTTTGGCCATAATGGCAAAGAAGACCTAAAAATGGCCGAAAAACGAAAATTTTCTTCAAAAAATTGCGTGGGAGGGTCAAAAAGTTTCTCGCTCTTGGGGAATGGGGACGAACGATTTTAGGCGGGTGGGCTTCCCCAATCCCCCCGTTACGCATATGCAATGTACTGAATGCAGTTTACTGTGCATATGTAGCTAAGTTGGTTAGGCAAGTATCTCTGGGGGAATAGGGTGGTTCGGACCCCCTAAATTCAGAAAAATTGGTAGGACTTTTTAAACGTTATTTTATGCTTTTTTTGTCCTTTTTGGGCGTTGAACTCCCAAAAATTGGTGTTGGCCCTCACAAAATGAGACGGCCAGCTACGCGCCCGATGTTGGTCGATCGGAAATCAGTACTTGCTTAATTGAACGTTCACAAAGTCATAAATTTTCTCCTCTTGAACTTTCTAATTAACGTAGAAAACTAATAAATTTTCCAGACTCAAAATTTAATAGCATAAATTTTTGGAGATTTAAAATTATTATTTTTCAATTGAAATTTAAGAAAGGGTAGAGACTGGCCTCACTACTGTTAATCGAAAATTAGAGGAGGCACACATGCACACTTAAGAGGGGTAAGCGGCGTATCCCCCATCAGGCACGTAGCTGGCCGTCCTATTTTGGGGGGACCTACCCCAATTTTGGGGGACTAAGCCAAAAAAGTCAAAAATAGCACAAAATAACAGTCAATAAGTCCTATTTTTCCGATTTTCCTGAATTTTGGGGGTCCGAACCCCCCCCCCCCTCCATTATTCCCCAGAGACGTGCCTGCCCCCTACCGGAAGTTTTGGAAGGCATACCCCCCTCAGGCCATTTGCGAACCAAAACATATTGTTATAATTATGAAAGAGCGCCTAACGATGCCCGGCAGTATAATCTGAAGTATTTTTCGAGTAGTACTATGTCCATTCATTCATTCAAGACACTTTTTGTCCATTATGTTGTCCAGATTTATTAGTCCAAGTCAATCCATCCACGGGTGGCAATGCCGCGCCACCGAGTGGCGCCAGAAGGCACTTCGGTACCTTCAGAACCCCAGCTGGGTGGCGCCAGAAAAACAGTTTTTGATTGGGGGGTTAGAATTTTCGACTCAAAAATAACAAAGTGAGAAAATGCTACAACCAACCAACTAGCCAACCAAACAACCAACTAACCAACCAACCTCAACGAAAGGAACTTCGGTACCTTCAGAACCATAATCCATTGCCCAGGTATGATTCCATCGTTATTATTATCATTTGTTTTCATGCAAACTTAATCACGGATATTCACGAAGAGTAAAATGCAACGAATTAAAGCATTTTTTCGGGTTGTGACCGGGGGGCGGTTAGGAACGACAAAAATATCTAAAAAATCAACATAAACTCATCATTTTAGCGCCATAATCAGCCGTAAAAATTTATCTTTTACCCCCCTCCTTTAAGGGAACTCGGTTAACCCCTCCCCCTCCTAAAACTTTTGACCGCGTGCATGTACGGGAGGAGGGTGTAGTTTTTCGGGTTTTTGAGCAGTACGTCCTTTTCGGAATGGGTATTCTACTAAGTACCTACTAATAGAATATATCTTTTGTGCGGTTTTCTAATCGCGAATTATAATCGTCAACAACTATGCGTCCATCAGTGACACAGACAGCAGCCGAATTCTGTGGGGTCCGGGTGGCGTAAAACCGGCAAAATACCCAAAGACATGCCAAAACTTTAATTCTGGGAGTAGGTATCTCGATTTTGGGGGTCTCCAACGCCCATTGGTGCTCAAAAGTATTACATATATTGCGCTGGAGCAATAATCAGTAATCAAAATATCTTTTTTATTATTTAATTTTATTATTAATAGTTTAATCTTTGCTCACTCATTTCACTATCGTCGCGCCAACCGTATAAACTCCCCCAGATGTGTAATACAGTGACTGCCTCACATTGATTTGAAAAAGTCATGTTACCTATGATGTTTCACGGAAACATCATTAAGAAAGTTCAATGAAATTTTATTCTTATCTTAGTTGTGGTCATACGTGTTCTTTGTGGGGGGTTGACACCCTCCAGAATGGCAAGTGACCCTCCGCAAAAACTCGCTGCGCCCCCTACCAGAATAGTCGATTTTTCGTAAAATTTTTACTAAGTGTGCTTTTTAAGCGTTTTAAGCTCATTTTTGGCTCAAAAGTCTCAAATTTTCGGCGCTTCGCGCAATATACACATTTTTTTGACTAAATTTTGTTCAATGTACTCAATTTTTTAAATTTTTTAAAATTTTCTATATGTTTTTATGTTCTAGAATGGGCGAGCTTTTTACGAAACGTGAAAAAACTGTTTTTAATGTTTATCCATCGTTTTTAGCCAAAAAATGCACTTTTTAAAAATTTTTAAGCCTGACTCCCCAGGAATCCCATGCTGTACTGCATATATGGTTGTGTTCACACGTAGGCCTGGGGGGCGGTTTGTACCCCCAGAATCCGGTAGACCTCCAAAAATCGATATGGCATTTTTTGTGATTTTTGCCGGTTTAGCACAACTCAGACCCCCCAGAATTTGGTAGTTGCCCACTTATGGCTGTATTCCGTATACGTGTTGTTTTACATATATACTCGTACGTACATTCGTTTTTTAAAATTTTTACTGATTTTTGATTGTTTGATTATCGTTTTTATCTCAGATTCGCGCAGCACTAGTCCATCACTTTTTGTGGTTAAAAACTGAGAAACTAATTTTTGTGTTAGTCGTTGGTAGTCTTTTTTGTACAATGCAAACTTTTTTGGCCTTGCGCAAAGAAAAATTTTGACAATATCTGCACGGTGCAAGGAAAAATCTGAGAAAAAGCCATGAAGAAGGTAGTGATTTTTAAATTACCAGGTGACTTTTAATGATCAAAAACTTTACGCTGGAAATGTCGTATTTTTTAAGCATGTATTTTTCTTCCTATTGGCGACTACCATGTAATCTGAGTATCCAGCTCCCATAGAATTCGCGATTTTTCGGAAAAATTCCGAAAATTTCGTTGAAAATGTGCTGCTTTTAGTGTTTGTAGCTATGTCGGTTTGCTCAAAAATATCGGATTTTTTTACTACATTTTGTCCAATTTTAACAAATTTTCCTGATATTTTTTCTAAATTTTTTTATGTTTCTACGCTCTTGAAAGATAGAGCATCGACAGAAACGCCATAAAATGATTTCTTTGACGCATATCAGACGAGTTCTTGGGTGGTTGACCTCTCCAGAATGGTAAATGACCCCCCGCAAAATTGCTTCGACCCTGCCAGAATTGTAGAATTGTGGATTTTTCGTGAAAGTTGGTAAAAGTTGCAAAAAGTGTGCCCTTTTAAGCGTTTTTGGCTCAAAAATCTCAAATTTCCGTCTCTTCGCGCTTTACATATATTTTTTGACTATAATTTGTTCAATTTACTCAAAATTTTTTACGTTTTTATGTTCTAGAAAGAACTTTCATTGTCTGAAACGTCAAAAAACAGTGTTTTTGACGTGTACCCTTGGTTTATAGCCCACAAAGGCACTTTTAAAAAATTTTTTGGGCCGGTTGACACCTCCCCTCAGAATTCCCATTATGTACATGTATGACGCGAATCCGCCGTTTTTGAGCCCAAGAATGGACACTTCAAATTTTCACCCCCTCCAGAATTCTCATGCGGTGTATGTCTGGCGATCTGACGACTATCATTATAGATTTTTAGCGTCGTTTACGTTTGTCACTGGTACTGGCATACTTATTCTACATTGCACATTCCATTGCCTAAATAACCAAACATAGATTTGCTTTAGCCTTTTGCTTTTCTCGAAATAATTCCCTGAATTTTGAACGTTCGATTCCACTCAATTTCTACCCTTGTAAAAATACTCGTAGGCTCCTAAGAATAAAAGATAAAATAAAAGAATGAAAATACGTCAAATAAAATAAATGTAAAATAAAATAAAAAATTAAAAGAATAAAAAGTAAAGTATAAAAAATGAAATAAAAATTACAGAGTTAACTACTGCTGCTCTTACTACTGCTTCTTACTTCTTATGTCTACTTCATTTCCTACTTCACCCTCAGCTGTGCCTACTGTAAATCCCCGATATTATAAACTGTGCTTTAGTATGATGATGACGTGTGCAAAACACTCGGTCTTATCAGGCTGACGCGCAAAAATTGCTCGACGTATTTTAATTAACATCGTTACTAGAACAAGTCTGTTCTTTATATAGCCTTTGCAGACGTGATTGCATTTATGGAAGGAAGGATATTTATACATATTTTTTGAGCATATAAATACACACTTAAGTATGCATTAACTGTTTATCATCAGATAACCCAAAATAGCGTGTAAACTTACGATTAGAACAGAGAATAAGCCAAAAAACTTAACGTTTTGCAGGTATACGTCATCAGTGATGATTGTTGACTTTAGGGGCTAATTGGTTGATTTTTTAAAGTAAAATAAAATCGTACATTCTGCGGTATTGATTAAAAATAAAAGATTATGCGGTGTAATCTTACGAGGCATAGCTATCATCGATGTTTATCCTGCGTTTTTTAGACGTTAATCAGAGCTTCCATTCCAATACTTAATGGACTAAGAAAATGTAATTTGTTTTAGAAACACACGTTATTTGACTCGCATGAAAGCAAGATACCCCTGAAATTCATACTCATGCCTTGGAAAGACATCAGAACCATACCTGGGCGTGGGGTAGGGGGTATATACCCTCCAGAAATTAAAATACATCCCCGGAGAAACCGGAATAGCCCTTCAGAATTCAACTTTTGAAATTTTTGTTGTTGTTTTCTTCGCAATTTTTTGATGCCAATGGATAATGCTCGATGAGAAACGTTGAAAAATGGCGTTTTTTCGCCATACCACCATTTTTAAGGCCATTTTTTGACCTTTGAAAAAATTTTGCACCCCCTCAGAACTTTGGTGCCGCCCACCTATGATTAGAACTCGAATTGAGCATGCTTTTGTTTCATTCAGAAGCTTAATTCCGTAAGTTTTGTTAACTGTCGAAGACGAAACATTGAACGTGATATTTTTTTATACCAGACGGTTAAAGATTACGAGCTTTGCAAATTGTTATGACCGTTTCCTGCTTATTAGCACATGTTGGCATGGGAGGTCTGGGAGTCTGAATCCCAGAGTTCGAAGGATTTCCCAATTTTTTTTGTTTGTTTTCGCAATGTTTTGATGTCAATGGATAGTGCTCGATGAGAAACGTCGAAAAATGGTGTCTCTTCGCCATACCACCATTTTTAAGACACATTTTTTGACCTTTGACAAATCTTACATCTCCCCAGAATTCTGCTGCTGCCCACCTATGGTGATGAACGTCGAAAAATGGTGTTTTTGCACATAATGTAGATTTTTTACGTTTTTTTACCTAACCCTAGAATTTGGAATTTGGTCGCTGCCCATGTATGACCAATAGCATCTTGCGTCCTAATGTTCTTGAGTTTTCGCTTATTTTAAGGTCGAAATCGCTTGAAAATACACTACTTTTTTGCTCGACAGTGCGCACGCGGGGGGCGAAACCACCAGAATGGAAAAATGGAAAATTTTGTGAGGAAAATGAGGCAAAATGAAGGCCAAAAACGGATAAAAATTGAAAATTTTGCTTGAGAAGTACTATAAATTGGCCAGAAATAGTGTAATAACCACACCTGGGCGTGAAGGGGAGGGTTCGGGGGTATGACCCACCCCCCTCCCGAGAAACCAAATATCCCCCCCTCCCAGAAAAAAACAATCCTTAAAAATTTTTTCGTTTTTTTCGCAATTTTTTGATGCCAATGGATAGTGCTCGATGAGAAACGTCGAAAAATTGTGTTTTTCGCCATACCACCATTTTTAAGGCAATTTTTTGACCTTTAAAAAAATCTTGCACCCTTTCCCAGAATTTTCTTGCTGCCCACGTGTGGTGATAACGTAGTTTTAGCGCTTATATCAGTTATTGAAGTCATTTTGGCCCAAAAAGCTCAATTTTGACTCCCCGCCCCAGACTGGCTGACCCCCTTCCCCCAGATCGGCCATCTGTGCATCTATGATAATTAACCATACATGCACAGCATGGGAATTCTGGGGGAATGAAATTATAAAGTGCTTTTTTTTGGTCCAAAAAGGTAAAAACGCGTCAAAACAGCGTTTCTGACGTGATGCTCTATCTTTCTAGAGCATAAACACAAGATAAAATTGGAAAAAAATCAAAAAAGTCGGAACAAATTGAGCAAAATATAGTCAAAACATGAGTATAATGGCGTGAAGCGCCGAAAATTTCGCACTTTTGAGCAATTACATAGGTAGCTAAGAACGCTTAAAAAAGCATTTTTGGAAACTTTAAGAAAATCGCCAATTATGGGGTTGAAAAAATTATTGGGTGGATGAAAATTTTTCTGGGAGGGGTGAAACCCCCCTCCCCAAGAAAATGTATGGTAATAACCGCTCTCACCCCTCCCTATGTGGAATCCTGCATTAGAGCAGCTCTAAAGATGCCCTGAAATCAAATGATTTTTCCACTTTTAGTCCTTAAATTAGTTAAATTCAGTAAAAGTAAAAGTATCAATAAAACCACTAAATTTGTTCATGAAAAATTGAACTATTCATAAAACCACTAAATTTGGAGGTCGTCAAGAAATAAGCTTGCATTCTAGAGATGCAAAAATGTCCGAATACGATGAATAAAGACATGGAAATAATGCAACAAAATTGTGCTTAAAACATATCGACAGAATCAAAATTTTTTTGAATATTCTTTATTGTTGTGCTAAAAAATTATTTTTTTGGCAGCACTTGGACCAATTGGCTTATTCCGACCGCTATTGCAATTACAGTAGCCCTGATCTATCGATGGTTGTTTAACAGCAGCTGAAGCTATGCTCACGAATTGTGTTCACTTGCCTGAGATAACTGCGTATTTAACGTTTCGCGTATTTAGTCGAACTTCGTTGCGTCTTGTCACAATGCGTGATTTTTTTGGGTGCGTTTATTGTATTCTTTTTCCGTACGTATTCATATTTTTAGATATTGATTTAGTCCTTTTGTTACACTCGTCGATGCGACATATGATTCTTGTGTAAATCCATTATCGCGCACTTTACATACGATTTTGAGGCAGCATACGTTAACACTGATAATAAAGTAAAAGATGGTCGTGCATGCATGACAGCAACCGAATTCTGGGGGTTTAATGGGGCAAAATTAACAAGGAAACACCAAACATTTAATACGGTGGCTCTGTCGAGTTTGGATGGTTCGCCGTATTCTCGGTGTCTAGACCACAGGTGCGCAGCATGGCCGATCTAGAAGGGGGTCAAAATGAGCTTTTTTTGGCCAAAATACCTCGAAAACTGGTAAAAGCGCTAAAATAGCGTTAAAAGTACGAGGCTTGATCAATGAAAGGTATGTATAGCTTTTGGTGAAAACCAACAGTGTGGCATTACCAATACTATATTTTTTAACAAAGTCGTCAGACGTGCTCAAACACTATAGTCTGCTTCATTTATTCGAGAGCTTTTTAGTCAATTCTTTTAAGGTGCTACAGTAAGCGAAACAAGACGAATTACTGTAATTCGGCAGATCAGCTCAGTGAGGGCGAGTGGCTGGAATTCTTCCATTTTTAATGCACTAATCAGCCTATATAAATTTCTTATAGCATTTAATCAGTACTGGGACATACTACAGTAAGTGCACTAAATAAAAGGCTATCGCTTGGAATCGAACCCAGTTGCTTCGACACGACAAGCAGACGTTTTACCACTGAGCTATGAGGGAGTTCGCGGCGTTTCTTAACAGTTTAGTCTATTGTGTTTAAAGTGTCAACTATGGATAAGCTGAATGCGCGATTTTTATCTGCAAGTTGATTAATTTGCCGGAAGACAAGATTAAATTATGTCGCAAAAAATGTTATTGAAAAACCCTTCTCTGCTACGTAACCACAGTGAAATCTAGCGAACTATAGTAAATAAGAAATAAGGGGTTACTGTAACCTCCGAAAACATTTACTGAAAAAGCTCTCGGATAAATGAAACAGACTATAGTCAACATTCGTCACACTTTTCTATGCTCTCTCTGCCTATAGATTGAACTTTGACCTTCATAACCAGGGTACGAACTCAGATTTCACATTAACCTGCATTCCTTATAACAAGACATCACATTTTCCGAAGACAGGACGTCTAATAATACAAAAATCGAAAGATAAGGGCGAATGATCCAACTGATGGAACCTGCAATCAACCACAGTTCCCCGTGAAAGCCGTGCTTGCGAGGTGGGTGCATTATCGAACAAAATTAGCACTCCTGGACATCCCTTTTATTTTCCTTGATCAATTTCTGCAACTGGTTCAAGAGTTTGCAGTAATAGTTATCATTTATTATTACGTTGTTTGGTGTAAAGTCGATCAATAGAGGACTGAGAATCGCAAGAAGAGTTGAAAAGTAACGTTTCTGGCTAATTTGGAGGCATTGGTCTTTGATGATAGTCTTGAAGCCTCCCCAACTCGCTTTTTTCACTGATATTTGGCTTTTGGCTTATAGCAGCAAACCCCTCCTTCATCACCACATACTATTTGCTAAGTAAAGTCTTCTGTATATTGTTCAAATTGATGAAAACGTGCTTAATATTTTCAGATCAATCATGCTTTTCCTCGAGGCTCCTAGGCAATTCCAAATCTGTTAAAATTGGATATGCTGTTCTATAATGTAACCCTGATTTTAAGGCTAACGGATGCACTTTAATTCCCCTATCTCTCCCATTAGACCATGAACAGATTGAATTTCTTTTTGGGTGATCACAAGTTTGGATGTCCAGTGGACCTCCCACTCTTAAAGTTCGTCACGCCAGTCCTGAAAATTTCAATTCATTTTTCAAATTGCTAAAAGCAAGGGCACTAGTTCCATGAACTTCACTCAATTAGACATGAATTTCTGTATATTTTTGACCCGAAAGCATTAGGTACCAAATGACCTATTACTCAATAATTCAATTTCCGGCCAATATTACCGGAGTACAATTAACTAAAAGTGTATATCTCTAGGAAAAATTCGAACAATAATTATGAAATTTGGAATGTGCACATCAGTTAAGGCCCTGCTATACTTCCCGCCGCGCGGTGCCGCGTAGCACATCGCCCCGCGGCGCCGCGTGGCGTTCAAACTTTTGCCACGCGGTGGGACGCGGCGGCCTATATTTATCAGCAAAGAAAATGCTCCGATGGAACAAAAAGATGAATATACTTGGAATTGTGGATTATTAAGGATGTAAAAGGATGGGACTAGGAAAAATCTACCTAAAGTCGCAAAATCTGCTAAAAATCACACTTTCTCCAAGCAACGCAAAAAATCGAAGTATATTATGCAGCCTCTAAAAAGTGTCTTTTTTAAATAATGTTCAAAGTTTCAGATAAGAGTGTATAAACGAAATCTGTAATGTTAATTTTTTTAAATTAATGGCAAGTAGCAACGCTAACTAGCTTCGTATCCTGATCGATATGAAAATCAAGTGGTATTGTATTTAAAGTTGTTTTATTTTGTTTTGAGCATTAAAGCATAGCAAAGCAGCGGCCGATTGATTAGTGCACACAATCCTCACGGGCATGCTAGTGTACCTACATCTAGTCTGTTACAAGTCAACTTAAGTGTTTCCTACTGTTTTAAACCATTCATTTAATTGGCTTTAGCTAATGTGCTGCTTTTTCAATCATTTCATGTTAAATATTTATTTTAATCTGTTGGCCGCAGAATATACTTCGATTTTTTGCGTTGCTTAGAGAAAGTGTGATTTTTAGCAGATTTTGCGACTTTAGGTAGATTTTTCCTAGTCTCATCCTTTTACATCCTTAATAATCCACAATTCCAAGTATATTCATCTTTTTTTGTTCCATCGGAGCATTTTTCTTTACTAGTAATTCTGCTTTTAATTAGTATGATTTGAGTACATCAGTCAGTAAACACATACAGTAACATGCCATTATAATGACAGCAGTCCGAGAACACGGAAAGCAATACTGTTCTTAACATCAGCATTATCCTTTTCAAACAAGACAACCTTACATTATTTTAACAGATCAAAGTTTTTCAGCATTAACTTTACGCAAATTTCAAGTGTAAGGAACACTAACGCTCAGATTTGGAAGTAAAATAAATTTGTAGTATAAACTACATTTTAACAATAAAATGATTAGTGCAAATTTAACACAACTACTAGGTGTAGAGAAACTAATAGTCAGATTCTCAATTCTGATTTTACGTAGAACATTTTGAAAAAAATTAAGCTTCCGCAAGGCTCTAGAACAAGAGTTGAGTTAATAGGCGAAGTAAACTTTACACAACCACAGAGTTTAAAGAAAATTTCAGTCGGATTCGTTATTCTGATATTACGATCAACATTTATGAAAAATCAAGTCTCCAAAATGGCCCAAGGACAAATAAAATATCAGATGTGTTAACGTAGACTCAAGCTACGTTCACTTCGCTTACTTAACCCGAATCTCAAGCTTATGCGCTCACACGGGAGTTCTCGCCCTTTTTAGGAGGTCGATCACCAGCCGGCGATTCGGGAGTAAGCGGCCCGGCCTATTCAAGGTAGCCCGTCCCTCTACGCACGCACCTAAGTTAAACTTACTTACTTAACCCCTTTGAGATTAAGTACCTAATTAAAGAAGTTCCCCGGAAACCTAATTGAGGGCTCAAAAAGATTATTATTTAACTTGTTTTGGACCGAATTCCGGTGCTTGAAAATATTAAGGGTTCCTAAGTATAGTGTAGCACAAGGACAGAATTCAACAGCACCGGAAATTCAACCGAGCCCAGCATCGTTAATTAAATAATTAATTTTTACAATATTTTTGGACAGAAAAATTATGAAGCAATTAAAAAGCGACAGCATGGAGGATACATGCTGCCGACCGTCAAGTTACGCTAATCGGGTAAAATCAAACAATGTAATTAAAGAAGGGCACAAAGCCTGCCAAGGCATACAACAACTGATGCCAATTGGCACAAACACGAATGATAAAAAAACAAAGCGTACGGCGAAAAGAAGCGTGCACACTACGCAGGAAAACTAACAGACGAGTTCTGCAGCCAAGCAGATGAAAGGCACGTGCGGAGTCTGCTCGCGTACGGCTACGGAAAAAAAAAATAAGATATGCTCAGCGCGGAAACTGGCGGAGAGGCTCTCTGGCTCAAAAACTAATTGTAAAATGTAAAATCTTAAAGTGCCGTCAAAACTGCGCTTCGCACGCAGTTTTAACTGATGCGGAAAAAGAGGCGTAGCAACACGAACCAAGAGATGAAAAGGATCCATGAATACGACAATAGGCCTATGGGCAAAACCTTACAGTAGAGGCAGTGGCGGATCTAGAATTTTCCTAAGGGGGGGAGCGGTACCCCTTAGGGGGAGCGGAACCCTGACTTGGGCGGAAAAATTAGCCGTTTTAGTCCGAAAATCGCTAAAAATCGCTTAAAAATGCTTAATTTTGCGCACTTTTTTGGGCCAATGGGGAGGCGCCGCCCCCCCCCTAAATCCGCCCCTGGGTAAAGGTATGTACCAAACGAGACAGGCACAAATATGAGACACACACATATGATCTTTTAACACACGTAAGATATGGTAACACACATGCCAATTCGTACTCAAGTCGCATTAAGCCCGAGTACCCATTTTCCTATCCCGGATTTTGATTGAAAATATGTGTGGAATGGAATGAAAAATATGATAATTTTTAGGGGAAGGTGGTCCCAGGCGACTCACTTAAGCGTTGCGGCTTAATCGGTCGTGTACGCGCGTATGGAAATTGAGTACACAAGAATGTACATCAGGGCAAATCAATCGGTTTTTTCATCTGTTTCAAAAAAACCCAAACCGATTTTTCCCAAAAAATTTTTCAGTGTAGAAAGTCTAGCAAACGATAAGTTTGGCACATACAAACGTACTACAATCAAAGGGCTACAAACTGGCCCAAACCGAATTTATTTACACTCCAATTTCTCTGTTCAGAAGTCGGGAGAGGTCGAATAGGATAAAAAATAAAGTACTTTCTAAGGTGGTGGCGAACAAATATGAAGTGAAGAAGTCAGGAGAGGTCGAAAAGGATAAAAATAAAGTACTTTTTACAGGGGTGGCGAACAAAAATATGGACAAACACGTATTTTTCACTGTCCACCACATTGTAAACTTTAAAAATCTGAACCGAACGCCCCATTGAGTGTAAATAAATTCGGTTTGGGCCAGTTTGTAGCCCTTTGATTGTAGTACGTTTGTATGTGCCAAACTTATGTTCCGCGAAATATTTGATATGATTTACCATCATTAAACACGAAAAAAGCTGTTTTTTCGCCTATTTTACACCTCAGATTTCGAACTTTCACACACCCCATAAACAACACTCAATATTACGTTTTTTTGAACGCGGTTTGCTTCGACGTGTGAAGCCCTTAAAAGCTACTTTATATTTATCTATTTAAATTATCTTAACTCATAACCGAAAAAGTTGTGCAGAGAAATCCTGGACAAAATCTGTTTTTACTTATCCACTCAGAGTGTAAAGTTTAAACCTCTGGTACTGTGTATTAATTGTAGAAAAGTCTGAAGGTCAGATCTCGTTATTCTGACCTCATAGAGAGCATTTTTAAAAAAATTGCTCGATCCACGACGCTCTGGGCGTGAAAAAATTTTTTCAGTGTAAAGTTGACGACCTGCACTAATAACGCAATATTGATTGTAAAGAAACAAAATAAATTTTGACGTGTAGCGCTTAAGACAGGCAGATTTAAAGGTAGTTACCACGTTCTTTCTACTAAGTGGAGAATATGGCAGGGAAAAATATTTTTGTCTCAGACTCTTTACAATAAACCGCCTCTAAATTCGAAAATATTACTTTTTAAGAAAAAATAAAAAAAGCTTCTCCTAGATTTTCATAACCGCCTACCTTTGAAACCAATCAGACTGCATAGGATGAAGCAAACTGAGCGTAGATATGCTCTTGCAACAGGAAAACAGTAAAAAACCGGCCTAATGCTACACTCCTGCGCAAATCCTACTCAATCGAGTGTAAAGAAATTTTAATGACCAGATTCGCAATCCTACTAATTTAGGAAAAACATTTTCAAAAAAATTCTATCATCCACTGTGACGCCCCATAGGCGGAAAAATGTTTTCGGTGAAAGCTGACACTTCGCAAAACTGGCTAACGCAAATACTAGTGTAAAAAAACACAAATAAGTCTGGACGTGCAGCGCTTAAGACAGAGGCACAAAAGGTTTTAAGGGGCAGTTACCGCGTTTTGTCTCACCAAGTGGAGAAGGCGGCAGGGAAAAATTCTTTTGTCTTAGACTCTTTACATACAAACCGCCTCTAAATTCGGGAGAACAGTACTTGTTTGAAAAAAATTTCAAAAAAGTCTCCCCTAGGATTTTTTTAACCGTCTGCATTTTTTGAAACCAATCAGACTGCGTACAGCGCAAAAACTGAGCTAGATATGCTTGGCCACATGTGAAAAACTGAAAAAACCGTCTAATTTACACTCCTGCGCAAACAATACTGGAGTGCAAAAGAAATTTTAAGACCAGATTCGTAACCTACTAAATTAGGGAAGACATCTTGAAAAAAATTAAGCCCTCCAAAATTAGATGAATTTTTGGTGTAAACTTTATACACATCACGACGCGCTCGGTATTGTGAAGTGTAAACAAGAGAAAAAACGGGGGCACTTAAGTTGTTTTTATTAAGCTCACCTTTAAAAAAAACCGCACGTCTCAGATGTGCGCCGCCATAGCTGTAGGGGGGACACAAGTTGCACTCCGCCGTGAAAAGCATGCGAGAAAAAAGTGATGGCCATTATATATTATAGGTAGCGCTATCGCGCTACCTGCGATTTAGGTCATGATGGAGAAAGCTTGATTCGGCCATTTTTGCGATGTACTGATGCTGGTGCATACGTGAAAGCGTGAAAAATTGAATATATATATAATCCGATTTTTAAGATGTTCTGTGTGCAAAAATGTGTGTCCCTATCAGAGATGTGAAAGATCCAGATTTTTTGCCTAGATCCAGATCCAGTATAAAGATACGCTTCAGATCTTCTGGCAGATCCGAGATCCAGGTCCGGACCGACATAACCGGATCAGAGAAAACAACGCAGATCCAGATTCAGATCGAAGCTTTGCCAAATCAAAATTTAAAAGATCCGATGCGTGACAGATGCAGATCCATGAAAATGAAGAGTATTTTGTGCAGCAATTTCAGTATGGCAAAAAGGATGGCGTAAGCTCGCAAGCCCGAGATTGATTGGGGGTCTCGGGTGGCGGGACTAATATAACAGCCCCCAGATGCTGGTGGGGACTGCGGGGCGAGGAGCCGAGGGAAATGTGCATTTTAGTCTTTTATGCGCAAAAATGAGATCAGTAAAAAATGTCTCAAAAAGTAAAAGCTTCACAAGTCTAGACTCTTTGGAGTCAGCCAAAAAGACAGATTGATACGCTTTTACAAAAACGACATTAAATCCAAATTACGATCATGCATTTTTTGAAAAACATTGCTGCTAAAATTATAATCACTCAATGCGAATACTTATTGCCCAGAAAGTTCCTTTCAAGTCTCACAGACATCAACAAGAATTTTAATTAACAAAGTAATTCAAATTTAAATAAAATGTTGGTTAATTTTAAACAAGGTAATATTTTTTAATTGGTGTCTTTCAATCTGTTCCGACGTCTAAACACGACAAAAAATTCAAAATTTTCCCATTTTTAGGCAAAAAGTCTCTCAAAGGTCAATTCTGATGATCATTTATGTGAAAAAACAACCTGTAATACATTTTTATCACTTAAGTTACTTTTCTGCAGAGCTTTAAAAATTTTTCTAAAACCAAAAAATTATGGGGGGTCTGCGGCACTTTTGGCCATTCTGAAGGGGGGTGTAGCACGGAACTGGGGGTCAAAGGTCAAAACCTCCCAGCAGACGCCCCACGTGCATAAGGCTAACCTACCCATGAAATCGTAAAACAGAAAAGGATACCATCGCTGAAAAATAACTCCTGATCTCTTTAACCAGATATAACTTGACTAAACAGATTCGGATGCAGATAAAGATCAGGTTCTGAATTTCTGCAGATACAGATCCAGATCAGATAATCAGATCAGAAAATAGCCAGATCCAGATCCAGATTACCTGGATCTGGATCCTGAATCTGGATAAAAGATCAGACCCAGATGATCCTTTACATTACTAGTCTCTATGCCTTTCGAAACTTGTTTTCATGATGCTGAAACCGAAAATGAATACGGTTTTAATGTGCGACAATCGTTGACCTATACCCTTTTCACTTGTTTCTTGACACAGAATACAGTATACAGTTTACACATGTTTTACTTTTTTGCTGTTTTACTGCAGTTACAACATCAATAAATTTTTTCTGCCGCGCGGCGCCGCGTGGAAGTATAGCAGCGCTGCTTCATGTCGCGCGGCGCCACGCGGCCGCCGGCAATGCTGCGGCACTGCTGTGGCACCACGCTGGTAGTATAGCAGTACTTCGCCACGCGGCAGAAGTATAGCAGGACGTAAGCCCTCCCAATATCCAGATATAATAACATTGCTGCAGCTAAATTACTGCAAAAAAGCTATGCCTCTTACTGATCAACCCTCGAACATTATTACACAGTATTCCGGTCAATTTAAGGCTACTGAAGATTTTCATTTTTCATCCATTTTTGATTTCTTTTGCCCCCTTTTCCAAAAATATTCCACATTTTTCACTCTAGCATGAGGTCTACCCCAAACCCTCAACATGCATGTCTGGTCCAAACCGTAAAATGGGGAGAAAAGAAAATATTGCAGGGGGTCTGGTTAAGTGAAATCCACAAAAATGTTATTAAAATAGAATTCTGAGGTCCACATAATTTGTGCGGGGTTCATCTTCTGGAGTGTGCAGAATTTCCATGCCATCGCGTGGTCCCGAATATACGTTTTCTCGGGGTTTTAGCTCCCAGAATGAAACTGACACCCGCAAAATGGATGCGACCCCCCAGAATTGTCCATGTTTTGTAAAAGTTGGAAAACGTGTGCGCCTTTTTAAGCGTTTTTAGCTCGTTTTCTTTTCCGTTTTTATGTTCTAGGAAGAGCTAGCATTGTTCAAACGTAAAAACGAGTATTTTTGACTTGTACTCATCGTTTGTAGCCCAAAAAAGACATTCTTTGAAAAATTTCTGGGCCTGAACTCCAGAACGTCCATGCCGTAAGTACGCATGTGTTCGGTCCCGATCCCCGACGCCCCACCATCCCGTACATAGGGTCGTTTGAGGGTAATAAATGTAGCAAGTGCTCAGGCTAGAATGCTGCAGTCATGTTTATTTGACCTGTTGCGTGATTTCGCTTGGAAAACTTATTTTTTATTACTTTTTGCATTCGATTTTCCCTTCTCGGCGAGTAGTTAGCGAATTTTTATGTATAGTAGATCGCCGGTCGGGCGTGAAGAAGGCTTGTGTCATAGTAATCGATGATCAGTTTGCCAAGCGACGGTTTCAGGGAATTGCACATGAATCATTTTTGATTCGATATAACTGATTCAAAAAGCTGTTTCAACTGAAGCAACAATATCATGATGATAATCTATTTCACAAAACCTTGTGCTATGTAACAATTTTCAGCTATCCACAGCAGCTGCAAAAAAATTTCTACGCAGCCATAGCTGCAACACAATTTCGCATAATAAAGCTGCATAAAAAAATTGAGAAACTCATTTGTTATTGATTTACAACGAATCAAGAATTGTATTCATGCACAACGTTTGTGAAACAAACTATAGTTATTAATAAGCACGAAGCTATACTGTGTAGAA
The DNA here is from genome assembly GCA_036768485.1 of Mermis nigrescens. Lineage (NCBI taxonomy): Eukaryota > Metazoa > Nematoda > Enoplea > Mermithida > Mermithidae > Mermis > Mermis nigrescens. The sequence continues at coordinate 709,537 of JAVLUZ010000343.1, read as the reverse complement.
TTGCACATACTACTTTAGGCGGCCTACATAGCCGGTTTTACAAAATGACTCTAAGTTAATAAAGTGAAAGTGATAGGAAGAGAGTTCGTGTGGGGGGCATCAAGGTTTTTCAAAAGGTAAAAAATAGTCTTAAAAATGGTGGTATGGCGAAAATAACAAACACACTCTTTCAACGGTTTCTCATCGAGTCTCATCCATTGGCATCAAAACTTAGGAAAAAACAAAAAAATTTCAGAAATCGAATTTTGGGGTATTTTGGTTCCTCGGGAGGTATTCGGCCTTCTGGGAGCATATTCTCTCACGCCCACGTCGTGCATGGATGGAGTGTAAATGTGTAGATTCCTACTAGGCCGTACGCATGCCAACAAAGAAAGAAATGGCGCCCTTTATCTAGCGGTGAAGCATCAAACTTACGGGTTTGAGCGCAAAAACAAGGAGCAAAAAATATAACCGAAGCTCAATGAGTATGTAAGAAGTAAGTGCCGCCTCACTTACAAATGGATAAGGCAAGTGGTTTAAACAACGAATATCATATGAAAATTTGTGGTTACATACATACACATTTGCATAGATTGTACCATGGTATTATTCAGTTTGAACCGATTATTAGCGCCTCTTAAACTCGTTCATAATATTGTACACACAAACAATCGTGGGAAGCTTGAATCAAGTAGATTAGTATTACTTTAGGCTGCTCTGTAAATGGATTCAACATCTGGTTTGTGTGGTACTTTGATTTGAAATCAAATGCAGAAGATTCCTTGAAATAGGTACCTACATACTTACATATGCGAATAACTACAAATAGAAGCAATTTCAGTCTGATTGCTGGAGCGAATGTTGTCCCACAAATCAAAGCAGTGTATGTTTACTGTAAGAGCATGAGGAGCAGGTATAAAATCTTGTGAGGAGGGTGCTGAGCTGCATTTCGTCAGAGTCGTCCCGTTTCTGCTTCTTCGTTATTTTTGCTGTGTTTCGAAAGTAGTTGTGGAATCAACGGACCTTGCCAACTTTAGTCGGATGCCCTTCACGCCAGATGCGGCTTCTGCCTGAAAATTAGGTAACTTCTTCATTCTTTCTTATTTCATCATTCTGCAGGCCATCTAAACGTGAATGATGAAAACGAACTAGAGTCTCTGATGTTTCCTTTGATGTTTTCTATTCACCTGACTATTTCACCTGTATGCAAAGTGTGTACGCACTGCTTAATCAGATCTGACCTATTCTGCAGTTTTTTTAGGTGATCGATGGTCGTCGAAGCGGAGTAATTTCGGAAAAGTCTGAATTGGCATGGAATGTGGAAGATGTGATAGGTAATGAGTCGTTTTTTGCATTTGTAATCCGTAACGAGAGCATGTTTCTTAACGTTTAAATGATGACAAGGAGCAGTATCTAAAGCGTTCGTGTTGACTTGCTTTTTCATCACCTACAAAATCTGATTTTTATGATTAAACAGCTCATTTCCGACTTTTATTGATCTTTATTGAGTTGTGATTGTATGAGTTCTTTATTTCAGGCGCGGTGTCGCTGTGGAATTGTGGCTGTCTTCACCATGACAAAGTAAGTTGACGTAACGCTTGAAGCGCAACTGCGTTGTTGTCTGGTAATCAAAATTTCTTGATCCTGAACCGTAAGTACTTTGACAAGTATGATTGAGATTTTTAAGTCTGATTGAAAATTTTTTCGCCCATTTGAATGATCTTTATTAACCTAACTTCCTATTTTTTGATTTTCGACTTGCCTTAGTGTTTATTAACATGAAGTTTTGTTCGATGAAAAATTTTGAAGCTACAAAATTTTGAGTCTTTCTTTCTGTGTGTTGTATATTATATATTTACCTACTTTTTATCAATTTGAAATTAAATACCTATCTAAGGAAAATTATAAAGCGGCGCTTTCGAACATGACTTCGTTCATGTTAGGTTGCTAAAATAACGTGATGACGGAATATTTGCTACTCTTGAGTTGTTCGTTGACGATAATCCACCACATTTCACTGATTACCATTACTCATGTGACATTCTTTCATCTAATGAGTATAATTTAATTGTATTTTCTCTTTAATATTCAAAGAGCCGAATAGTTCCAACATGCTCAAGTTAACATAAGGGCGTGCCATGAACTCTTTCAATTGAGGTGGGTATTAGTTATTTTGGAGTAACTTAAGAATATGGTACTTTCAGAATACTTCAAGAAATGAACTTCAGAAAAGCGAATTTTTCCGCTCAGTACTTAGAACATGTTGAAAGAAAGCGCGGAAGAAAATTTCAACTGTCTATGATCAATATAACAAAAGCTATGGGTTTCGTTAATTAGCCTATTCTCGACCCAAGCAAGCATCTTCTCGACCTAAGTATTTGAAGATTCAAAACAGCTGCATGCAGAATCACATGCAGATACCCAATTTACGTCGATCTAAGCATCTATTCATCGCATCGACCTAAGCATCTATCATCGACCTAAGCATCTATACACTCGATCTAAGCATCTATACACCGACCTGAGCGGAGCGACCTCGACCTAAGCAGCTTAAAACACCTTTTCAGATATACTAAGCCTAAGCCTAAGTATATATAGAAGCAGAAACTTAGATTTCTTGTATATCTTGTCAGCTAAAACCGAAAAAACGTGCAAAAAACATAAAAATTTTTTCAATTTTTTAAAAATTTCAAAACAGCTATTCGCGCCTTTTTTCTTTCTTCTCCTTTATTGCTATGCTTCCTCACGTAATTTCAGCCCATGTTATTTATTTCTGACAAATGTGTAAGTCGTTGGATCGAGCCGCTTAATCGTCCCACCCAACACTCACATCGAGAGTTGCCTGCAATTTTGCAAATATGGCTCAGATTTGCACCAAGTTTTTTTTTCCGCGCTTCAATTTATCATGTTCTACCATCTTGGCAAAAAAATTTGGCATTCCATGTTCGTTTTGCTCCTTTCTCTAAAAGTACCATATTCTTAAGTTTAGCCGTTATTTTTTTAAAATTTAAAATTCGGACATGTTTGTTTTCCCTGTAAATTTTAACGCCAAAATGTTAACATTGTTGTTGTTTTTGGTTTTTTAATGGTCGGGCTGGAAAGTGCTGTTGTCCGGGTGTGCTCCTATAGATACAGATTACCTATGTACTTGTATTTTATCTTTCCTTGTTAAAGTTTTCAGCATTTCGATTCAGTTTCTAAACATGATTTATGACAAATAATTTGATGCATGATGCTCAGGCAAATCTGAAAGCGTCTCAATTTAAGTTGTATTAAGCGATCCTCTTAAGAAAGAATATTATTATAAGCGAGAATAATTAAGATAAGAGGGGTTCCATACACTACAACAGTATTCTAATAACTGCCTAACATCACAGAATAAGCTTTAGACAAGGCTACATTTATAACGCGAAAAAATGATTTGCGCATTAAAATACGGCATAACTTATAGAATCGGGGACTTATCTTTTCACTACAGCTGTAAAGTATAATGCGCAGCGGCGTACTTATCGTGTAATAGTTGTGCGCGACTCATGTAATTTCATTTTGCTGCGGCGCACGCATAACAAAACAATAAAGCGAAAATCTGAACTGAACTTCACGACGATTATTTTTCATGCTTACCATAGTTTCCCAAAGTTGAAGGTTCAGGGCGGGGTGAAATCCCGAAATTTGAAAACACTCTATTAAGAGTCCTAGATTTTTTGCAGGTCAAATATGAAAATGGCTAGAAACACCTTGTCATAGCATGTTTAAATGTGAGAAACTGCATTTTTCACTATTTTTTGTCCAATTCTGACTATTTTCGTCACTTGTAAGTAGAAAATATATGAATTCATCGAAATTTTTGACTTCAGATATTTTTAACTTCATTCTGGGTATTTTATGCGGTAAATAAAACAGAATTGTAAAAATTTTCAACATGCTTCTGTACGCTGCTTTTGTACCCCAAAAATCATTGCAGAAAGTGTTTGATAGCTCAAAATTGTCTGACAGTGACTCAAGTCTCGGACCCTGAGGTGGTTGTAATACCCCTCACCCTTTATCGGAATATTTGGTAGCTTACGCATGACAATGAGGCAAGATATGCGAACGTCCGTCTGGACTTGTACTTATGTTGTTACATTTTTGCATTATTATTTCTAAATGGAAGGGAATTTTCCAAATAGCAGAATTCAAGAAAGCCTTGCAACAATGAAATTTATCTCATTGATATTCGGTAATGCATTGCCGTATAAGTTTGATCTTTGCAATTTTGAATATGTCGCCCATTCAGGCTATATTTTTGTGTAGTTAAACGCAATCGTACGCAACAGTTGAATTTAAGAGAGAGGCTCGACAACGTGCAGTTAAATAGTCGTGAAGTTCAGTTCTATATATTTCGCCTCATTCTTATGCATGCGCTGCAGAAGAATGAGGCGAACAAAAATTCTGATAAATCTCTATTTGACAAAGCTCAGGTATTTTTTGTAAGTTAAGTCTAGCTTATTTTCATCTTATCAAGTTCAAAAGATGTTCAAATGATTTTGCCCTGTTTCCAGTGATGATAACCTTGACACCTCTTACGTTAGCCTAAGTGGCGCTGAGTTGCAACTTTTTTCTGACTTGCTTTGAATTTCATTAATCATTTAAAACGCCTCTGCTTCACAAGAATATGATGCAATTTGTTATGCAGGTGAAATCGGATGAAGCCGAAGAAGTGGATTTGGCAAATAAATAAACACCATATTCTCATTCGTAATTTTGGTGCTGTAAGTACATATCAAATTTATCAAATTAAGCGCGTTGTACTATACATACATTACGTACATTAAGTATTATCGTTGTACATTAAGTTATTACTTTTAATTGTCTTTCGCATATACATACTTGTCTTTAGTGATATGCAATTTAAAGCAGCCTTTTTTTGAACTCAGGCTATTATGCGTAGTACGTCTCTCGCGCATTATACTTTACTGTTGCATGTAGACAAGATAGGTCCCCGATTCTATAAGTATGCCTTGAAATACATCTAAAGAATGCTTTTTTAATCCAAAAAATTATAATGTTCTTGAATTATAAATTTTGGGAAATCAAAACTCCTAAATCACGGACAAATAGATTATCACTAGAAATAATTTTCTCACTTAGTCTATAAACAGCCTTCTGATTATTACTACCCAAATAGAGAACTTGGCATTTAATTCGTGAAATAGGTAAATCCCATGTGATTGCCCAGTCAAAAGTCTTATCTAAATCAGACTAACAATCTTTCGATAAATCCCCATTAATTTAAATTATTACTTTTATATATTCTGGAATTAAGCCGTGACGGGCACCTAAATTGAAAAAGACTGATTAAAGCGAACACACTGAGATTGATTACACAAATAAGCCTTTAACTATTTATAGAGATTACCCTTAATTCCATATTCATTTAACTTAATAAGAAGTTTTTCACTATTAACTTTCAGGATTTCATTCCAGGGGGGATGCGAAAATTTTGAGGTCACATATCTCGAGAACCAGTAGGGGATTGGCAAAAATAAAGGCATTTTTAAGCTTATCTCAACGATCAGTTTTCCTTTGGGGAGCCTTGTATGTTTCAAAAATCTTTTTTTCCCGGGGGGGGGGCGACCTGCTTGTTATGAATTATTGTTTCTTCAGATAGGATGGTATGCTTAAGCAATCAATTTTGTATGATGAACAAATATAGATGACGAGTCGTAATCTTATTTGCCGACAAGAACGAGGCATTTGTCTGAATTCTTGTCGTTTCGAAACTTAAATCTCAATCTAAGTGCGGTTTATAAACTAAACTACTATTTTTAAGATTCGGGTCGCGATTGTCTCATGCTTCGTATACGCATCTTATGCGTCCGATGACATTGGGTAAGTATGAGTACTTGACAAATTTTTTCCATAAATATGACAAGGGTCTGGTAGAAGTTTCTGACAGTCATTTTTCTCAAGCGAAATTGCGATTCATAATTCTTGCCATTTTCGCAATATGTTTAAAAACTATTATTTATTGCACATGCAAAAGATGGGTCCCCGAGTTTTTAAGTATGCCATATATTTTTATATGATGACTTATATATTTTTATATGCTATATGATGACTGCTTTATTTATGAACTGTAGTGATGTCAAAAAAATACTCTAATTTTTTGCTGATAGCTAAATCTCTATTACTTCGATAAATACCCTTATACGAATGTATACTCATTCTGGCCTCTCTGTTTCAGAACTTGCGGCGTGACTAGGACAGAAAGCGCGTTTAACTGAAGTGAGTAAGTTCTACATCATTCTTGAATCAAATTTTTATCGATTTTCCGGCGTTTTTCATCTTGGTTATAATTTTTTAAATCGATTTTTCGGCGTTTTTTCATCTTGGTTATAAACACTAAATTTTAGTTCAAATATCAAAAATTTCCATGAGAGAGTTCCACGAAAGAACGATTTTTAATGTATAAAATTAAAGATGGCGAATTATGCTTTTCCGATTTTACCGGTCTTTATATTTTTCGGCTATTAACACTTTCCAACACCATTTTTCAACGTTTCTCATCCATCACTATCCATTGGCATCAAAAATTGCGAAAAATTTTCAAAAATCAAATTCTGAAAGGGTTTATTTTGTTTTTTGGGAGAGATGCATACCCCCAAACGACCCCACGCCCAGGTATGGTAGCCGGCCATTTTTAGGTGGATGACCACGCATGTAACGGATCGAGATTTATGATGGGCTTCTGATAATTTCAGGAAGGGGTTGATGAATTAGCTTCAATTTTTGGCCAAAAAAAAGCACTTAAAAATGGTCAAAACCGCAAGTTATTCTGAAAAATCAAAGGGGATGGGGGTCAAAAATCTTTCATTTCAGGGGGCGACTAACTTTGGTAGGGGGTTCCGCCGTCCCTTCTGCTTAATGCGTGGGGATGACCTTCAAATATAGCTAAATGGCGGAAAAGCACCTGAAAAATGTCGGTTTTTGCCAAGGAGGGACAGCTATCGGGGGATGATAGAGGTAGGGCGGCAGCTACCCATACGTGAGCAGCACCAAATTTCTAGGAGAGGTGCAAGATTTTTCCTAGGTAAAAAATGTCTTTAAAAATGGTGGTATGGCGAAAAGAACTAGTTTTCAACGTTTCTCGTCGAGCACTATCCATTGGCATCAAAAAATTTGGCGAAAAAATTTTACTCTGGGGTATTTTGGTTTCTGGGGGTATTTTGGTTTCTGGAGGTTTTTGGTTTCTGGGGGTATTTGGTTTCTGGGGGTATTTGGTTTCTGGGGGGTATTTGGTTTCTGGGGGGTATTTTGGTTTCTGGGGGGTATTTTGGTTTCTCGGGGGTATTTTGGTCTCTGGGGGGTATTTTGGTCTCTGGGGGGTATTTTGGTCTCTGGGGGGTATTTTGGTCTCTGGGGGGTATTTTGGTCTCTGGGGGTATTTAGGTTTCTGGGGGGTATTTTGGTTTCTGGGGGGTATTTAGGTTTCTAGGATGTGTTTTGGTTTCTGAGGGGGGGGTGCATACCCTCCAAACACCCCAAGGCTCAGGTGTGCAGCTACCTAATCCCACTAAAAATCCCTACTAAAAATATAGGTACCTGCGTGATTACCTAGTTTGTTGTTCATGATGCGTTTGAATCGTCGATCTGCTCTTAAAATTCGGGTCCGGCGAAGTTTGGTATTCGCAGCCACGTGAAAGCTCATAGTAGCTTATTCGAACAGCTGTGAGGAAAGTCCCTGGACGATTTTTTTGGGGCAGAAAGTGTCTGAACGTAGCGTTTAAACCTCAGTTCGCCGCATTGTGTTCCGGCCAGGACGTCCATGTTTCTATTCAAACTGGAACGAGTCGGTGGCTAATGAACTGGGGCTGTGTCGAAGCACAGTAACGCTAAAAAATTTAAACAGCACAGGGCTTACTCTCGTTGGACCCGAATTTTCCGTAGCAGTCGCGGTTTTCGACTGAACTTTTGAACACTTTTAGTCCTTGTTGTGTGCTGTGCAACTTTTTCTCCTGACCGGAAATTTATTTTTTGAAGTTTATCGATCGATGGCAGATCAATTTGACTTGAAAAACAGTGAAAACGACGTATATGGATTGTGAATCTTACTTGGATTATTAAATTGAATACAAATGTATAATTTAATCTAAATTACTATAATTGATCTCTAGAAAACGCTCTCTTAATCTGCATTTGTGTTCCGAGTGGCTTAGACTTTCGGGATTTTGCATGCTATTGTGAGGGTGTTGGTAGTATAACAAATAATTTAGGTATGCTGAAAACTGCTTAATTTTTAGGTTGTCCCCAAAAAGTGGTTGGTAAGCGTCAAAAACTTAGTTTTTAAGCGTTTCTGAGGATGCACTATCTTTCTAGAGCATAAAGACAGCAAAATTTCGAAAAAAATTCAAAACAAATTGAACAAAATATAGTCAAAACATTAGTAAAAGCGCATAGAAAAGCACCTTTTCTACAAATTGTTAAATTTTTTTGGATTTCTCGAAAAATCGCTAATTCGGGGGAAGGAGGGTGAAAAAATTTCTGCCTCCAAGATCATATATGGTTACAAAATCTAATACTTATCTTTTTTACGACTAACTTTTCACTATTTTTTATACCAAAGCAATCAAATTGCTGTCTTTTGCCTTACATGCTCTTGAACAGCGCCGATTCTTTGGTAAATCAATGTCAAGCATCAGTGGGGCAGTTCTTCCTTCATTGAAGATAACTGCTCTTAGTATGGTTGTACATAGCGCGGCGAAATAGCTCGTTTCAAACATAAAAACAGCGGGGTTCGATCTAGATTTTTTTATTTCAACAAAGATTTTTCCCGATGTACAAAGACTTTTCAGGACCCTCTTTGTACATGTACAAAGATTTTTTGGATGACAAAAACCGTAAAAAGGTGTAAAATTCCAAAAAAATTCAGGCGCTTCGCGCCTGAATGAGTAATTCTTTGTCCTATATATCTTTACAATAGCAGAATTTGCATTTGGAATAAAAATATCAAATTTTTCGCGCCGTTTTGGTACAATTTTAACTAATTTTTGGCGTCAGAAACCCAGAAATTAGCTAAAATGCACTATCAAGATCGAAACACCCTGTTTTACTACACTAAAATCGCTACTCTTCCGTATTATAGTACACACAAATTTGCGTGTACAAAGTGTACAAAGACTTTTGGGTACCATCTTTGTACATATACAAATGGACCTTGTACAAAACAAACACTGGTTCGATCTCTCCATAACTGATATTTTTTCTCATTCGCTTATAAAATGGATGAAATAAAACGTCTAAAAGGAAAAGCATAAAACTACTGTCCTCTTCGAATCGAATACGCATCAACTTTTGATGTTTTTTATTTTCGAAATTTAGCTAGTTTACTATACGAAAGATAAAGTACATCCTATAGCAATGAATTTTTAGAAATCGAATATTGTTCATTGTACAGTTGGCTTTAATGTGAAGCTTAAATCATCTAAGTTTTAGGATTATTTCTTACATGATCAAACTGCACAACTCGTACATGTACATAGGCGGGGGGTGATGGGGGTATCTGGAGGGTCAGCCAGACATGGTTTGGCTATTTTGAGCTGTCGGAACGTTTTTTGCATTATTTTTGAGGTCAAGCGGTATTTTTCTGATTAGTACTTTTATGTACTTTTACACAAAAAGCGACAAAAATGGATTAATTTCTGTATTTTATAGTGTTAAACATGATATAATGCAGTCAAAATGGACTACAATGCTTTAAAAATGCGAAACTACCACGACAAAATGTTTTATAGGCTATTTTGACCATGTTAGTCGTTTAAACAAAAAAGCTTGTGAATGTTAACTTTACTGTTTTGGATTACAGAGATTTTACTCCCCTCCTTCTCCGCTTGACCTACAACTTTGTGCAACCCGGTATCAACGGGAGCCGGGTCGGTATCAATGGGGAGACCCGCCAGCCTCAAGGAACCAAAGTACCATCCCAGAGTTCAATTTTTGAATTTTTTTTGGTTGTTTTCGCAATTTTTTGATGCCAATGGATAGTGCTCGATGAGAAACGTTGAAAAATGGTGTTTTTTCGACATACCACAATTTTTAAGGCCATTTTTAAACATTCAAAAATCTTGCACCCCGCAGAGTTTTGGTCCTGCTCACGTTTGGTGTCAATGAACAATTTCGAAATGCTTTTCGAAGTGGGGAAAAATTTTTGGAAATACACCAAAACTGACTATAAAATCAACCAATGAGTAACCAACCAATACTTAATATGTAACATACATGCAAGACGTTCGGTATCAGTAGGAAGTTTGGCTCTTGTCCATATATCCATATATGAACTATTTCGACGCGTAACTTAGCTTATCTTTGTGTTTTTTAGTGTTTTTTCTCATTTTTCCTTGACTTTTCATTTTTGTTCTTTCTTACCCTTTTTGTCGTATTGACGACTCTCTATTATTGCTAATCGAGTCTATTCGCGATTTAGTGAAAACGACGTTAACGACAAATTCGAACAACATGATGAAATACTGGAAATTCAGCGAATGGCGGCAATCAGGTATTGCAATGCAAGTCATTCCGGTCATAATTTAATTTTCGGTTCCTTTTTATTTTCTATCAGTTTTAAACTGTCTATGGCAAGTCGGTGCGCGTTGTAGAGTGCAGAATGGATAGCTTGCTTGGAACCTAATATATTTGTGGGGGCGTAGGGGATCCCCACTTAAAGTCTTTAGTCAGGAAGGCTACCCCTACCACCGCTCCAGGCGCGTAGCTGGCCGTCCTATTTGGGGGGACCAACACTAATTTTTGGTGGACTAAGCCCAAAAATAGCTCAAAATAAAGTTTAAAAGGTCATTTGTCCTATTTTTTGAATTTTTTGTGGGGGGGGGGGGTACGAACTCGCAATTCCTCTCATAGATGCGTGCCTACACCGCTCGATTTCGAACAAAAACTGATTTGGTCAAAATCCAGCGATATTTGGCTTTCAATTTTAGGTCATTTACACTTTTTCTCCCTATGTCTAAATCATACCACCGACTACCGGACAGACATGCACAGCATCGGGATTCGCGGGAGGGGCGAAATTTTAACGGGACCACTAAATTTAGAGTTCTAGTCTTGTTTGCAGGTCAAATATAAAAAATGGTTCAAACATCCTATATAATATGTTTTAATGTGTAAAACTGTATTTTTTAAATACTTTTCGTCTAATTACGATGCTCTCTTTCCAGAGCGTACAAGGAAATTGGAAAAATATGTGAAATTAAACGAAATATGGTCTACAAATGATTATTACACGGTTCACCGGATGTTTGACCTTTTGAGCGAATAGATAGCTAAAAGCGCGTCAAACGCTATATATGTAAAAGCGCTTCAAACGCTATATAACTTTCCTACGAAGGGGGGGGGTGTGCGAGGGGTGCGAGGGTGAAAAATTGGGTTCAAAATCCGCTCCTCCCGAGATCATGTTTAGTGTCCGCCCTTTTGATGCAATTTAGAAATTTTTTTTCTTTTTCACCACTAGAATTCCCATTTTAATTTTTTTGGAGTTGGAAAAATGTATTGAAATTTTAGATCGCCATTTTGGGGCTAAAAATGGCGGATACGCGTCATTAATGTCGTTTTTCGGTATCGCAGACGGTGTTCCATTTTTCTTATAGTATATAGGTATAATAAGACATAGTCTCGAAAAATTCGAAAAATTCAAATTGAAGAAAATATAGTTGAAAATCAGTATAAGCATACGTGGGCAGCAAGAAAATTCTGGGGGGGGGGTGCAAGATTTTTTGAAGGTCAAAAAGTGGCAGTAAGAATGGTGGTATGGCGATAAAAACACCATTTTTCGACGTTTCTCATCAAGCACTATCCACTGGCATAAAAAAATGCGAAAAAAACAAAAAAATTTTTAAAAATTGAATTCCGGGGGTATATTGATTTCTGGGGGAGTATTTTGGTTTCTGGGGGGCGGTGCATACCCCCCCCCGAACCCCCACGCCCAGGTGTGAGTATAAGCCGCGAAGGGCCGAAGATTTGAAACTTTTGTGCAAACAGATGGCTAAAAGCGCCTGAAACAGCACGTTTGCTACGATTTTTTTTATAACTTTTAAAGTCTTCAACTCTGTTAGGGAGATGAAAAATTTTATGGCGGGAGAGGACCTTTCCAACGACTGAATTCTGGCTGGTCTGGTTAGTGTAAAATTGACAAATCCAAAAAACAACTTGTCGAATATTTCAAATTCTGGGGGTGTTTGTCGTGTTTTCGTGGTGGGGGTGATTTACCGTAATCTTAATATGAAAGATCAGTACTTGCACTTATTCCAAAGTAGGTAGAGCAGTCCGGACGATACATAATGTTCGCGAACGGCTTTGATTCTTTGGTATATTATTTCATCGGTTTACGTGGCACTTCTTCCTGCTTGAAGTGACTGCTCTGGTGCCGTCGTACAACAGATTTAAAAGTTAAAAAACAGATTTGACAAATGTGGTAACTTTATCTAATAATATCTGAAGTGCCGAAAGTTTGTCATTTTTTTCGGATCAGGGGGGTCGATCGCTGGTGGAACATCGTTCGCCGACAGGAACTTAGCTGGCTGTCCTATTTCGGGGGGACCAACACCATTTTTTTGAGGGGTTAAGCCCAAAAAGGCTAAAAATAGCCTATTTTTCCGATTTTTCTGAATTTTAGGCGGTCCGAACCCCCCGGAGAAACGTGCCTATTCGCCGGGTTTTTAGTTGCATCAAGTCGTACATGTGCACCGCCTGTGTCGTGGGATCTAAAACATTTTTCAACGTCAAAAGATGACGGTAGGGGCAAGGAATGCAATTTTTCGGGGCTTCTCGTCGAGCTTCATTCGTTGATATAAAAAAGGCAAAAAAATCGAAACTCTTGGTTTGGGGGTATGCACCACACCTGGGCGTGGGGGGGGTATGAACTCCCCCAGAAACCAAAATACCCCCCCCCCCGCCCAGAAATCAAAATACCCCCCAGAATTCAATTTTGAAAATTTTTTTTTCGTTTTTTTCGCAATTTTTTGATGCCAATGGATAGTGCTTGATGAGAAACGTCGAAAAATGGTGTTTTTATTGCCCTACCACCATTTTTAAGGCCATTTTTTGACTTTCAAGAAATCTTGCACCCCCCCCAGAATGTTTTTGCTGCCCACGTATGGTATGCACTCCTCGAGAAACCAAAATACCCCCTCCCCCAGATTTCAATTTTTGAAAATTATTTCGTTTTTTCCGCAATTTTTCGATACCAAAGGGTAGTGCTCGATGAGAAACGTTGAAAAATGATGTTTTGTTCCGCCATACCACCATTTTTAAGACCATTTTTTGACCTTTGAAAAAATCTTGCACACTCCCCCCAGAACTTTACATTTATGGGGCACACGCGAGTGCAATTGACTAACTGCCTGACATTTCGCATTTTATACTTTGCTATCTTATATAACCCCCACCCCACACAAACCACAACCTCCAAAATTCAATTTGAAATTTTTTTGTATTTGTCGCAATTTTTTCCCACCCCACACAAACCAAAACCCCCAAAATTCAATTTTGAAATTGTTTTTTCGCAATTTTTTGATGCCAATGGATATAGCTAGATGAGAAACGTTGAAAAACGGTGTTTTTCGCCATAGCGCCATTTTCTAGGCCATATTTTGTTTGAAAAGATCTTGCACCCCTCTTAGAGCATTAATGTCGCCCACCCACGACGATTGTCAACCTTTATTTTATAACTACCTCTTATGAGTTTTTCTTGTTATTTAAGGTTCATTTCCGCAGTTGATTTGAAGATGTGTGGCGTTTTTATTAGCACAAAATATAGAAGATTCGTCAAGGCTGACCTTATCGATTGCTTTCTGGAGAGATCATTTTTTGTGTTTCCTCGTTATTCTATCAATAAATACGGATGAGTTATTTTGTAACGTCCGCATTCAAGCAAGCTGAGTTAATGATTGGGTGGGCTGGGCTTCCAATGGGCGGATTTAGGGGGGGGGCGGCCGCCCCCCATTGGCCCAAATTTGTGCGCAAAATTGACCGAATTTTTTTTAGCGATTTTCGGTTTGAAACAGCTAATTTTTTCGCTTAAGTCAGGGATCCGCCCCTCTTAGGAAAATCCTGGATCCGCCACTGGCTTCCGATAGCAGTTTTTTATGAGCCGGATTTCCTATACAGGATAAATATAACCTTTCAATCGGATGTTCGGAATGGTGATGACTTACTCGTAGATTCAGTCGTAATCAATTCGATCGATTTTTAAGTGCTTATGTAGAAAAGTTGAGTTCCGACTGGATTAAGTAGTTATTTGAATTTCTTCGGTAGGACGCGGATGGCCGGCACGCATGAGCAGCGGCCGAATTCTTTGGCTCGCGCCCACACGCGGTCCATGGAGATGCACCACACCTGGGCGTGGGGAGTGTACAACCCCCCGAGAAACCAACGATTACTATTTTGAATTTGCATAGCTCAATTTTTGAAAATTGTTCTTAGCTATGTCTTGATGCCGATGGATAGTGCCCGATGAGAGACGTTGAAAATAGTGGTTTCTCCACATCGACAGTTGTTGACCTTTAAAAAACCTTGCACCCCGGAATTTTAGTGCTGTCCGCCGCCGACCCGTGCTCACACATGGGCGTGGGGGTAATGCAAGCTCCAAATTTTTTTTTGTTTTTTTTAGCAATTTTTTGATGCCATTGGATAGTGCTCGACGAGAAACGTCGAAAAATGGTTTTTTTCGCCATACAACCACTCTTAAGACAATTTTTTTACCTTTAAAAATTTTTTCACCCCCCCCCAGAATTTCGGTGCTTCCCACCTATGCCCGTGCTCAAACCCGCGTTTCGCTGAATGCGATTCTGCTTCGACTGTTCAACTGCGTAATGTATAGGCGCGTACATATCTACCTATGTACCTGCCGCGTTGGGTGAAATCCTCCAAAATTTGAAATAATGGTTACTAAAAATAGAATTGTGTGTTTCAAATTCCTGCGGGGCGTGCACGCCTATATGTTGCTACGAAATCCGATGGGACAGAAAATCGCAAAAAATTGCATAAAAAGTTCAACTCTGGAGGGTGTTTACGATTCTCGGGGGATCCCCAGACGCATTTATTACGCACTTCGAAATACGGTTGGGGGTACAAAGAAAGATCTAAAAATGATAAAAAAACTCAAGTTTTCGCCAAAAAATAGGGATGGGGCAGTGCCGGATTCAGTATTTTCCTAAGGTGGGGGCAGAACCCTGACTTGGGCGGAAAAATTAACCATTTTAACCCGAAAATCGCTAAAAATCGCTCAAAACATCCTAAATTTTGCGCGCTATTTTGGGCCGGGCCAATGGGGGGGGGGCGGCCGCCCTTCCGCCCCTGGGATGGGGGTCAAAAAGTCTTTAAGTTTGGGGGTACGGGGGGACAACCGACTTTGGCTGAGAGGAATTCCCAAGTATGCTCACACACAGGCCCGTATTCAGGGGGAGCGCCCCCTGAAATGGAAAATAATCTTCGGAACACATAAGGGTCCTCCAAGGGGAATAATTCTCGAAGTAGGTCTAAAACACAACCGAAACAGGTTCTTAGCGTACTTTTCAGCTGGTAAACTCGCGCCGGATTTGTCGCTTATCTATAGTTCGGTCTTCTAGCCCGCCCAAAACCGCTCAAATTTGAGTTAGACATAGCATATCGAATTTTTTCGGCGCTCCACGGCGAATTATTCATTTTCTGTATTCTAATTCTTTTAAAATCACAAAGATTAAATACAAAGACAGAAGCTAGGAGATTACCCATCGATTGAATGACGAGAAATTAGTTGTGTAGTTGTGTAAATGACGATCCGTGTAATATGAGTATGAAATGAGATGAAAATTTTCGAAATTTTTGATAGAAATTGTTCAACGGTTGCATAAAGTTGATCCTGATGCGCTCAAAAATGCCTTTATTTTTGCACATCTCCCAATGGTTCTGGAGATATCTGACCTTAAAATTTTCGGCATCGATAAATAAAATCCTGGATACGAGCCTGCTCACACCCAAATACTGACAGCAGCCGTATTTGGGGGAAGGGGTCTGGATAATGTAAAACCGGCAAAAATGCCAAAAATTTAGGTCTGAGGTCTATCGACTTTTGGATTCCACTGGGTCAGGCACGTATCCCTGGAGTGCGAATATGGGGGGGGGGTCGGACCCCAAAAATTTAGAAAAATCGGAAAAATAGAACTTTTTAAACTTTATTTTGTGCTATTTTTGGTCTTTTTGGGCTTAGCCCCCCTTAAAAAAATAGGGTTGGTCCCCCCAAAATAGGACGGCCGGCTACGTGCCTACACTGGGTCCTCGGTGGTGTAAACCCACAAGCCCAAGTTTGCGTCTGGTTATTGCCATGCGTGAAAGCACCCTTTTACGGTTTAGAATTTGACAATAACATAACAAGCTAAGAACGGAGGTTGCACAAAGTAAACAAATCGTAAATAATCCCCAAATTAGTCTTTGTGCCAAAACATCGACCAGAACGATCGTTTTTTGAACGCCTCGGGGTATCGCTCCTTCGGATTATACGTGTAAGTGGCTATGATGGGACCCTGGCCAGCTTTTCTAAATGCCCTCTCGTCATTCCGCTTCATTTGCGATTCGGTCGGCACTCTCTTAGCCGTAATGTCTAAAAATTATCTAAATGTGATAAAAACGAAAAATTTTTGCACTCGCTATTATCATCATCAGCTTAATAATAATAATTAGAAAAATAATAATAAAAATAATTTTATTACTATTTTAATTATTTATTATAATTACAATCATACTTTATTATTATTATTATTATTATTATTATTATTATTATTATATAGCACGTATGTGCGTGGGGGGCAAACATGACAGTATTGGAATTTTCGGGGGGGGGGGAAGGGAGCGGGAGGTGAAGTTATAAAGTGCCTTTTTTGGGTCCAAAAATGATAGGTACGCGTCAAAAACATAGTTTTTCAGCGTTTCTGACGATGCTCTATCTTTCTAAAGCATAAAAACAAAAAAATTGAAAAAAAATCGAAAAAGTCGGAACAAATTGAACAAAATATAATCAAAACATAAGTATAATGGCGCGAAGCGCCGAAAATTCCGAACTTTCGAGCAAACAGATAGCAAAAAATGCTATCTTTCCGACAAATTTCTAGAAAATTTTTGGGAAGTTTCCAAAAATCGCCAATTCAGGGAGGATGGGGCTGAGAAAATTGGGGGGGGGGGGGGTTAAAATGTTTCTGGGGGGTGAACCACCATGATCATGTATGGTGGGGGGGGTCGGGCTTGATCCCAGAATCCAGAAAGACCGAAAAATCACATTTTTCAATTTTTAGCGATTTTTTTGGCGCCATGTCGATGGATAGAACTGGATGAGAAACGCCGAAAAAATGTGTTTATTGCCATTGAGTAGCATAAATTTTTGGGCAATAATTCAACCCTTGGAAACTTCTGGACCCCAGAATTCCGGCGAGGTCCAATTCAATTACAATCTGGATCCTGAGAACAGAATTTGTTTTAGAATTGAATTTCCATATTTTTTCATTTTTTCGCAATTTTTTTTGAAGACATGATGAGGAGCATATACATTAGTGTTTTACGCCCCTAAGGCCAATTATTCAAATTTTAACATTTAAAAATTTTCGGACACCTTAAAACACTCGTACACAATTTTGGCTCTTTCACACGCGATCTGACGGGGAGTTTAGTGGAAGGTTTTCAACCCCCCACCCAAGAAATTTTTCACCCCATAATTCACGACTTTTCAAATATTTCCAAATTATTCGAAGAAAATCTGCTATTCTAAGCGTTCTTCGCTATCCGTTTGCTGAAAAGTGTCGAATTTTCAGCGTTTCGCGCCGTAAACTCATATTTAGACAACATTTTGTCCAATTTAATTGAATTTTTTCGATATATATTCGAAATTTTGTGTGTTTGTGTTTGTGCGCTCTAGCAAAATACAGCGTCGTCGGATACGACGAAAAATCATAAAGTTCATAGGTGGGCAGCACCGAAATTCTGAGGGGGAGGGTGGGTGCAGGATTTCTTTAAAGTCAAAAAATGAGTCTTGAAAATGGTGGTATGGCGAAAAAACACCATTTTTCAACGTTTCTCATGGAGCACTATACATTGGCCTCAAAAAATTGCGAAAAAACAAAAAAAATTTTAAAAAATCGAATTGTGGCGGGAAGGGGGAGATATTTCGGTTTCTGGGGGAGGGGGTATTTGGCCTTCTGGAGGGGTGCATTTGCATACCCCCTATTCCCCTTCCCGACCACACCCATCTATGATGGGGTTGATGTGTATCCACCGTTTTCGAGCCCATAGAAGGCACTTTAAAACCCCTGAACAGGCACGGTGCTGGCCTTCCGAAACGAATTTGGGGGACTCAAAGTTTTGAAGTCTGATATCTCAGCAACTACTTGTAGACAAGCGAATAATGATGTTTTTGAGCTTTTTTCAGCCAGCTCTACAATAGACTAGAGAAAAATTTTCAAAAAATTTGACTTAATTTTATTCACATTAGAAAAAATATGTTGCATAAAATGGTCACGCGAATGATTTCTCAACATTTGACACTGCTGAAAAATTGTTCAACTTGTTTTGCAATTAATCCTGGCACAAAATTATACAACAGCATTAAATCTGGCGCGAAGCGCCCGAAAATTATGGGCTTATTATTCCAAAAGTGTGCTGTAATCTATTCTGGCAGTTCTACAAAATGCGCTTGAAGAATCTTAGGTTTTTCGGGGTACCCTTGCAAAAATATTCGCACTTTCAGAATTTTTCTTGGGGGGGAGGTAAGCCCCCCTTTCCCCTTCACAACTACGTACCTACAACTGAATTCCCACGCTCTACATGCCTGGACGCTACCCGTAAGCAATCCTTGTGCATCTCAAGCAGTAATTGATGTATGCGCATTTGTATAAAATAAAAGTATAAAAATAAAAAGTATAAAATAAAAAAATATTAAAAAGTATAAGTATAAAACCAACATTTTTGACCTATCTAGACTTTAGAACATTTTCGCATCGACAAACTTTTTGACCAGCCCATGTGCGATTAAAATGAATTTATAGGACGATCCATGGTCTGGACCATTTAGGGGTAGCAAGAATATTCGGGAGGGCGTGAAATCGCCAAAAATTGCCAAAAATGTTACTAAAAATAGAGGTCAGGAGGGGGTCTACAGTAATCTGCGGAAGGGAGGGGAGTTCATCTCTTGAAGTGGGTGTATACCCCCACGCCCATGTGTGGTCTGGAACCCAGAATCCAGAAGAAACTCCAAATTCGGTCCTTTCTCGCGATCTTTGATACCAATGGTCAACGAGAAACGCCGAAACTTTTGTTTTCAGGACCTGAATAAATTTTTGAAATTTTTCGGCACTTTTTTGGCCATTGAAAATTTTTAGATCCCCTATATAGACACTGATAATTCAGGCGTTGCATATGCGCGCGCATTACCCTTGATTTTCGTTCTGACCAATCTGTACGTATTCGTAAAAACGTTTGATTTCTTTTCTTCTGCTTGTTCATAAGGATTCGGCGCCGGTTTCACTTTTTTCACCAAAGGAGGCAATTTAAGCATACTTCTTATTTGAGGTGATCGAAAAAGCAGGGCAATCAGCAACGAAACCGAGTTGCTAGCCGTCCAATAAAGGATAACCGCCTGATTCGTTAGAAATGCAATATAATTACACGATAAAATTAATTAATTAGTCAATTAATTAATAAATAAAGGAAAGAAAAATAAAAAACACTACCATAAACGATGTACATAAGTAGGACGGCGCAGGGCAGAGCCGCAAAAGGCACGCATTCAACAAGGGGGTGAGGGGAGAGGGCCCGATTCAAAGTTGGTCGTCCGCTATCTCCCCCAGATATAGTAAGTTTTTGACCCTCGCCCCCATTTTTGGCAAAAGCTTCCGTTTATTGGCCATTTTAGGTTTTGCCATTTTTGGCCAAAATTTGAGTTGATTCTTCCACCCCTCTCGAAATGGACGGGTGCCCACTGTAAGTGGGCAGCACAAAAATTTCGGGGGAGGGGAGAGGTTTGCAAGATTTTTCGAAGGTCAAAAAATGGTCTTAATAATGGTGGTATGACGAGAAAAACAATCTTTTTTACGTTTCTGCTATCTATTGGCGTCAAAAATTGCGAAAAAACAGAAGAAATTTCAAAAATCGCATTCGGGAGGGGGTATTTCGGTTTCTGGGAGGGAGGGAGCATTCGGCCTTCTGGGGCATACCTCCAAAACCCCCCTCCCGCACGCCCACGTGTGGTATCCACCACAGTTGGGCAGCACTAAAATTCCGGGGAGGGAGTGCAAGATTTTTAAAGGTCAAAAATGTTCTTGAAAATGGTTTCTCATCGAGTACTATTCATCGGCATTAAAAAATTGCGAAAAAACGACAACAAAATTTCCAAAAATTGAATTTGGGGATGGGGAATTATGGTTTTTGCGGGGAGCAGTGTTTTTTTGTACTCGGTAAAGATTTTGCCCGATGTTCAAAGACTTTTCGGGACCGTCTTTGTACGTGTACAAAGATTTTTGGGAAGATAAAAATTGTAAAAAAAGGTCTAGAATTCGCAAAAATTTTCGGCGCTCCGCAACGAAATGAGTAATTGTGTGTTTTATATATCTTTATAATGGCAGAAATTGCATTTCAAAAGGAAAAATGTCAAATTTTCCGGCGCAAGACGATTCTTAGTGATTTTTGCCCTTAGAGACACAGAAATTAGCTAAAATACATTACCAAAAGTCGGACAACTCTGTTTTTACGACACTTAAATCGCTGCTGTACCATATTATAGTACCCAAAAATTTGTGTGTACAAAATGTACAAAGATTTTTGGGAAGACAGAAACTATAAAAAGGTGTAAAATTCCCAAAATTTTCAGCGCTTCGCGCCTAAATGAGTAATTGTTTGTCCTACATATCTCTTAAAATACAAAATTTGCATTTAGAATGGAATAATGTCAAATTTTTTGTGCGCTTCGCGCCGTTTTGAGACAAGTTTTAATAATTTTTGCCTTCAGAAACATAGAAATTAGCTAAAATACACTACCAAAGATCGGAAACCCAGTTTTACCACACTAAAATCGCTACTGGACTATATTAAAGTACACAAAAATTTGCATGTACAAAATGTACAAAGACTTTTGGGGACCATCTTCGTACATGTACAGCCGGGCCTTGTAGAAAAAAAAACACTGGGGGTAGTGTTCGGTCTTCTGGGGGTTGCATACTACCCAACCTGAATTTCAAGCCGTTACGTGTACGGCAAAAGGACCAGGTGTTCTGGGGCATGAGACTACAGAAACAAATATAACAAACGGAGAAGAACACGGTTTTTTGCATATGGCAAAGATTTTTCCTCTGCACAAGTATAAAGATTTTTAAAAAGACAAAAAGTGTGAAAAGGTTCTACATATATATATATATATATATATATATATATATATATATATATATATATATATATATATATATATATATATATATATATATATATATATATATATATATATATATATATATATATATATATATATATATATATATATATATATATATATATATATATATATATATATATATATATGTCTTTATATTGGCGAAAATTGCGTTGAAAAGGGCAAAAGCGTCAATTTTTTCGACACTGCGCGCCATTTTTACATATTTTTTTCGTATTCATCACCAGCAGGAAGCCAAAAATTGGCTGAACTACGCTTAAGGTCGAAAAACCCCATCTTTGCCACACAGAAAGCCTTACTGCACCATATTTGGCGCTATAAAATTTACACGTACAAAATGTACAAAGGCGGTCGGAGATCATTTTTGTATACGTACAAAGGGACTTTTTGCAAAAAAAATCACTGCCCCGAAATTTAATTTTAGAAAATTCACCATAGATTTCGCGATTTTTTTGATGCCAACGGATCTTGAGATTAATGTGAATCGCAAGAAAATTAAGGTTTTAGCCCTAATATTATTTTTTGACCCTTTCTGGAACTTTGCAAGAAGTTTAGGACCAAAAAAAGAAGCTCAGAATCTTTAATTCCGCCCACAAATGGTTAAGGGCATAGAAGGGCAGCATCAAAATTCTGGGGGTGGAGCGCATGATTTTTCAAAGGTCAAAAAATGGTGTTAAAAATCGTGGTATGGCGAAAACACACGATGTTCAACGTTTCTCATCGTGCACTATCCATTGGCATCAAAAAATCGCGAAAAAAACAAAGAAATTTTCAAAAATTGAAGTTTAAGGGGGGTATTTTGGTTTCTGGGTGTCAAGGGCATTCGAAGTTTTGGAGGGTGCGTAACCCCCCCTCCCACGCCCCCGTGTGGTGAAGGGCCGGATAATAGCAGAAGTCTAGCTATTTTCACTGAATTTTTGAGCGAAAAGTACTATGCAATTAATTCTTCGGCTAATCGCATAGAAACGAAAAAATTGGCCAACGCCAGGACGAAACTTGCGCACAGAAGCTTTGGGGGCCAATTTTTCTTTCTAAAATTTTGGAAGTATGATCATTTTTAAGGTCCATAAGAAAACATAAAATTCCGGAAGCACATCTGAAATATACATCGAAATAGGGCTTTTAGTATAAATATATTTAGGAGCTAAAACTCCGGAATTTTTTGGTTAGCACCGAATTAGCTGTTCTTGTACAATTTTTAAAGCGCTCTGTGTCGAATGATTAATCTGCCATGTTGCTATTTTTACAATGCAGTGGAATCGAGTACAAAGACAAACTTAAAAAAATCTTTTCAAGTCAAACGAGTTTTCGTGTAATTTTCCTATTTATCGCACACAATTCGCCAAAAAAAGTTTAAAAATACAATTAGTTTTGACCGTCTGCAAAAGCTTATTGAGATACACGCAGACATGCACAGCATGAGAATTCTGGGGGACGGGGACGGGGGGTGGTGACCATACGTGGTCAGCAAGAAAATTCTGGGGGGGGGTGCAAGATTTTTCAAAGGTCAAAAAATTGCCTTGAAAATGGTGGTATGGCGAAAAAACACCATTTTTCGACGTTTCTCACCGAGCACTATCCATTGGCCTCAAAAATTGCTAAAAATCGAAAAAAATTTTAAAAACTGCATTCTGGGGGTATTTTGATTTCTGGGGGGGGGTATTTTGGTTTCTCGGGTGCATACCCCACGCCTAAGTGTGGTGGTGACATTTAAAAGTGCCTTTTTTGAGCCAAAAAATTGGTGGATAAGCGTAAAAACTTCGTTTTTTGGCGTTCCTAACGATGCTTTATCTTTCTAGAGCATAAAAACATAAAAAATTTTAGAAAAAAATCGAATGAGTCGGAAAAATTGAACAACATATAGGTCAAAACATGAGTTTAAGGCTCGAAGCACCGAAAATCTGACACTTAAGCGAATAGATAGCTGAGAACGCTTTAATAAAGCACTTTATCTATGAATTTTCAGGGCAATTTTGAAAACTTTTGAAAAATCGCCAGTTCGGGGAGGGTATAAAAATTTCAGCGGGGGGGGAGGGGAGTAAAAATTCTGCTAGGGGAAAGGGGAAGGGGGTAGAACGCCGTCCCCCAACCTCCTAGAATCACGTATGGATAAAGGACTTCAACATTTTCGTTTTTGCCGAATCAGGCATACGTGCACAAGTCAGGAGCCATACGCCTAACGGGTGATCTGCCACACGAAGTTGGACGTCTCCCAACCCCTTCTCAAGGTCACAAGGTCAGAGACGTTTTAACTCCCTCTCCGCTTTTTAGCAAAAACTTGCGTTTTTTGGCTATTTTTAGGTGTTTTTTTGCCACTTTTGGTCAAAAAATAGGGGCCAAACTTGATTTTGGCTGTTTCCGATCTCAAAAATTGCCGGGAACTCCCTACCGAAATATTCAAGCCATTAAATGTATGTCAGGGTCGGCAGGAACGGGAGGGCAGGTCAAATTCTAGGAATTGAGATCACTAAGAGTTCAAATTTTTTTACCGGTCATTTTTAACCGGTCTTTTGGGCTTAAAAACGCTTAGTGAATACGCGTCAAAATTTTTTGGCGTTTCTGATGCTTTATCTTTCTAAAACGGAAAAACATAAAAAAGCTTACAAAGAATATGAAAATTCGAATGAAAGTCGACAAAATATCAGTCAAAGATAGAGCATAAGGCGCTAAGTGTCGAAAATTTGACACTGTGAGCAAGAAGATGAACGAAAACGCTCAAAACAGCACCTTTTCTACGGGTTTTTTGGAAAATGGCAAATTCTTGGGGGTGAAACCCCCCCCCCAAAACCTCCAGATGTCATTTTGAACTAAGCAGAACGGAAATTCAGCGATCCGGACGAGAAGTTTTGATTCTTTTAAACCACCGTGACGGAATTTTGGGAAAATAGGACAAAAGAATCAAAAGTTTTGACATTATTACGCCCCAAATTTCGAAAAGCCAGCTACGTGTTGGATCCCTAATTGTCTCTAAAGGGTTCGATCCATACGTAGGCAGCAAGAAAATTCTGGGGAGAGGGGTGCAAGAATTTTCGAGGGTCAAGAAATGGCCTTAAAAGTGGTCGTATGGCGAAAAAACACCATTTTTCGACGTTTCTCATCGAGCACTATCCATTGGCATCAAAAATCGCCAAAAAGCGGAAAAAATTTTCAAAAATTTGAATCCTGGGGGGGGGGTATTTTGATTTCTAGGTGGGAGGTATTTCGGCTTCTGGGGGGTAGTGCATACCCCCAAGCCCACGATGTTGGTGGAAATCCCTCCCAAACCTCCAGATGTCATTTTAAACTAAGCAGAACAAAAATTCAGCAATCCGGACGAAAAGTTTTGATTCTTTTAAAGCACCGTGACAAAATTTTGGGAAAATAGGACAAAAGAATCAAAAATTTTGACATTCTTACACCCCAAATTTCGGAAACCAGATTGGATCCCTAATTGCCTCTAAAGGGTTCGATCACGTTATATTTCTTTTCAAAATTATAAGCAAAAATGCTAAAAACTAATAAAAGAAATGGAAAAAAATATAAATAAAAAAATTAAAAAAAATGAAATAAACATCAAATAAAAGCGGAAAACAAGGTCCAAATTGCTAATTTTTATAATACAGTTGCATATTGATCAATTTAGAAACTTATACGATTCATAATTCAAACAATTAAAGAAAGAAAAATGAAATACCGTCGGAAAAAAATGAGTCGTAAAAAGTATAAAGATCGGGACGCCAATGAAGAAAAGTTTGGTCAAATGCTGATATTGACCAGGCATGGTGAAGTCCACTCCGGTCTGAAAAACCGCTACGATGAAATCATTGTACAACGTTCTAACCACGCACGCGTATTTGCAACAAAGGGTGGGGAATCTCCCACACAAAGCCGACCGTCCGTCCAGCCCCAAGAGTCAGAAAATTCTGATCCCCCGGGATATTTGGCGAAAAATTACGGTTTTAGGCCATTTTCAGGTGTCGACACCTCTGTGTCATTCCTCCGTAGAAGACTTAGGGCGGGGATCACATATTCACACTGGGGGTAGTCCCTACCAGGACTTTTGCAAAGTACACCTCCGTCAGGTTAGGGGGGGAGTTCGGACCCCCAAAATCCAGAAAAATCGGAAAAGTATGACTTTTTAAACTTTATTTTGTGCTATTTTTGGCCTTTTTGGGCTTAGTCTACCAGAATTGGTGTTGAACCCCCGCAAAGAATAGGACGGCCAGCTACGTGACTGGCCATTTTCGGACCCTAAAACCTATTGCTTGAAGAATGAAAGAGCGTCGAACGACGTCTAAGAGTATGATTTGAAGAGCATCTACTTTTTGGCGCAGGGGACTATTTACTTCATTCATCCATACATTTTTCTACCATAAATTCCTATAATATTTGATGTAACAAGCAGTGATCGACCGGGCCTGGATATCCGACCCGGCCGGGTCTGAAGTGAAAAGGCGGCGCGGTCTCATATATTGTATAATATATATGTCATATAGGTATCAGATATAATATTAGCTATGTATATATATACGTTTCACATTACATATACTATATATAAACATACAGGCCCGTATCCAGGATTTTATTTCGAGTGGACGGGGCCGAAAATTTTGAAGTCAAATATCTCGAGAACCATCAGGAGATGAGCAAAAATAATGGCATTTTTGAGCATATCTCAACGAGCTCTATGCAATGCTTGAAAGAATTTCAAGAAAATTTTTAAAAATTTTTCACTTTATTCCATACTCATATTACACAAATCTATCGTTTAAACAATCTACACAACTGATTTCTCATCATGCAATCTATGAATAATTTTCTAACTTCTGCCTTTGTGATTAATCTTTGTCATTTACAAAGAAAAACAATACAGAAAATGGATAATTCGGCGCGAGGCGCCGAAAAATTTGACATGTTCTACATGTCTAACTCAAACTTGAGCGGTTTTGGGCGACTAGAAGACAAAAACTATACATAAACGATAAATCAGCGTAAGCGCTAAATATATTTAGTTTACTGGCTCAATAGTACGCTGAATACCTGTTTTAATAGTGTATATCAGACATACTATAATAATTTATCATATATATATGGGGGACCCTTGTGTTTCAAAAATTATTTTCAATTTTCGAAGGTGGGGAGGGCTCCCACCCCTGAATACGGCCCTATATATATAAAGCTACAAACCCGGCGCCGGGCCTACTTTAAGCCGGAGCCGGTCACCCTCAGACCGACCGGGGCCGGGCGCCCGGTCGATCACTGGTTACAAGTCACTCCATCGTCCTTATTGTTATTAGCTTTCATGCAAATTTAACCACAATTCTCGTTTACCCCCACCCACCCCCGACGCAAACTCGGGTTACCTCCTCCCAGAACGTTTTGACCGTGTACATTTACAACCAGACCTGTAGGGGGGCGGGCGACTGCAGGTTAAGACACTCAGAATGGGAAAATGGGTAATTTTCCGGGAAAAATGAGGCCAAAAAATGGATGAAAATCGAAAATTTTCCACAAAAGTGCTTCAAATTAACCAGAAACTGTGTAATAACGTATCTAGTTTAAACGCTATTTTAGCGCTCATGTTGGCCCAAAAAAACCTCAGTTCTTGACCCCGCCCCACATCAGCCATGCTGCGCACCTACGGTAGGGAGCCCACCCCATATCCCGAGCCGTTACACGTATGATTACAACCATAGGTGCACGGCATCGCCGATCTGGGAGGTGGGGTCAGCCGGTCTGGCGGAGAGGTCAAAAATTGAGCTTTTTAGGACCACCAAAGTGACCTCAAAAACTTGTACAAGCGCTAAAATAGCGTTAAAACTACGTTTATTACAAAGGTTCCGGTCTAACTGAAGCACTTTTGAAGGAAGTTTTCATTTTTCATCCATTTTTGGCCTGATTTTTGTCTCATTTCCCCAACAAATTTTCCGCTTTTTTAATTCTGGGAGGTCAGGAACCCCCACGTGCATTTATGATTACAACGTCCTAACCATAAACGTAATAGGGGGATGGGGATCGTATCCCCACCATAGGTGGGCAGCACCGAAATTCTGGGGGTGGGGTTAAAAAAATTTTCAAAGGTCAAAAAATGGTCTTAAAAGTGGTCGTATGGCGAAAAAACACCATTTTTCGACGTTTCTCATCGAGCACTATACAATGGCATCAAAAATCGCTGAAAAAGCAAAAAAAATTTCAAAATTTGAATTCTGGGGGGGGGGTATTTCAACTTCTGGGGGGTGCATACCCCCAAACCCCCACGCCCATGTGTGATCCCCACCCACCCTACAAAGACCAATATTTTTTACAACCCGGTTTTGTCAAAAACATGCATTTCTAGGCCTTTTTATATTTTCTTTGCCATTCTTGGTCAAAAATAGAAAGCAATTTTTCCAGTTGGAACCAAGAGGATACCATCATAGATGGGAAGCACCAAAATTCTGGGGAGGGTGCAAGAAGGCCAAAAAATGGTCTTAAAAATGGTGGTATGGCAAAAAAACCATTTTTCAACGTTTCTCACCGAGCACTATCTGTTGGCATCAAAAAATTGCGGAAAAACCTGGGTGTATTTTGGCTTCTGGGGGTATTCGGCCTTCTGAAAGGTACAAACTTCCCTAAACACCGCCCCGCCCACGTGTGGACATTACCCTTGAAATTTCGAACTATTATGTACACAAACAAACATAATTAAACTCTTGGGGACCAGTGCTTTTTTTGAATTCGGCAAAGATTTGTCCCGATGTACAAAGACGTTTGGGGACCGTCGTTGTACATGTACAAAGATTTTTGGGAAGACAATAACGGCAAAAAAATTAAAATTCGCAAAAAATTTGGCGCTTCGCGCCGAATTGAAGTAATTGCGTGTTCTATTTATCTTTATAATGTCAGAAATAGCATTTTGAAAGGAAAACTATGAAATTTTTCGGCGCTTCGCGCCCTTTTGAGACGATTATTAGTGATTTTTGCTCTCAGAAACCCAGGAATTAGCTAAAACAAATTATCAAAGGTCGAACAACTCTGTTTTTGCCACACTTAAATCGCTCCTGTACCATATTATAGCATCCAAAAATTTGTGTTTACAAAATGCACACAGACTTTTCGGGACCATCTTTGTACATGTACAAACGGACCTTGTACAAAAAAAAACACTGATGGGGACTGACTTATTGTACGAAAGGGGAGAAGTTCACCAGATTCTCAACATTATGACATAAATATATATATTATATGTCAGACATCTATACCATCCCAACTTGGTCGTCACCCACCCCTACCCCCCAATCCAAAAAAAGTTTTATCTCTCTTAATTTTCTGGGAAAAAACTTGTTTTGATTGGCCGTTTTCAGGTGTTTTTTGGCCGTTTATGGCCAAAAATTAAAGGTCAGTAACCCGCCCCCTCATGAAAGTGACCGGGGACCACCACCCAAATTTTGAGTCGTTACATGCATCATTTAGATGCGTAAACTTATAAAATAACTATCTCACGAATGTTCGTCGTAAAAATATATGTAACAGGGATTGGCCTCCCAATCTTGCATGATCTTGGGATATCATTCCCCGTGGAGAATCTTCAACCCACCAGAAATCACGATTTTACAAAAAATTAAAATTTCAAAAAGTTTATATAAAAGTGATGGTTTTAAGCGCTTTCAGCTACCTATATGCTCAAAAATGCTCAAAAGTGTCAGATTTCCAATTTTTTGCCAGAACGGCCAAAAAACGCAAGTATTTCCAAAAATCGGGAGAGTGGGGTCCCCGTCCATTTTAAAAGGGGGATAAATAAGCTCCAATTTTCGGCCAAAAGACACCAAAAAAACGCAAGTTTTTCCGAGAATCGAGGAGGGAATCAGAAATTTTAGGACTTTGGGGATCCCCCAATCCCCCTGTCACATGTCTGCTCGTCATTGACTCACTCGCAAAGCCAAGGCTAATGTCGAAGCGCAAACAATGGACAACAGCCAGGTTGGATCCGTGGCCGTAAGATCTACGAACCATAAAGCGCCTTCTGTTTTAAATGATTCCAAGGGCGCCGAGGCCATCCTTTTTATGCCGATAAAATAGGACATGAAGTAAAATGCCTTGAAAAAGATATTTTTGCAGTCGCTTAATCAATTTTGATTTTAATTCAATTTTTAAATTACGTATCTATTTTTTATTTTTATTAATTCATTGCATTTACGGCCGGACTCTAGGGATCGACCGGAGGTCCATTTTTTCCTCCGGGCCGGAGCCGGAGCTCCGGCCATCGTCACCTCCGACTCCGGCCGGAGCCGGAGGCCGAAGGCCGGAGGTGAACTTAGAATTTTCAGTGAACTAGAATTTTAAATATAATTCATATGATGTACAGTATATAGGTTTGTATAAATACATTGCTCATGAATAAGTAAAAGATCTGTTGAAGTGAATGCTTATTATCTAGCCATGCATTTATATGTACTAAAATATTGCGACTATATTGATTATTTTTCAATTAATTGTCATCAGCGATTTCTTCATCTTCCAAGTCCATATCAGACGAAGCACTGTCACGGTCCCATTTGTAAGGCTCAAAATATATGATATAATATTTCACCAATGGTGCATTCACAATGCCACATTAGTGTTCACTAGGGATGCAGCGGATACCCGCACCCGCTATCACCCGCTTCTTTTTTGGTACCCGCACCCGCACCCGCTATTCCAAAATTTTGCTACCCGCACCCGCTAAAAATATCGTGATAAAACAGCGGGTGGCGGATAATAATATTTAGAATTTACGAAAAGACAAAACGATTCTAAGGCAGTGGCACGTAAATGAAAAAACCAAAATGTATAGCAGTGACATCTAATGTACCAGTACAAATAAGAAAAGCAAACATCTACTTGTAATGAGTCATATTTTTAGGTACCCACTGGACTGCAGATACGTGATCAAGCTCTCTTATGGTTAATTCCAATTATGCGAATTATGCTTTTTAAAAAAGAGGGGTCTATGTGTCAGTCTTGACGTGCATCAGTTTAACCACTCTAGCGTGTGTAGAAAGATTTTGCAGCAATGTATTGTACACTGCTTTTTTAAGGCGAAATGGGACGTTTTGGCTCCGCCGTTTAGGCGCCACACTCTTTGTAATATTATTAATTATTAACATTCATTTATGAATAAAGTATAATACAGATTCCGAAAGCCCATTCAATTCTCTACGTGATGGTACAAATTACTTTTAGAATATCTCTGAATTTAGTGAGATAATTAAATGCATCTAAAAATACACTGGATTTTCTACGGTTTATCAGTCGTACACAAATGAATACTCATCGAATCGAAAAGTACAATATGCTATTTTGTAGCTTGTAGAACCTGCTTTCTGAATATATAATTTACTTTAAAATTCCTCCAAAGTTATTTTAATTAATATAATTTATAAGTTGCTGGCGCCAAAACGTCGTAGACCCTTTTAAGAAGAGAATGACAACAACAAGTGGCTAAACATTTTATTCTGCAAAGTGCGAATATATTACTCATTTTGGTCAATGCTTCAATCATTGACAATTTACTTATTTTTAATCTGCAAATTGAATCCATTGAGAGTTAGTCTGCAAATAAAAAGACAATCAGCTTGACGATTAATATGAATTTTACACGCAGTAAATAACTACATTAAGTGGACGAAAAAATTGTGCATTTTTAGCCCTATTTATTTTATGCTATATATCACTGCTAAGTCCGCCATCCGCACCCGCTAAAGCAAAATTTTGGCACCCGCATCCGCAATTCCAAAAAATGTGCACCCGCTGCATCCCTAGTGTCCACATTCACAGCTTCACTTATTAAACCTGTGTTTGTACAAATTCACAAAATAGGCAATCTGAGTGCTAAGCTTCAAAAGAAAAGAAGAGCGTTAAAGCATTGAATGATTCGGTTCAAAAAACCTCCGGTCTCCGGCCCCTTTTTGTACCTCCGGCCGCCGGAGGCCGGAGGACCAAAAAATGGCCGGAGGAGCCGGAGCTCCGGTCGATCCCTACCGGACTCCATTAATAAACACCATGAGGGGGCAGCGGGGTTCCGTCGGGTAGCTAACCAGGGTTGCCAGGTGCTCTTGTAGAAAAAAAACCCTATTTAAACCTCAAACTGTCCAAAAAAACCCCCAACCAATGGTTTAGCATAGGCGAAAAAATCAATCGCTAAAAATGGGTTGACGGCCTCAAAAAATCCCCAAAAGTGGGAGGGAAGCCTCAACTTGGCAAAACTCAATCGCTAAAAAATGTCTCCAACGGCCTAAAAAAATCTTAAAAGGGGGGGGTCCCCAACTTGGCAACCCTGTTACGGCCATTTTTTACCTTTGAAAAAATTATGCAGCCCCCAGAACTTTGGTGCCACCCATCTATGGGCAGTAAGGGGGTTTAAATCTCAGAAATCCAAACCAGTAAATTTAGTGTTCACGATTTTATTGCTCTTCAAACGACGGAGATGGTCTAAATAGCCTTTAAAACGCTCATTCGTGGTCATACGGCATTTTTGAGAATTTTTGGTCCATTTTGACCATACTGTATCGCTTTTAACACTAAAAAATATAGACATTGATCAATTCTACGCCCTTTTTGACTAAAACGCCCATATAAGTATTAATTCGGCTAAAAGCACCGGAAAAATTTGAAATTACTGCTTTTGTCCTCAAAAATGATGCAAAAAACGTTCTGTCGGCTTAAAATCGCTGGACAGTACCTGCCTGGTCGACCCTTGAGCGGGATAATACACCCTACCCCCTGCGTACCTTTATTCCCTCAAAATTTGTCAGCCCCTCCCCAGAATTAGCGATTATTCGAAGAATTCGCGAAAAAGTTAATGTTTCAAGCGTTTACAACGATTTTTGACTTAAAAAAGTCGAATTTCCGGTGCTCCGCGCCGTATAATTATTTTCTGAATATATTTTGCTGAATTTAATCAATTTTTCTTGATATTTTAAGAAATTCTTTGATATTCATATGTTACAAAAGAAGAGAATAATTCGTCAGGCCAAAAATGATGCTTTTGACATGTTTCCTCTCTTTTTGAGCTCAGAAGAAGTACTTTTATAAAAATTTCCGCACCATAGGTGGGCGGAACCGAAATTCTGAGGAGGGGTGCAAGATTTTGTCAAAGGTCAAAAAATGCCCTTAAAAATGGTGGTATGGCAAAAACACATAATTTTTCCACGTTTCTTATCGAGCACTATCCATTGGCATCAAAAATTGCGAAAAAACAAGAAAAAAATTTCAAAAATTGAATTCTGGGGGGTATTTTGGTTTCTGGGGTGCATACCCCCCACGTTCAGGTATGACCCCATCCCCTTCCCAGAATTCCCATGCTGCACACGTCTGATCATGAAAATGCAATAAATGCAATGAATCTTTATAGACCCAACTTTCTTGTAGAACGCAAACGCAACTGAAGTGTAAAGTCATAAAACTGAACTAGAACGAATAATAAAAATTGACATTTCTGAATCTGGCAACAATAAGCGACTGAGTAAACGCAATTTTATAGCTACTTTCACAACAACAAAAAACGCGCAGATTTACTTGACGTTTCAACAACAGATTTGCTACACAGATCTCAAATTTTATAGTCATGGCCTCTAAAAAAACCACGTTTCATGTTTTTTGCATATATTCAATGTGCAAGCACCCCAGTCTAGAAACTTATTTAATCAGAGCAGTGTCCCGTCCATGCTCCATCTTTCGCCACTTAGTTGATTTCATAGACCCCTATAGTCTTGGAGAAAAAATCGATCAAAGTCAAAACTAAAAAAAGAAAGCAAATTCCATTTGAGAAGTAAAAGAAACCATGGTAAAAAAACCCCAAAATGTTTTGCCAAGTGCGTGGTTTGCAGCGTAAAATAGTTAGTTGACCTTACATGATCAAATTTTTTAAAAAAATTCATTTTTTACGATATTTCCGTTCATTTGATCACATTTATATAAAAATCAATAATTTTTTCTGAATTTTATTAAAAGTTCTATAAA
The DNA here is from genome assembly GCA_036768485.1 of Mermis nigrescens. Taxonomy (NCBI): domain Eukaryota; kingdom Metazoa; phylum Nematoda; class Enoplea; order Mermithida; family Mermithidae; genus Mermis; species Mermis nigrescens. Next base: position 676,149 of record JAVLUZ010000343.1, on the reverse strand, counting down.
TTTCACAAATAAAGTCTTCAAGTGATAAAAACAACTCTAGGTAAGTCTCTTCTACATCCTCTGCAAGAAATCAGTGCAAAATTATGCAACTTGATGAAAAAGTTATTTCGTTGCCATGGCAACGTATACTTAGCATTGGTCTTTTTTCAGGTTACAGTAGTTTTTTAGGTTACAATCGAACTTTTTTGCCAGTTTTTGGGTTGATTCCATTTTTTGCGGGAAATAAATATCAGGCAACATGTAAGGTGCTACGAGGCACATTCCTGCTAAGTTTTGAAAAAACTGGCGCTGGTTTTTTCTAGGTTACAACTGGTTTTTTCTAGGTATGACTTTGAAGGTATACAGTAGCTATGTTGATGACATGGAACAACTGAATTTTTTCTGACATTAGTCTGCAAGGCAGCCTAACGTGAAAAGATAAAAGATTCAAGCAGATATGAATACGGGTAGAAATACTGACCCTCAAAAATGCTTTAAAAAATTCATAGAAACGACAATTTTTAGGAACTTTTCGACAAATTTATATCACAAGTTTCTGAATGATCCGGAAAAGAGATCAGGGGTCAATTGTAATCCTCACGGCATAGCTTGTTCGCCAGTTGTCCTGGCTAGCCAAATGTTTTTTCGCTATTCATTCATCATTAGTCATCTCCTTTTGGTTATGGAAAAATGGGTGGTTTTTTAGAGCTGTGCCGGGGCCGGGCCCCGGCCCCGGGTAGGGGCCAGGCTGGCCCCGGCACCGGGGCCGGGGCCAATGTTAGAGTTGATTATAATGTAGAAAATTGATAATGTTTTGGGCAGATTTACGTTCAAACTCAATTTCAAGCAAACCACAGATCTTGCTAATTCAAATCTTTATTTCACCATGTCAGATTGGTGCAAATTTCTAGTTAATAATCAAAATTGACATATTTTAAATTGCAATTCATACAGACGAGCATTTCCAGCTTGCTTGGTAGCAGACAGCTACGTCTATCAGAACAAATAAAATAATAAGCCTAAAAAAGTGCAAAGTAAAGCATATTGAAAAACGCATCCAAGTCAGAGGAGTTAAATCCATACATGGGCAGCTCAAAATTCTAGGGGGTCCAAAATTTTTCAAAGTCAAAAAGTGCCTGATAATATTTGGTAGAGCGAAAAACACCGTTTTCTCGCGTTTCTCAATGAGGCTATCCATTAGCATAAAAAAAACCGCAGAAAAACAGAAAAAATTCTGAAAATCAATTTCTGGAGGGTCTAGCGGATTTTTTTGGGGGGGGAGAATGTGAATTCTGGGGGGTCTAGATCCCCCGATGCCCATGTTCTGTTATATCTTGTAATCCCAACAAATAACGCTTGACGTGCATATCTACAAGCAAGAATATATGCATAGGTACATATAAGGGGTAGGGCAGGGTCGTACTATGAGCATGGTAAAGCACGCTAGTATTGGCCCCGGCCCCGGCAAAAAAGGCGGCCCTGGCACAGCTCTAGTTTTTTTATTACAAATCGACTGGTTTTTTAGAGGTTGTATTAATCTAAGTTAAAACTTTTAACACCCTGCAATGAACACAAATAATAACCATGCTAATTAAATTAGAAAATAAACAAATAAATAAATATATAAATAAAATAGATAAGTAAACACACAGGCGATAAAAGATAACAAACAATGTCGAAATATGTAAATAAAACGAAACTAGGCGCATACATACGTAAATGTAAACAAGGCTCTATAAACAATGATTCGCAGATTTAAACGCAATTCGTAATTAAAGCGAAAATCAATTCCACTAACGACTTTTGCTAGTAAGCTCGACGAATCGCGCAATAAATAAAATTGAAAATGCGAAATTTAATCCAAAATTTAAATTTTGAAGTAAAAATTTCCAATTTTTAAAATAAAAATCAGGATCATACATACATACATAGTAAAACATGCACAGCACAGCATATATGCAAGGGGGGGGGTTCGGGGCGCACCCCCACCCAAACTCGGTCGTCCCCCATCTCCCCTCAAAGCGAGAAATTGTTTGACTCCACCCCCTTTTTTGGAAAAAATCGAATGTTTTGGTCGTCTTTTGGCGATTACGGGTAGAAATTGGAGATCTTTACTCCCTTTCCCTTAAAATGGCCGGGGTGGACCGCCCGAAATTTCGAGCCCTTACATGTATGATGCACAGCTTGAAAATTCTGGGGTTGAGATTTCAAAATGTCTTTTTCAGGCTCAATACTGATGTATACGAAGGTGTCAAAACCATGGTTTTTAGGCGTTTCTGACGATGCTCTATCTTTCCAGAGCAATTAAAACAAAAAATTTTAAAAAATTAGTAAAAAAATAAGTATATGGCGCGAAGCGCCGAAAAATTCGACACTTTCAGCAAATAGAAATCCAAAAACGCTCGAAACAGCAATTATTCACGATCTTTTTGTAAATTTTTGCAAACTCAGAAAATCGCGAATACTTGGGGAGGGGGCGAAAAATTTCTGGCGAGCTGGGAAGGGGTGACATTTTTTCTAGGGGCTGGTGAAGCCCCCTAAATCATGAATGCACCAGGTAATGTACATAAGATGCATTCTTACTTGGGGCAAAGCAGTAAAAAGGGATTTCGTAGATGCGAGGCCGTGCTTACGCTGATAGTGCAACATTTGGAACTGAGCCAATTGCATGGCCATGTAATCGCCCGCTTTGCGCGCCTCGTTCATTTTCTTTGTCATTCGAGTGAGCTCCGGCTGGTGCTGTACTTGCCTAGCCGTATTGCGCATGTTCATCACCGTGAATGGAAGCAAACACACGCGACCAGCGACAACGCCTTAATCGAACATAGGGTCAGGTAAAAACGCGACACGCTACTACAGCAATCTATTGGCACCTGATGCGCATGTTAGAACAACACGGATTCAACGCATATAACGAATAGACATAACAACTGAATGGAACCGGTCCGAGCTCAGCACGTAAAACTGCTAAGTGAGGAGTCAGCGCTGATAAAGGCTATTGGGTTCGCCCAATAACGCCAGTTTTATTAATGCATGTGCGCGCGATAATATATACAGCTGCACAATCCGCAAGTCCGAGCTAGAGACTATTACGAACGTATGGTCGGCCTGGCAGGTGGTCGAAGTATATTGACCTAGGTTAGGTTATTGATTGAACTCAAGGGACACACGCAAGCTCGTAGCTACGTGGAGGCACTTGAGGCACAAACCTATCCCAGAAAAAATTATGAAAGAAAAGTTCTGGTTTCAATATGACATTCTTTTAATGAATTTGGTATGAGGCGCAAGGTAGAAAGTGTCATTCTGTAATTGGTTTGTTCTTATGACTGTTAGCTAGGAACCATATGGAATGTGAGGCGAGTTTAGCCGATTTTTTATGCAGTTAAATAGCTTGAGTCGTGACTCAGAATCTGAATCATCCAGGTAATTCATATGACCATAAAATAAATTCATTGTCTGGTAGTGCTTTAGATTCAATTAGGTGCCTATTATGCTAATATGGGTAATTTTTTGGCCTTCTAAGGCAATTTTTATGATAGACTTTTGTATGTTAATCCATCGTGAATATCGAACATTCGGCTATTCTTATCCACACAGCCAGCCATTTTTATGATTTCAGGATTTTTACGACGCAAAGATTTCTGCCTCAAAAGATGAAATGATACAGTATATTTAATCTCTTCACACGAAATTCCCTAAAATTTTGAACTTTGTTTGGAAGAACAAGTAGCCAATATCATACAAAGAAAACAATGATCTGATCTCATGGAAACCCTGCAGCCCAGACGCGAATCCAGGGAGTGAAGTGAAGGCTTGTACATAGAACGGCATTTTCACACAAACTTAAAAATTTGTTGCATTTACGTATGCTTTCAACTTTTGATCCATTGATAATCATACAAAAATTGAGTGAAAACAATGAATAATCTTCATTCATCGGGTTTTCAGGAAAAGTATGCAAATGAGATGATATTATGCACCTACAGTGTAACTACGGGCGGAGGCAGTAAACATCCTCACCATCAAAAAATGCTGATAAAAGAGATGGCTATTTAAAATCAACACAAGAACCACTTAATAGGTTTAAATAAAACGCAATGTTTTGAGAAGATAATTTCAAAATGAAATTATATTGCCAAAAAAAGTTGTGCTAATAAAACTTATGTCTACAGTATGCTATGCTCTAGAAACTTTTCAAACTTTGCACGGTCCTACTGTATACAGGTTTTGTTTTGTTTTGAAAACTAGCAAAATAGATATTCTTAGGCTCTAAATTTCACCCCTTTTGTCTTTTATGTTTCTAAAAAGTTCAGCCTGCAATCTCAACTTAGTTTCTTTGCAATATGGCTGCCCCATTCAATGTTTAAGCCCATTTTGGAAAGCCAAAAGTGTTTCAAAATGGTCGCGATGGAGGCCGCTATATTGGAAAAAATGCTATACTTTTTGACGTTTTCATCTATCATTCTTGAATTCTTCTAGTCTTCTCGGAAAAGTTAAAAAACCTTCAAAATTATTCATTTTAAATTAAAAACGACGCCGCCCCAAACCCCGCTTTGGAAAATTTTTTAAGCAGCAGATACGTTGGTATGCGCAGCACGTTGTTAGAGCCCTGAAGTAAGCTTAGAATAGCAAAAACATGCAAAAGTTTTGGCGCTGGCGCCTATCACTGTTTTTTTACAATTCTGTGATAAAATAAATTTATTCCGGCTTTCTGAGTAATTTTAGTGAAATTTCAGCTGAAAAAATTATAATTTTTTACGCTTCGCACCTGACCATTATTAAATCAGTATTGCATATTTGGAGCTAAACATCGAGTAGTGGTATAATAGGGTAGAAAAAATTATAAATTTTGATGACCAGCTTTGATTATTTTTAGGCTGAATTCAGAACAAAGATGTGCTGAACTTATTGAGATTTTAGCGTGAGGAGATGGGTTTGGGGAAGGGTCGTACCCACATATGCGCGTAGGGGGTTTGCGGGGTATGCACCCCCCCCAGAAGTTGAAATACCCCCACCTCCAAAATAATTTTTTTGCTTTTTTAGCGATTTTTTGATGCCATTGGATAGTGCTCGTTGAGAAACGTCGAAAAATGGTGTTTTTTCGCCATACGACCACTTTTAAGACCATTTTTTTGACCTTTAAAAATTTTTCACACCCCCCCCTCCAGAATTCTTTGGTTCTGCCCATCTATGGTCGTACCCCCCAGAATCCGTTAGATTCCGAAATATCGATGGCCCCCAGGATTAATTTTTATTATGTGTTTTGGGATTTTTGCGACTTTTACACCACCCATATCCCCCAGAAGTGTTATCAGTACATTCAGCGTACTGAACTGAATTTTTCATTCATAAATTTTTGCACAATTTAATGACAGAGATCCGTTGATACGCTGATAAATATTAGAGGTTGCAAAAGCAATCAAAGTTTGGTGGTGCAAATGAGGATCATGGCTATTAGCACAACATTCTAACATGTAGAAGACTTTCCAGGCAAAAATGTATTATCTTTAACTTCTTTAAACTTATTTTTCAGTCAAAATTCTAAAAAATTTAGGCGCTTCGCGCCGAATTTAGTAGTTACTATATCTCAGTGGTGGATCTAGGATTTTCCTAAGGGGGCGGTACCCCTAAGGGGGCGGAACCCCTGACTTGGGCGGAAAAATTAGCCGTTTTAACCCGAAAATCGCTAAAAATCGCATCAAAAATGCTTAATTTTGTGCACTATTTTGGGCCAATAAGGGCGGACGCTCCCGCCCCCTAAATCCGCCTCTGCTATATCTATATTTAGCCCCAAACGCGCCATTCAAGCATTTAAAGTTAGTTAATCGGTGCATAATCTAAACCATTATGAGCATGCACTGGGTACTCAGTCTTACGAGCACTTTAAACAATAGCTTTTGTATTAAAAGACATGCATAACACTTTAATTTTTTATTTTTTTTCACCATTGCATGTAGCTCGACCAAAAACGCAAAATCATCTTCGTTTTTGTATTGCTCCTAATGTTTCTCGCGAAGTTTGGCGTCAAAAATTTCTTAGGATGGTGCCTATCCTGGGAGATAATTCTGGCTACGCCTATGCACGCGGAGTATATTACTACATGAATATTATTACGGGGCTCGACAGATGTACAATACGCCGAGTGACCCATGTGAATATATTAATGATTACGATATGTATATGAATACCCACTACCTGGCGTTACAATAGTTTCCCAAGGTCGAAAGTTCCTGGGGGGAAGGTGAAACCCGAAAATATCGAACCACTAAAGTTAGAGCTCTAGCTTTTTTGCAGGTTGAATATAAAAAAATGGTGAAAACAGCCTCATATTTTAATGCGGAAAACTGCACTTTTTATCCCACCTGACTCTACTCGCCACCTTTGCAAATACAAAATATAATGTTGATTTTCCGGATCATTTTAACTTTATTCTAGGCATTTCATGGATTAACAAAAACATTTTAACATCTTTGCCACTTCCATTCCCAAAATCATGCAGAAAATGTTTGGTTGTTCAAAAAAAGTCTTGGACCCTGAGTTAAGGGTAATATGTACATCCCCTCACCCCATCCCCATGGAAATGTGTGTATTCGAATGATAGGCAAATTTTGATTCTTAGATTTATTTCGTTATTTTTATATTATTATTTATTTATCTTCATTTTTTATTTTTTACAGGGCCGTCAATTGAGGAGGGAGGGGGCGGGGGCGGCCAGCCCCCCCTTGGCCGAAAAATTTTTGAAAGATAAGAAAATCAAATGTCTTTGTTATATAATCATCAAATTTTTGGCGCTTCGCGCCGCATTTGAAATATTTTCCATCATGTCGGCTCAAGCGCGACTAAAAAGTTACACTTTTTCTATAGTTTTTAAGTGAAAAAATGTCTTTTTTGAAAAACTTCGATATTTATTAGTATCTCAATGGGATAAGGCATGTCGAAAAATATCGAAAAATGAAAGTTTTTTTGACCTATCCCGGCGAATTTTCCGAGATAAAACCAATTTGTGTAATGTCTTCCCCTCGGTCGAATCCCAGAAGCGGGTCTATTTTTTATATTTATCTTTATTCTTATGTATTATCGCTCAATATCGAAATAACAATAAATGATATTAGGTAGTTTGGAGGGTTTTAGACATAACAGCACAGCATGGCCAATTAGAGCAAGAGCTCAGCCTGGTCTGAGTGGGCCGAAAAATTGAGCTCTTTTGGGCCAAAACGAAATCGAAAACTGGTTTAAGCGCTAAAATAGCGCTACGTTATTCTGCAGTTTCTGGTCAGCTTGAAGCGTTTTTGAAGAAAATTTTCAATTTTCAGCCAGTCATAGCCTTCATTTCACCGCATTTTCCTTAGAAAATTTCCTACTTTCATATTCTGGGGGTCTAGACCATAGATGCACAACATGGCTGATCTGAGGGAAAGGGGTCAGCCCGCCTTGGGGGGGGTCAAAAATTGAGCTTTTCTGGTATATGCGCTAAAATAGCGTTAAAACTACGTTATTCTGCAGTTTCTGGTCAGCTTGGAGCGTTTTTGAAGAAAATTTTCAATTTTCAGTCAGTTATGGCCTTCATTTTGCCGCATTTTCCCTAGAAAATTTCCTACTTTTCCATTCTGGGGGGTCTATACCATAGATGCACAACATGGCTGATCTGATGGGAGGGGGGTCGGCCCGCCTGGGGGGGGGTCAAAAATTGAGCTTTTCTAATACATGCGCTAAAATAGCGTTAAAACTACGTCATTACAAAGTTTCTGGTCAATTTGAAGCAACTTAAAAGAAAAATTTTCAATCTACATCAATTTTCCTTGATTTTTGGCCTATATTTTGCCTCATTTTCCCACAAAATTTTCAATTTTCTCATTCTGGGGGTCAAAATACCCTCAGCCCACGCATGCATGTCTGGCTCTCCATTTCGCAAAGAAAATTTCCACCCTTGCTTAATACGCGATTTTGTAGAAAAATCGTAGAAAATATCATAACTTAAGCGTTTCTTATAGCGATCTTTCTAGTTTTAAAGGCTCAGATATTTTTCCCAAACGGCATTTTCCGATTAGATTCTGTAGCATTTTATAGAAGATTTCGGAAAAATTCTTTGTTCCCATCAGCCAGGTAGAAAGGAGCATTGTCAGAAACGCCAAAACATGATGTTTTATCCCGAAGAAATTGAAGCTTAAGGATTTCACCCCCAGAATTTCCCAGCTGTGCATGTCTGTACTCCACTCAAAAAATTTAGAGCCGTTTCATGTCATGCACGCGTACAAGGAATGTTATAAGAGTCGAAAAAAATCAAAAACACACACATGGGCACATGAGATATTGTAAAAAAAGAGAACAATATTTGAAAAAAATTATACTAATATTAAAAAGATCCTTTAATGTCAACATAATATACGTTTTTTTTGCTAGATCTTGCCACGGTTTAATGTTTGCTCAAAGTTTTCAAATTGAAAAGTGTAAGAGATTAGTAAAAAATTTCTAAAACACTACAAGATTATGTTTCATGCATGTACAACGAAATCGAAAAAGTTTGACATAGTTCTTACAAATGGACACACATATAACAGGGGGTGGAAGATCCCTCAACCCAAGATTGGTCATCCTCAAACGTGGGCGTGGGGGGTCGGGGGGGGGGGTATGCAGCCCCCAGAAGTTGAAATACCCTCCCCAGAATTCAAATTTCAAAAATCTTTATTGCTTTTTTTCAGCGATTTTTTTGATGCCATTGGATAGTGCTCAGTGAGAAACGTCGAAAAATGGTGTTTTTTCGCCATATGACCAATTTCAAGACCATTTTTTGACCTTTGAAAATTTTTTCACCCTACCCCCAGAATTTCGGTGCTGCCCACCTATGGTCATCCCCCTTTCGAACCAGAAATATTTACCCCCCCGATTTTTTAAAAAATTTGCATTTTTGGCCATTTTTACGCGTCTTTTGGTCGGTTTTGGCCAAAAATTGAAGGTCAATAAGCCCCACCCGCCTAAAAATGGCCAGGACCGCCCACCCGTAAATTTCGAGGCGTCACAGGTATATACGCAAATGGACATGAGCGTGGGCTGGGTCCTGCAGTTCTGGGAACTCCAAAATCCGAAGGACCGTAGGATTTGAATTTTTTGGCGATTTTTTTAGCAATTTTGTTTTATCAGACCCCCTATTCGGTTATTACCCAATGCCCATATACAGTTCTTAGGGTAGATTGATTAATCGAAAAATCAATAAAATCGAAAACACGGAAAAAAACAAAACAAAAAATAATTAAAAACGAGCTTTGTTCGAAAGTTGCATTGAAAGAGCGGGAAAGATAGAAAAATGTCTGCAAAAAACTAAAAATTATCACAAAAAAACTAGTAAACATAACAATTAAATGCTGGAAAACACGATTAAATTACATGAATAAAATTTTAAAAATAATTCAAGGGTATTAATACATGATTGATAAAAAAAGATAAATATCGAAACATAGAATTTAAAGGATTAAATCCGCGCAAAGAAAAAGAAAAAATAATTAAAAAACTAATCAATTAATCAATTGCCAAAAAATATTACCAAATAACAGCCAAAATTAAGTAATGATAAACAAAATATATATATATATATATATATATATATATATATATATATATATATATATATATATATATATATATATATATATATATATATATATATATATATATATATATATATATATATAGACAGGGGCGTAACCAGGATTTTATTTCGGGGGGGCCCAAAATTTTTGGAGTCCTATATCTCGGGAACCATTAGGAGATACGCGAAAATAATGGCATTTTTGAGCGTTTCTCGACAAGATCTATATTATAGTGAAGTAAAAAATTTAAAAAAAATTCAAAAATTTTCTTGCTTTATTTCAAATTTGGATATAAAAAATCTATTCTTTAACCTATCGGTATGACTAATTTCTCATTATCAAATTAAAAGCTTGACTACAAAACATTTCGAAATTCTTTTCTTTGCATTTAAATTTGCAGTTTTGTTGAGAAAACTAATTCAGAACATAATAAATCGGCGCGAAGCGCCGAAAATTTTGACAAATTCGCTATTTTTAAGTAAAATCTGGGCTTCTAAGGTAAGAAAAAAGATAGAACACAAGAAATCCGGCGCGAAGCGCCGAAAATTTTGACGAATTCGTTATTTTTAAGCAAAAAGGTAAGAAAAAACATAGATCATAAGAAATCCGGCGCGAAGCGCCGAAAATTTTGACAAATTTTTCTATTTTAGTCTTCTAAGGTAAGGAAAAACATAGAACATAAGAAATTCGGCGCGAAGCGCCGAAAATTTTTGACAAATTCGTTATTTTTATGTAAAATCTGGGCTTCTAAAGTAAGAAAAAACAGAACATGAGAAATCCGGCGCGAAGCGCCGGAAAATTTTGAGTTTAGAAGCTAAAAAGTGTGCTGAAAACGCATTATGGCTGTCCACAATCCGTTTCCACTTCACTGGAAGAAAAAAGCAAAGGGTCCCCCTTTGCTTTTAAAAAATTATTTTTTTCCATTTCGGGGGGGGGGGGGGGCCCGGCCCCCCCCGCCCCCCCTGGTTACGCCCCCGTATATATATATATATATATATATATATATATATATATATATATATATATATATATATATATATATATATATAGTAAGAGAAACCTGGTCAAAAACGACATAGTAATTATTATAAAGCGGCCCAAAAGCGTAGGAAAGAGTTAAAATCAATAAACCGACACACGCTCTTAAACGCTCATAAAGCCGAAAAATAATAACTAAAACACTTAGTAAAAAATTGAGTAATTAATTAGAAAATCACGTTTTTTGTTAATCTCGCCTTTGTCTAACGTTTACGCGAAATTCTTAAACTAGGAAAGTGTGAGAAATTATCTATAAACAATAATTACGATAAATGAATAATAATTATAATAATAAAAGCAATATTGAATAATTATAAACAAAATACAAAATAATTATAAAAAACGTACCTAAGACAATGACCTCCCACCAAGGAAGTCCCGTAAACGCGTGCAATGAATCCAAGCCCATCCTGACCAAGCCGGGGGGATAACGAGAGTCCAAACCGAAATGGGATAACGTGTCGCATAGTAATTTCGTGTGCTCTGCAAATTGCTCAGCGTCCATCACAGGGGGCGGACTTGGAATTTCGGACAGCAATTTTGCGTCATCGATTAGCTTACAACCATAATACGACGAGCATAAAATTCTTTCGAGCGGACATGTACATAAAAGAAGGGGATGGGGGATCCCACACAGGCAAGTATATATGTGTGGAGGAAATAGGGGGGGGGGAGTTCGGACCCCCCAAATTCAGAAAAATCGGACTTTTTAAACGTTATTTTGTGCTATTTTTGGCTTTTTTTGGCTTAGTCCCCCAAAATTGGTGTTGGTCCCCCAGAATAGGACGGCCAGCTACATGCCTGCCCCACACACAAAGTTGGTCGTCCCCATCCCCTCAAAGTCGGAAAATTTTAGACCCACTTATCCATATACATGTGACGGCTCAAACTTTTGGGTGGGAGGCGGTTGATAATCTCCAATGTTTGACCAAAAACGGCCAAAAAACACATCAAAAACGGCCAAAAAACAATTTTCTGGCCTTGCGAGAATGGGGGCGAAGCCGACTTCGGGTGGGGGATTCCCTCATCCTCTCTTACAAGTATGGACGCATCCCCCGATTCTTGAAATTTTTGGGGAAAACCTAGCGTTTTTGGCCAAAAATCGGATTTCATTCACTCCCCCCCTCAAAAATGACCGAGACCTCCCACCCAGACGAAATTTCGAACCGTTATATGTATGGTTGCTGGTTCCGACGGACTTTGTCATACTTATAACTGTGGGAGAGAGGCATAGGTGCACAAGGTCAGGGTGGGCAGGGGGGGTGGTGAAATCCCGAAAATTCAAAGCAGTAAATTTAACGTTCACGTTTTTGCTGTTTTAACGATCAAATTGGTCAAAACAGCTTATAAAACGTTTTTTAGTAATATCGCATTTTAAAAGAATTTTTAATCCATTCTGACAGCATTATATCACTTTTAACAATGAAAAATGCAAAAATTTAACAATTTTGGGCGCTTTTTGAGTAAACAGTACTTAAAAGTACTGATCTGGCGCGAAACGCCGGAAACAATTTGACGCTTCAGCTGCTTTTGACCTCAAAAGTGATGCAAAAAACGTTCCATCAGCTCTAAATTGCCGGACAGTATCTGTTCGGCTGACCATCCAGGGGGGTAATACTCCCCTCAGCCCCCTATGTGCATGAATGGAGAGGAGCGGAGGAGGGGGTTTGATCCCTATAATGGGGGACCAAAATCCAAATTCTAAATCAAATTTTTGAAATGGTTCCAAAATCAAAAATTCTCAAAATTTAAAAATTCCCTCGTAAAATGATTGTGTGTGCGATCCCCAGCATTGTCGATTTTTCGCAAAAATATCTTAAAGAGTACAAGAATATCTTAAAAAGTGTCTTTAAGATATTAAAAAAAATATCATTAAGATATTAAGATATTTATGAAGAAAACAAATTTTTTTTCAAAAACATTTTTAAGATATTTATCAAGAAATAGTCTTAAGATATTTTCGCAAAAATATCTTAAAGAGTGCACTTATTGAACATTTTTAGATTTTTTGGCTCATAGAGTCAAACTTTCCAGCCATGCACACATTCTTCGACTACATTACGTTCAATTTAAACGAATATTTTCATACGAATTTTATATTTTAAAAAGCACAAGCATTGTTTAAAATGTCAGAAAAACAGTATTTTTGACGTGTACCTATCGTTTTTCTGCCAAAAAACACTTTTTAACAATTGCTCGGGGCTGACCCCACAGAATTTCGAGCGGATGCCCACATCTTAGGGGTATAGTGTTTCTTTTCCTCTCAGCCCCTGCAAGTTTTTACAAAAATATCGTAGAAAAGTACTAGTTTGAGCGTTTTTAGCAGGTTGCTGATCAGGTTTACCACTGATCCATGCGAAAAGCTTTTACGCTACCTAAAAAATTTTTAATTCTTTAGAAAATTAAGGGAAATATTCTGTTTTATACGTTTTTAGCGACTTTTTAATTCGAGAGTACGTATTGATTTTATTATCAAATAATCATTGACAGACAGAAATAGCAATCATACATGCAGAGGCTCGAAATGTTGGATGGAGGTTCCCGGCCACCTTTAGGGAGTGGGGACGTGAATAATTCCTTTCTTGACCAGAAATGGCAAAAAAGAAGTAAAAATAGCCTAAAAAACACAAATTTTGCCAAAAATTGGAGTTGACGGGGGAGGGTCAAAAATTTTTATTTGACGGGGAGGGTCAAAAATTTTCCGACTTTGAGGGGATTGAGGGACGATCAACTTTAGAAAGGGGATTTCCTATCCCTTGTTCTATGGATGATGGGGGCCAGGAAACCCAAAAAATCGATAGATCTACCAAAAATAAATATTTTGGTGCTATTATTGACGACTTAGCGGAAATTTGTTTGCAGACGTGTTCTAATGACTGGTAAGACAAGCAGTGAAGTCATACATATAACAGGGGCGGGTTGTGGTCATCACCCAAAGCCGGTCTTTTCATAATCCCCAAAGGCTGGAGATTTTCGACTTTTCACAATCACTTTTGGACAAAACCTGCATTTTTATGCCATTTTTGGCGTTTTTAGCCATTTTGCATTAGAATAGAATATAATTTACTCCTCCCCCTCATAGTCGACCAATCCTTTCCAAAATTACTAACGTGCCAATTTCACGTTTGCACCACCACTGTCAGAAATGGGCTCTTTCCGGCTGATTTCAGAAAGAGGGGATCAGATATATACTACTTTTGCTTAAAACTTGACGATTCAAAATCTGTCAAAAGCTAAGCTACCGAAATTCAAATAATCCAAAAAGGAGTCGGTTAAAGAATGTATATTTTTAATCTCTGAAAATCCGTTTTACTTGCACAATTCCGAAAAAACCAACAATATTCCCGGAAACTAGAAAGATTCATGGATAATACCATCGATTTTTCAGCAATTTTTCGATTCCCGGAACCTTTAGACCTAGCTAGTGATTAGCAATTTAACTAAATTAAAAAATTGATGAAATTTTTAAATTTAAATCGCATAAATTTTATAATCCCCCCAATCAAATAATATTATTAAAAATTTCGAAAAAACCCCTTTGACGTAATACCATGCGCCATATTACAGCAGATACATGGGCCTCAAAACAAACTGTACATCAGATGCCTAAATTTAAAAATATGATTCGTAATTAATTTAAAAATTTAATTTATTCAGAATCCAATTTAAATTTAATCAAGTTTACAATTAAAAATAAGTCCAAGAAGCAGAGCGAACCAAAAAACTCCCCTTTATATTCAGGCACGAAGCTGGCCGTCCTATTTTGGGGAGGGGGGCCAACACCAATTTTTGGGGGGACTAATCCCAAAAAAGCCAAAAATAGCACCAAATAACGTTTAAAAAGTCATATTTTTCCTATTTTTCTGAATTTTGGGGGGTTAAAGCCCCCATTTCCCCCAGAGATACGTGTCTGTGTAATTTGCTAAACTAGTCGCAAATCGATCAAGCGTTATGCATGTTTTTCATGTATTTTACCTTAATTTTATAACATTCTGTCAATTGATGTTTTATAGTATTTTAATTTATGCTAGATAGGGATGTCCCGAGCCCCGGCCCCGTGCCGGGCTTATGCCCGGGACCCGGGCCGGGGCAAGGCTTGCCCCGGGCCGAGGCTAAAGCATTTATAATCAAGGAGTAAAAATCTCAAATTCTCTTCTAAAATCAATTCAGGCAATTGTAAGGAAGCATACAAACGGTCTATTTAAAATTACTTAAGAATTCGAATACTAAAATTTGACAGTTGGACTGTTTCTGTAGCGAAAATGTAGACTTGGATTCAACTTCAGCGATTCAAATTTAGTGTTTTTGCCTCACTTTTAAAGAACTGATAAAAACTCAAAATCTAACTGCTGAGTAGCTATTCGATCAGTTAACATATTCTTGATTTATTTTTCACTTTTATAGTTCACCTATGAGAATGATTAGCCTGAATCGGAGGATGCATGAATTTTTCATTTTATTCTCTCAGATCTTATTAGGGGCGCCGCCTTCAGGCACGTATTTCTGGGGGAATAGGGGGGGGTTCGAACAACCCCAAAATTGAAAAAAAATCGGAAAAATAGGACTTTTTAAACATTATTTTGTGCTATTTTTGGCCTTTTTTGGGCTTATTCCCCCTAAAATTGGTGTTGGTCCCCCTAAATAGGACGGCTTCGCCCAGAAATAATTTTGAAACGGTAAGATGATGCATGGCAAATAATGAAAATGGGCATATTTGTTATCGAAAAATTTCAAAATATTCGGCACTTCATGTCCAGCGCCCCCGCTCTTAAAAAATTCTGCGTTCGCACGTGTACTTATATAATCTAGCGAATTAATTAAATTAAGGCGGCTAGTGAAAACTTAAACAATAGCAATTTTGTTAAGAATAAATGTAAAATATATCACTGAATGAGAAAAACGCTTGATGCGAGACGCGAACAATAAAAGATAGATTTTTTAACAGTAGCGCAGAGTATTTCAGTCAAAGTGAGACGCACAGCTCAAGCAAGATATGCAAATTATTTTTGTATGAGTTATGTAATTTTATTCTTTATTAGTCTCAATAGAATTTCAAGTCTTTGTTCCAGAAGATGAGAATGACAAAATTGTTTTGCGTTTTGCGAATTCAATCTCCTGATTTCTGAAGTATACGTGTGTCATCAAAAAAGCTCAAATTCAAACCGAAAACACCAAAGATACGAAAATTTGTTACAATCGACAAATTATTGCTTTTTTATTGCCAGGGACCCACAAATTGCTAAATTGCACTGCTAAAAGTCGTAAAAAAAGTTTTGGCGTACAACACAAATTGAAGACACCATAGTTTACATAGTTTCACAGGACGGATGGTTTGCGGGGTTAGTTCAGCGTGGGGGTCAGATGGGAATGAAAGACCTGATATAAGACGCTTCATCCAGCTTCAATGGCCTCAAAATTTGGAATTAACAATAGAGCACGAAAAACTACCTTTTTAATGCTCAGTGATATTTTTTCGCCGATTTTTGTTGTCCCATTTTGGGCTTCTTGCCCTCAAAAAGTTTTATATTTGCCCTCACTGATAGGCAACAAAAGACCACCCAAGCATAGGTTAACGGCATCGAAATTCTGGGGAGGTTTGCGTGCAAGATTTTTCAAAGGTCAAAAATAGCCTTAAAAATGGTAGTATGGCGAAAAAACTCCATTTTTCAACGTCTTTCATCGAGCACTATCAATTGGCATCAAAAAATTGCGAAAAAACAAAAAAATTTCAAAAGTTGAATTCTGGGGATTATTTTGGTTTCTGGGGAGGGTTGCATACCTCCCACGCCCAGGTATGCAGAAATTCACTACCCGCTGCATCCCTACTAAATAAATATTATATGAAAATTCAGCGAAAAAATTCTCACCACGTGAGAAGACGCGGCCGTATGTTCGCATCGCTGGCATCCAACCTAAGCATTGAATTACTGAGTATTTTCGATTAGGTCTAACTTATACAATTTACATATATACAAATACCTAAATAACGCAGCGACGTACAGTACATAGAACAAACAAAATAAATGAATAAAAAATAATAAAAAAATAAATAAAATAATAAATAAATAAAACATAATGCTTGAAGGAAGATTAAACTAAAATTGCAGAGGACTGAGGAGCTTTGAAAACACGAATGCTGTAAAGCGAATGAAACAATTCTATTTTGGAGGTCTTGCAAAGACATTTGTGAATTCTTTTATAATAAAAATATTACAGAAATTAGACACCAATGCATTCCTCGTCATTTAAAGAGGTATTCGACTAAAAAACTTGATGCTAATTAGCGATCGATTTTACGCACATTCAAATATAATTTTGGGTAATCACTGAGTTATTGAAAAAAAACATCTAAAAATTTATTAATTTTGAAGGAAAAATGGGAAGCTTCTAACGAGTCAAAAAAGCAGCTTTTCAAGCATAAATATATGACAACAAATACTAAAACTTAGGTAAAGTTGATATGAATTTCTTTAATATAAAACTCTTCAAGTCTAAATAATATGAAAAGCTTCTTCCTTACCTCAATTTTTAGAATTTTTACATTGTATGCATTTCAATATTGAAGAAATAAGAAAGTTGAGCTATTAAAAAACGCTACGTAGGTAACAAACAGAAGTCGCATACATATTACAGCATACGCAATTCGAGAAATAAATTCAAAAACATAAATTTTCCATGGGATGTTACATATTCCTACTCTGAAAAAATCCAATACCTATAATGTAAGTGAATTACATAGCAGTGTATACCAGTGTTTTTTATTTTTGCACGGGACAAAGATTTTGAGGCTCGTACAAAGATTTTTGAGCAATCTGTGTGCACAAAGTATAGGCAGTTTTTGACCGATTTACGATTGTACAAAAAATCGAAGTTTTTGTACAAAAAAAGCAGTGCTGACTGCTGAGTAAGCAAATATCTTGTTAAATTTATCGAGAAATTCATTTAGATCATACATGCACAACGTGGGGGTGAGGGGTAACCCCCTACGCTGACGGGTTAGCCGGACAGGTACTGTCCGGCGATCTTGAGCTGATTAAACGTTTTTTACATCATTTTTGAGGTAAAAAGCAGTAAAAATGAAAGCGGCTAAAATTGACCAATTTTTATATTTCTTCAACGTTAAAAGTGATATGGTGCAGTCAAAATAGACTGAAAATGCTTTAAAAATGCGATATTATCACGAAAAAACGTTTAATCGGCTATTTTGACCATTTGGATCGCTTAAACAGCAAAACAAATCGCGCTTGTTAAATTTACTGTTTTGGATTTCTAGGATTTCACCCCCCTGCCGACCCCGACCTTGTGCATCTATGATCTAGATCATAAGAAGTATGATTGATGAAAGGGATTGGATTGTTAGAACACAAGAAATCTCCGTTGTATTTAAGTCCAAAAATATTTACTATCATTATTTTGATGTGTATTTTGAAATGCAACGCATTGGATCGTTGCTAGATAACAAAAAAGTTAAGACAAGATTATTTTAATTTATAAGTATTCATTATTTAATTAATCTTACAAATCTGAAGAGGTAGCATTATGACATAACCGAGAATTCATCAGGCACGCAGCTGGCCGTCCTATTTTGGGGGACCAACACCAATTTTTGGGGTGGACTAAGCCCAAAAAAGCCAAAAATAGCACAAAATAAGGTGTAAAAAGTCCTATTTTTCCGATTTTTCTGAATTTTGGGAGGGTCGGACCCCCATTCCCCCGAAGCTACGCGCCTGGAATGAATTCATAGTATGTCTACACGCAGAGGCGTAACCAGCCGGGGGGGGGCAAGGAAGACCCGCCCCGTCCTTACACCGAAATTAAAAATTATTCCTATTTTTTCCAAATGTCACCCAAAGGGAAACTGAAAAAATACCGGAGTCTACTAAAAGGAGAGGCCAAATACGGTTATAGCACAATTACGAGCTATTTAGCGGGAAATTTTCCTTTATTTTAAACTACATTTCTCAACTTAGAAGCCCATGCTTCAGTTAAAAGTAGTGAACATATCAAAATTTTCCGGCGCTTCACGCCGATTTATTATTTCCTGTTTTAGTTTTACGCGGAAAACCGCAAAACTTAATGCAAGACAGTAATTTCGGAATGTTCTGGGAGTTCAGAAAAATCATATCCCCTAAAAATGGCCGCGGACCCCATTCAAGATTCCTAGCCGTTACATGTATGCGATTATGTATACAAAAATACTGCATGCGTATGAAAACTACTTGGGGTTCCGTTCCAAGCTTTTGAAAAATTAGATAGCTTTATCGATTCGATAACATTTTGCCTTTTATTTTTTGTATTTTTTGCATTCGGAAAAAATTTGTCCGGAAGTACATCCACTTCCGGGACCGTCCGTGTACAGGTACAGAATATCATTCGGGGAACAGAAATAATGAAAACTTCGAGAAATTTTCCAAGAAATTTTCCATACTTTGCGTCAAAATCAAGCATATATGATAAAAAGTGTTTTTACAATAAAAAAAAATAAGATTGAAAGTGAAAAATATCAAAATTTTCCGGCGCTAATATCTGTTACTCCTCTTTAAAAATCTCCAGTATAGAGTTTAAGAGTTTAAATTGGAGAAAATATTTCAGGGCATTTCAGTTTTACAATAATTTCGTGATTTGAGACATTTTTGTCTTCTCACTTAAACTTCATTTGAATGTCATGGGAAGCAGTGTTTTTTTTGTACAAGGTCCGTTTGTACATGTTCAAAGATGGTCCCCAAAAGTCTTTGTACATTTTGAACATGCAAATTTTTGTGTACTATAATATAGTACAGTAGCGATTTTAGTGTGGTGAAACAGGGTTTTCTATCTTTGGTAATGTATTTTAGCTAATTTCTGGGTTTCTGACGCCAAAATTACTAAAAATTATCTGAAAACGGCGCAAGCGTCGAAAAATGTTGAAATTTTTCCATTCTAAATGCAAATTCTGCCATTTTAAAGATATATAGGACAAATAATTTATCAGTTCGGAGCGAAGCGCCGACAAATTGTGGGAATTTTACATCTTTTTACAGTTTTTGTCTTCCTGAAAATCTTTGTACATTTTGTACACGCAAAATTTTTGGGTACTATAATATGGTACAGCAGCGATTTTAGTGTGGTAAAAACAGAGTTCTTCGACTTTCCGTAGTGTGTTTTAGCTAATTTCTGGGTCTCTAAGGGCAAAATCACTAGGAATCGTCTTAAAACGGCGCTAAGCGCCGAAAAATTTGACATTTTCCACTTTTGAAATGCAATTTCTGCCATTAACACACAATTACTCATTTCGGCGCGAAGCGCCGAAAATTTTCGGAATTTCAGACCTTTTTTGCAATTTTTGTCTTCCCAAAAATCTTTGTACATGTACAAAGACGGTAACGAAAAGTCTTTGTACATCGGGAAAAATCTTTGCCGAGTACAAAAAAACCGTGATGGGAAGGACGAGAAAATACATAGATTTGAACCAGTTTGACAATTTTCTCTTTTCTTTGTCAGACGGAAGCTTCAAAATAAAGTTTCGGACAGCGAGAACAAGAAAATTCTTGGCGTTTCCCACAAATTCAGCGTTTTGAAGTCTCTGTCATTGAAAACGCACAAAATGAACACGTTTTTCGACGCTTTGCACTGTGTCGATAAATTTTTGTAATTTTCATTGTCAGGGACCCCACAAATTGCCGTAGTAATCTTCCTGAGGCAAAAAACAGTATATTTATTCGAAAAACCTTGTACAAAATTCAAGAAAAACTTGTTTGGAGTTCTTTTCAACAATGATTCAGAACTCTTGAGGAAGCATCCCCCCATAAATTCCATACAACTCGCTCTAATCCTATGAAAAACAAAAAGCTTACGGCTTTAGTCAGACTATTAAAGCCCGTTATCGACAACGACGGCCTGGAGTAACGAAGAGAGCAAACTACTCTTGATAGCATCGAGCCGTATGTTAATAAGCCTAAAAGTTTATGAACATGTAGGGAAATACATAACTACATACATATGTATATACTAGCAAGGAAAAATGCTCCTTTGGAACAAAAAAAGGACGAATATATGCACTTGGAAACATGCATTATTGAGGATGTAAAAGACGGGGACTAGGAAAAAGTCACCTATACATGCATGCAGGCCTGTATCCAGGATTTGGCTTTGGGGGGACACCACCAAAATTTTTAAAAACATAACCAAAGGATGAATCAAAAACACCACCAAAATTTACTTTTTTCATTAGAATTTCTTAAGGGGGCGTATGTAAGAGCACTCCCTGTACGCCTTTGCTTTACTTACCAATACACTTTTCTTTTTTGCATTTATTTGACAAGTTTCGCAAATTTTCGTTTATTTAGCTCTTCAATTTCATCTGATTTTTATTTTTTTGTATATACCAGTAACCACGTGTCATGCATTAGATCTTATAGAACGCATAACATTGAATACTCCCATGTTGTTCTCATATGTTTCTATTTGCGTGCACGTTTCACATTATTGGGTACGTAAACTGTAATATTTAAAGTAACATTCATATCCAATAAATATTATTATTATTTTTAATAGAGCTGTACACTTTGTAAATTTTGCCATCCAGATGCCCTAAATATGGTGATAATAAAATGGACACCCTCTTGAACAAATCTCATTTTATGCATAAAATTTATGCAGAGCAGTAGGCAAAGATGCAAAATACGCTTAAGGTTGTTTAAAGCATAAAAATTGAGCTTTTAAACCGCGCGATAGGGACTAAGGGGACTCTAATTATAAATTTGGAATTTGGCGCAAAGCGCCGAAATTTTTTAGCGATTTTTGACTAAAAAAAGCAAAGGGGGAGAGAAGGAAAACATCATTCTCATATTTCATTTCGGGGGCGGGGAGGAGGTACGTGCCCCCTATCGCCCCTGGATACGGAACTGCATAAATGCGTGCTAAAATAGGCTTTCTCTTAAAAATGCAAAAATCGAAGTATATTCTGCGGCCTATAGAAGAAAAACACAAACAGTGTTATCCAAATGGAAGTGATCACTTAAAGTGAAAAGGACAAATCTTGCAGATTATTAACTTTAAGCGCATCGAATTTAGTTAACACAGCAAAGGCGCTAATTCTAACACGGACTAAACACGCGCCTAAACAATATTTAGCACTAAAATGTATAAGGCTGGCAAGAATAATTAGAAAGATAATAAGAATTACGAGTGAATCAGGACGACAGTGCATAATAACAGAAGGAGAATTTAAGTATGTAAGTATGTAGAACACAAAACATAACAAATAAGATGCAAATTCCACAATTCATTAATCATATCATTAAATATTGGCTGTATACGTATCATCAAAAAATGAGATATTAATAAGCAACAAATCACTTCTGTAAGTGAACCAACAAGAAATGTTTTACACCTTTATTTTCAGAGGCAGCAGAATATACTTCAATTTTAGCATTGCAAAGAAAAAGTCTAATTTTTTAGCATGCATGCATGCATAGGTGACTTTTCCTAGTCCCCGTCTTTTACATCCTCAATAATGCATGTTTCCAAGTATACGAGTATTTGTCCTTTTTTGTTCCATAGGAGCATTTTTCCTTGCTAGTACCCGACTTTTTGTAGATAATATTTGAATAAATCAGTGAAGTTCACGAAGAACATGCATAGACGTATAAAAAGAGGATAGGGGATACCCCAGCCAAAGTTGGTCATTCACCTAATCCACCAAAGTCTGAAAAATTTTGACCAGCTTTCTAGTTTAAGAATTTTTAGAGAAAATCTTGCGTTTTCGGCCATTTTTAGGTGCTTTTTTTGCTATTTTGAACCAAAAATAGGACTTCATTCAATCCGTTCCCCCTAAAATGGCCGCAGACCCCCACCCGAAATTTCTAGCCATTGCATATATGAACACACAATGTTTCCTCGTTTTTTAGTGGTTCATATTCTCGGGGTTCCTGCCTCATCCCCATGCTTATATGTGGTGAAGCGTTGTGTGCCGTATGTTTCATTTAATTATTCCAACCTACACAATTATAGGTTGCACAGCTCTTCATATTATAAATTTAAAAAAAATAAAAAAAGGTCACTCGTGGCTGAGCTTGAACACACGACTTCTTGATTTCTTATCCAATGCTCCCACCCTTACACCATCCAATAACCTGATTTCTTGTTTTGCTTTCAGTTCTTAAGAAGGTCATTAAGTTGTAAGCTTATGAGCTTATAAGCTGAGTATAGAAGACTGCAGGCTATAAGTACACAAAGTTAGGGTCGGCAGGGGGTGAAATCCACACCTGGGCGTGGGGGGGTTTGGGGGGTATGCACCCCCAGAAACCAAATACCCCCCCCCCCCAGAAATCAAAATACCCCCCCAGAATTCAATTTTTGAAAATTTTTTTTTCGTTTTTTTTTTTGCAATTTTGATGCCAATGGATAGTGCTTGATGAGAAACGTCGAAAAATGGTGTTTTTATCGCCATACCACCATTTTTAAGGCCATTTTTCGACCTTCAAAAAAATCTTGCACCCCCCCCCAGAATTTTCTTGCTGCCCACGAATAGTGAAATCCCAAAAATCCAAAACCGTATGGTAGTTCTTGGATTTCGTACGAAAAAGACATTTTCTAACTGACTTTGGGATGGGGAGTTCATATTCGAAAGAATTAAGTGGCGGTCGGCATTATTGACCGAGTAAAAGGCTGGGCATTTGTGTAGCTGGTTCACATATGTATTAACATAGTCATATTATAAGGGCGTATGTGTGCGGTCGATAGCATCTGAGTAAACGAGAGAATGTTGCTGGCAGTCAGATTCGAAATGTGGGCTTAATTCTAGAATAGATAGAAGTCACAGAATTTAAATTAATGGGGATTTATCGAAAGATTAGTAGTTGTAAGGAAGATATTCAAAAGAAATTATCGACGGAAAGCATTAAGAAGGGGAGAAATTGAGGAATGAAGTTGTAAAGTGATAGAAGCACAAAGCATGGGAAGGCGACTGCCGTAAACGCGTATTGATTGATCTAATGTATACTGATGCATACGTTTGTTTGTATGTAGGTACGCAATGTTTAGGGAAGGCGACTGCAAAAATCGTCGCAATGATTGATCGAATTGTCTTGTGTACATAGGTATGTAAGTAGGTACATAGGTAATATGTTCATTAGCGAAGGCGATGGCGATAATGCTGACGATTGATGAATCTATTATGAATTAAAGAAGAACAGGTTAATTCGAGCATACGTGCACACGATGAACGTTTATAAAGGACCTAGGTACATAACTATCCACAATGCATTTATTGGTTTCTATGTATTGCTTGAACGAACATTATGTACTTAAATGAATACACTGCGATCGGTCAATGTAAGTTTACGTGACTATCATAAAAGAATCTAAGTTAGGCGCATTTACTGTTGCCTTGATAGAACACTCCGTTCCTAATGCATTGGATAAATGTTGTGCTTAACATCACAGACAGGTGATCTGTGGAACATATCTAAAAGACAATTCTCTATGTACTGTAGGGTGTTAGATTAGTAATCTTTTGCTCGCCGTGAAAGTCGAAGTAGGTTCTCCATGCAAATTTTTTATTATCATGAGTGATTTACGTAGTAGGCGCTTGTTCGGTCAGCGAGAATTATTTATTACGGATAGTTTTAGATTAGTAACCTTATGCTCACGTGGAAGTCGACGTTGCTTTTCTATGCAAATTTTTTATCAATCATATGAGTGATTTACGTTGTTCCGGACGCAAGAATTGCTTATTCCGGTTGTTTACGCTCTACCGTGCTGCTGTGTAATATGCATTTTGTATATTGGATTGTGATCAAGATTGTTATGCTTTGCGCAGTTGCTGCATTCTAAGAATGTACCTTAATCTTACAGAAATTAAATAGCTATCCGACAATTCAGCGAAACACTGACAATTGGTATAAGATTGTCAATTAGTTAGTATCGAAAGAGCCGGATTAAAAATCTGATAGGTGTGGCGGAGCATTGAAATTAACCATTTTGACAGCGGCTATTGATATGGAAATCAGATTTCGTTTTGACATGGCACATTTTGTGGAACGCTCGAAACTGTTGATAAACGAATTTTTATCATCAGATTTTGTTTCAAAGTGGCACATTAATCGAACGCTCGAAACTATTGATATACGAAATTTTATCCAGCGACTGCTGAAAGGCGTACGACTGTCTGGTTCAGCACGGAAATCAAGAGATAAAAGTGAGTGAGAATTTACACTTCAGTAATTATAATAATGGCCATGTAAACCATCCGGTGATCAATATTTTTTGTTAGTGTTAGTTAGAAAGGGAAGGATTACGCATATTTTGACAAATAAGGGTGCTAGCGTCATTTTCTTCCTGAGTCTCTTCTAATATTTATTTTTTAGGCTTAGGCTTAGTATGTGCCTTCACATTGGTGCCAGGGGATGATGTAAGCCTGAGACAAATGGGGCAAAAATTGCGGAGCGAGCGAAGCGAGTGGAGCAATTTTTGCCCCATCTTTTCTTAGGCTTAGATCATCAGCTGGCACCAATCTGAAGCCGCACTGAGCTCAAAGATAATTTTGATTAAGGTGAGAATAGCGTTTTAATGCGAATTCAAGTAGGAGTTTTTGAATATAAAAGTTGAAAAAACAGGCGGAAATGAAAGTTGGGAAATAAAATTTTTTGAAAATTTTTTCAATCAAAGGCTTTTCCGTCTGTTTTTTTCAACTTTTTATGTTAAAGATACGTGCTTGAAACCGCATAAAAACGCTGTTTTTTAAATCTGGAACATGGAGCTATTCTATAATTCGCCCGAAACGTGGACCCCTTGCTCTAAAGTCCAGAACCATAACCAATCGACTAACGCTGGTTAATTTCGATAAAGATTGCAAGCTATTCATGATTTTTTGCTGGTTTACCAGCTGATTGAAGCTTAGGCTTAGTATCATGGAATGACCAAAATGTTGGTGCCAGCGTTTAAAATAAGCCTGAGTAATGGGATGCGGCGAGCGGAGGCGAGGCGAAGCAAGCGACGCGAGTTGCATCCCATTGCTTAGGCTTATTTTAAACGCTGGCACCAACATTTTGGTCAGTCACATGAATCTACTGAAAAAAATCTGATGACTGCCTTATTTGTTTTCGACTTGACTCATATCAAACTAGTTAGGTGGCAGCTTTCACCGGATAATACTTGCTGTATACGTACTTATAACGTAGCTATCTTAATACATATGTGAACCAGCTACACCAATGCCAAAGGCTGTTGAAGTTCACGTGCTTAAGGATAGGCGAAAAAAGGGGTAAATGGCGTTTGGGGTATTTTTCAGTTTTCAATTTGTGGCGACAGTAATTGCTTGCGGATTTAGATTGGTGCCAGACATGGGCTAAGCCTAAGGCATAAATGGAGCAAAAATTGCTCCACTCGCTTTGCTCGCTCTGCAATTTTCGCTCCATTTATCCCTGGCTTAGCCCATGCGCTCGCTCGCACGCATCAATGTGAATCAGGGATGGAAAAAACCCAGATTTGAAAATTTTGAATTTTTGGGTTTTTTTTGGGTTTTTTTGTGGGTTTTTTGGGTTTTTTTGGTTTTTTAAGGGTTTTTTTATGGGTTTTTTAATAAAAATTCTAGCTCGGGCTATAGATAGTAGCTGAGAATACTTCAACAGCTTCAAGACACAAAACAAAACAAGTAAACAACAACAACTTTATTCAGCTAATACACAAAATTCAACAACAAAATTGGTCATTCACAAGCACAATCCATGCTGTGTGAACAGAATAAAAATTGGGCAGAGCAATCTTTTAAATGCTCAGTCAGATATTGAAATTTAGCTTCAATAGAATAGATGCATCGACTCTAGCTCTCAAGAAAATATTGAAAACTAAAAAGATTGCCATATTCATGTAGAATTAAATCCATGCCACATTGCACACATAGCGCTTTATTGGGCGGCTTTTCTCATTTGAAAAGTATCATTACTACAGATGAGACAAGAACAGCATACTAATAGGATATGTGAGTGTAGTCAGCCATCCGTCACTGTAGAATCCCTGCCGCTTCATCGCGACATGCTTAAATCAGCTAACATGCAATCGCAAAGCGATTGTAAAAGGAACGACCATGATACAAAAAAGATTGACAATACACAGTATTTAATTTCATTACAAATAAATTCTTAACCTGTGGATAAAAACCCCAAAAAACCCAAAACCCAACGATTTCTTGCACCCAAAAAACCCACAAAAAACCAAAAAACCCAAGTTCAAAAAACCCAGCCTTGCCAACCCTGATGTCGACATGCGCATAACTACATGCCTAAGTCTGAATCTCCAAACGCTCAGGTCACAGACCACCGATGCTTGCGGAGGTCTAATCCAAGAGACTAATTCCCGAAAGGCACAGCTTACTTTTCGCATTGATCCTTAAGCACGGATGAACATTCAAACAGCCTGTAACTCGGTCAACAATGCCGTGCCGACCGCCCCTAATTCTTTCAAACATGAAATCCGCTCATTCTGAAACTTATGTTCATAGTGTCCTTAAAGTACATATTTCTTAGACTTTCCAATCTCCTACACTTGAGCCAAAAAATTTTGGGTATGGTTCAAATGTGAACCAAATTGATGGGAAAAACGGCGGTCGTATCCGAATCCGATTTGCAAAATTCAATTTCATATTTTCGGCAGATGAACAATGCTCAAATTTTACAGTAAGTAGTAAATAAGAATAGTTATTGCGACAATAATTACTTTTTAACATTTAGCTGGTTTTTCCACAATCAAGATTAGTTACACTTTTAATCATCTTAATTAATCGGGTGTACTTACATATGTAAATACAATTAGCGCAACACAAAACAAGTGAAGTAACATTTGTCTGTGTTGATAAATGAGTAACATACGGTGAGCTCAGCTAATTGAGCACGTCATTTTCACTATACAATGAATAATTTTGAGGTTTTTAAACTTCCCTGAACGAACTAGAAGGATTCAGAACATGAGACATAGCTCATTAGGAAGAAAATTAAATTACTAGCTTATTTACTGAAAATTTTTTTAAATGTGCTAGAAACTCACAGAATAATAGCTGAAAACATCAAAAGCTACAGTATGACAGGCAGCCTTCCTGGCGACCATATTGAAAAACTGGAATTCTTTAGTAAATCAGACAAATAAGACAAATAGGATATCATTCGAACGAGCTTCTTTCAGGCTTTCTAAAATGTGCTTAAACATTCAAAAATATGAAAAATAGCGCGAGTAAAATGCATACCTTTATAGGGGCAGTCATATTTGAAAAAAATAAATTGAAATTGCAGGACGAATTATTCAGAAACACGAAAAACAAAAAAGGGTGAAATCTAGAGCACAATAGTTTCTAACTATAGTCTGTTTCATTTAGCTTTGAGGTTTTTAGAAATATTTTACGTGACTACAGAAGTGCTTCAAACTAGTCCCTTAACTTAGACATTCTGCAGTATACCGAGTCATATAGAGACGTATGCCATGACCAAGCCACATTACTGCATCAAAATTTTAAACCACTTTTGTAGCCCAATTCTTGCTGGTTAATTTAAAAGAAAACCGCAAAGTTAAATGAAACAGACTATAGTTTGCTATTTTCCAAAATATGAAACTTAACCTGTATACTGTAGTGACCACGCAAAGTTTGAGCACTGTTACGAGCCTAGCATATTGTAGACATAAGCTAGCTATACTTTTTTGGCAAAATAGTTTCATTCCAAAATTGTCTATCTGAAAAATTTTATTTCATAAAAATCCGTTCGGTGGTTTTTGAGTTCATCTCAAAAACCTCACTTCACTGAAATGAGTTATTCGATGGTGAGCAGGTTCATCAGCTTTGACCGACTGTCACACTGTAGACATGTTATAATATGAAACATGGTCTAATTTTTGAGCAAGCTGAATGAATTGTGAACATTTATTGTATTTGTTTTATTAACAAATACCAGCGGATCAAACGTTATTGTGAAAACGACGTGCCTTAAGGGTGGCCTAGATCATCTGGGAGATTACAAAACATTAGGTAGGTAGGTACCACAGGAATGATATTGACTCATCAAATTATTTGTTTTCTCAATCCTTGTTTGCCACCTGTATTGTTGACCGTTGAGCTCGGCTGATTGAGATTCAAATATTCCGAAATGTTGTCATTTGACGAATAGAGAAAGGAATTTATGCAATTTTGGAACTTAATCTTGTAAATTTTGAAAATTATCAAATAAATGAAAATTTTTTAAACTTTTGCGTCTGAAAGTGTAATGCTCGTGTTTTTCCATATTCTATTTCACAAAACTTTGTGCATTGAAATCAATTCTATTACAGAGTGCCATGATATGTATGCATTTAATTCTCCAACTTCATATTTTGCTTACATAGGCACCTACATACTTTGACATGCAGAAAATACATAATAAGTATACATAAGCTTTTACCTACCAAAAACATTAAATATATACCTAATTTCAAAAAATATATCATATTTTAAATAAAAAATAGCGAAAGATCATATTCATATCATATTTAAATTAAGCTAACTATACCAATATCATATTTTAGTTATTTTTGGGCTACCAAAGTAACTCTATTCCGTACTTGAATTTGTTCTAGCGGTTCCTGAGTGTAGATAAAGCACAAGGACAGAAATCAAAAGCACGGAAACTCAACCGAGCCCAATATTATTTAAATAATAATTTTTGAATATTGTTGAGAGTAAAACTTTCTCGATCACAAATCAATGCATGTAGTAACCATACCTGGGTGCCCCGAGAAACTGAAATAACCTCCAGAAATCAAAATACCCACCCCAGAATTCAATTTTTGAAATTTTTTTGTTTTTATCGAAGTTTTTTGATGCCAATGGATAGTGCTCGATGAGAAACGTTGAAAAATCGTGTTTTTTTCGCCGTACCACCATTTTTAGGGCCATTTTTTGACCTTTGAAAAACTCTTGCACCCACCTCCCCAGAACTTTGGAGCCGCCCACCTATGGTAGTAACTATACTCGTCGCAGTTGGTTGATTTTCACGCTTCTGTTGATGTTTCTTTGTTTGTCGCATCTAACAAATTGCCGTATTAAACCTTGGAATATTTTGCTACAATTAATAAGAGTTTTTAAGCTATCGGGCAAAAATGGGTCGTTTGGAATAAAATAGGCTGTTAGTATGCGACTCGAGGAAGAACAATATCGCAATTGCAACAATAGGGGTGAAAAGCACTTGTGTCGCCAGTTATAAGATGACAGATCACTGTAATTATATATCAGATGATCAAGGATATACAATCGCAATCTGTCAGCTTATTTTTGAAGCTCGATGATTTGTGAAACTTTTACCCCTAAAGTTGTGCGAAACAGATTATAATATTGACTTATTTGCGGAGAAAATGTTCACTAAGAACTCATTTTTCTTCGAGATCGTTGCAGAAAGCTATATATTTTTTATGTTCTCCGTATAACGTAAGAATCGTTAATCTGACTTTTGACCTACAGTAAGACTTAGGGATTGAGTGTAAACGTTAAAACATTACACTAAATCTTCATTTTCTTTCCAGATCGTTGTTGATCTTTTTTAAAATTTTTTCTTCAACGGTAAGTAAGAGCCTAATTTTAAATTTTTTCTCGTTGGTTGGTTGCGATCTACAATAAGAGTGTGATGATAAGGTATTAAGCTTAAACTGTAATTTAATTTCGTCTTAGTGCGCGGCAGAATTAAACTTTGTGGAAAATGCTCTGCGGTACATTAAGTAGGATTATGTATCTGACTTTAAGAGTTGTCATCATACGTGGAGCATGCAAGAAAAATTCTGGGAGGATGCAAGATTTGTTGAAAGGTCAAAGAATGGCTTTAAAAATAGTGGTAATGGCGATACAAAACACCATTTTTCGACGTTTCTCATCAAGCACTATCCATTGGCATCAAAAAATTTCGAAAAAACCTAAAAAAAAAGTTTCAACAATTGAATTCTGGGGCGAAGTATTCCGATTTCTGGCGTTGGAAGTCGTTTTTCCTGCGGGTGCATACCCTCGCAAACCTCATACGCCCAGGTGTGGTATGTCATGCTTGTTGAAACGCAATAAAGACATATGGTAATTAGTCGTAAAGTTTACTTGCAGAAAGTAAGTTTTTTTTGAGTGTTTTATATGACAATTAGATTACAAACATGACTTTAAATTTTCTTTACATTCAGTGTTGCTGACCTAAAGGCACTTAGGGTTATTTTAGGTGGTTATTTTACACGCGTGCCAAAAACTCAGTATCAATATACTATTTTATGATCTAGAATCGGATTAGCAAGGAATTCGTTAAAATGACCCATTTTACGTCATTGGAAATTTGCATTTAGTTGTCAAAGTACAGCAGATATGCTATGAAATAACTATTAAAAGAAAGCTAATGGCGGCCGCCCACCCCCCATTGGTGTAAAATAGTTGGCGTGATAAAGAATTGATTTGTAATTTGCAACGATTTTTGGCCGTCAAAGATCATAATTTCTCAAATTTTTCCGGCGCTTCGCCCCGGTTTATTTAATTTCTCGGTGGACTGTAAGCCTTACTTTGCTCAAGGAATAGGTTTTAAACGATTTCAAGGGCAGAAACAGCTATGTATTTCAGCAAAGTTATTTTCGAGCATAATTTGTAAAATCTTCGACGCTCCGCGTCATTTGGTTAAAATACAACGAATCGAGCGGTAAGTCAAGCTTATAAACATCCTTCCATTTTCATTTCATAAATTTTTCCGGCGCATCGCGCCAGATTTTTGTTAAAGTCAGAGAAATTTAATGAATTTTTTCACTCAAAATTGTCGAAAATTCAAAAAATTTTTAAAATTGCATCAAAAGCTATATTAAACACAAGTAGAACAATTATAAACAAAAAAGCTATTGCTAAATACTTTAAATAAAAGTTTTAAATAAAAATCAAAAGCTATTTTAGGTGTTAAGAACTGATGGGGTGGATGGGGTAATAATTACGGTTTTTACTGCCAGTTTTTTCGTAGCTAAATATGCCAAATACTAAAACTCAACGATTAATAATCTTTTTTTCACTGTAGGCAAGATCCTTATGTCCTCGAATTTGAGAGAGCAGATAACATTATCCGGAGTCGTAACAAGCGTTAGCAGCTTTCATAAAATTATTTTCTCATCAGCCAGCTCTTTTTAATATTCTTTATACCAACGAACCAATGTAAAAACATACCTTATGGGGATGTCGACATAATATTTCCATATAAACAATATTTAGATGATAATGTACACGATAATACCTCGCATAAAATTAATGGCTTTACCAATTTGATATTGGTGCAACAAAAAATGCATGTGTAACGATGTCGTTTGAAAAACTTTTCAATTATATTTTTCTTCTTTTCTATCTGTCCAAAGTGTGACATGATGACGACCTTCCGGACGGATCCAATGTCAAGAGAAATTAAAAATCTAATACACGCTCTTCGTTTGCTGTGTTTTTCTCTGCACAAACGCAACATATACAAATTTTTTATTGTTTGGCTGAAGTTATAACTGCAAACGTATGGTTTTTTGGTCTATAGCGCATACATTAATTACTGCTCCTTAATTAAAAGAATAATGACATTGACGCCAATGCTACCTAAAACACTTTAATAAAAGCATTATTTGGACTTGGCATTATCACGCTTTGTACATCAGTTATTATTGTCGCCAACACGTAATCATGGCCTTAAGTTCTGGGAGTGAGAATTAGAAAAGACACGTTTAAAAAGTAAAAAATTGACGGTATGCGTAATAATGTTATTTTTATAACGTTTTCTGTTATTATAAGAAGTTACAACCACAAATTAATGTTGGGCTTTAAGTGGTCTGGATCCACCGAAACTCTGAAAGACTCCCAAAAACTCGTTAGAATCACCAGAATCGAATTTTTAGTGCTATTTTTGGCGATTTTGCCCTATTGGATCCCGCATAGTCTGGCTGCTCTCCATCTATGGTTACGATCAGAACTGCATTTGGAAACCCATAGAATCAGGGTAAGAATTTGTTTATAAATTTTTAAAATCTTAGGAAAAATTGCTTGAAAATGATCGAAGACTGTACATTATCGCAGTCTTAAAGTTTTTTCGAGCATTTATACTAGTTTTTGAGTTTATTTTGTCTAAGGAAAGCTCTCTTGCTGACCCTTTAGAAGACAATGCCTGAATGATTGAAACTATACTTAAGGCAACAATAGAATTCTACTATGTCTGGATGGGGCTAAACTGGCAAAAATCTTGAAAAAGATACGAAAAATTCAATTCTGGTGTTTCTACCGTACTACGCGAGGGCTATTTTGAATTTTCTCGAGACCTAAAACTCGCGTTGGGGTTGGTTAGAGGGCGAGTGGGAGGCTTTATATCAGCCATGCACATTGAGGACGAGAATCTGAGTGTCTAGACACTGAAGAAAATTTGTTAGGATAAATGAGGCAGAATGACGGTCAAATGGATAAAAATCGAGAGTTTTCTTCAAAATTGCTCGACATTGACCAGAAATAGTGGATTTACGTAATTCTGACTTTAATTAGCGTTTATAACCATTTTGGAGACAATTACGGCTTAGAAAAAGCTATGGCTGACCCCGTCGAGCGGCTGATCCCCGGATTGGCCATGGCGTACACCTAATCACGCTTCGAGCCTCCAAATTCCAAAATAACGCCACGCAGATTTTGACCCCAGAATTGAATTTTGGCATTTTTGTGATTCTTCATTGACTTTTGCCTCCCTCAGATTTTTTACTGCCCACGTATGACCTAATTCCCTCACGCTCACGTACATACTTTGCAGGACTAACAAAAAAGAAAGAAATATAGAATAAGAAGAATGAACTATTCGAAGAGTGAAGGTCAATTAACATGTGGTACCAACAAGCCCTCGCTCATGTTCACGCTTTGCTCGGTGCTTATGGCTGTGATTTCGGCCATGGCCATAGGAATAAGCATAATTTGCGAACGAATTCTACTTCGCTGTAGCCACGGTCAACTTTCATTCTACGTCAAATGCTTGGTTTTGAATTTGAACACGACTTATTTGATTCGATCGATATTTTTCATATCGCGATCCGTCTACCAAATTTGCATATCGGCGATCGGCTATCGATCGATGCTGGTGACGTATAAGATTTGCTTCGTTGAGCAATTCATCTTTTTATTGGTGGGAGGAGGACGATTTTTGTCGTTGATGTATGTGGCGATAAATCGTTTATTGGTCAGCCGAAAACGACGCGTGAGTAATGTTATTAATATTGGCCTATGTTAAAATATAAATCAATATTATAAATAATTAATGTTATATAAATACTAGTGCCAGAACAGCATCTGCGACAACAGTAATATTGCCATCTAAGTTAAGGCTTTTAAGTCGCTATAGGTTTCCTAAATCAGTTGAAAATAGTCATAAAAATTCCCTTTCATCGTTTTCCGTCGTTTTACGGTATCTAATTTTACTTTAAATCACTGGATCCAAAATTATTTTCATGAAATTTCAAGATTTTTGGAAATTTTTCATAAAAGTTTGATCACTCTACCTATTGTTGATGTGAGGGCTTTCAACCGCATGTTACTGTGGGGTGAATTTGCGCACCCCCCAGAAGTTGAAAACTACACAGATTACTGTAGACTCCTGGATTCTATTTTTAGTAAGATTTCTGACGCTTTTTAGCGATTTCACTCAATCAGTCACCCTCAAAATTTTTAAGCTGCTTATGTATGGTTTCAACCCTGATGTGAACCAGAGAGCGTTTTTTGAGCCAAAAATTGTCATATAAATTAATGTAGACGCTAAAATAACGTAAAAATTACCGTGATTGACAGGTTACTCGTATTAATCAACTTAATAACTTTATTTTCATTAAATTTCAGCGTTCCTGACTATAATTGGATTTATAATTAATTATTCATGTTTAGATTATTTGAATAATAAGATGATCAAATTTTTGAGGGTAGAAATTGACTGAAATTAATTACTATTTTTAAAATGAATTAACCTGAAATTTAGGAAATCGGCCAAAGTTTGTGCACGATTCAAATTGCTACGATTCTTATTTCCACGTGGTTATTTAGCCTGGTATTTATTTGCGGACTGTTTTTGATTCAATATTATGTGGAAGGATTGACGACGAACGTTTTTCTTTGCTTTTGTTGCCCTCTTTTCGTTTGGTCGAATAAGATCACGGCCCTTATATCAGGTTCATCGATATTAATGAAAAATTAAGAACGATCCAATCAGACTTTCGTGCCTGTATTTTACAAAATTTTATCTTATCTAAAATCTTTTATATTTATATCGTTCCTAAGTTACACTTTTTTATCTTGTTTTATGTTTTACATTTTTTATTCGTTTTATTTTATTTTATATCGTCGTTGCTTATGTTCCACGACAGCTGGTTCTATTACTTCATAATATTTTAAGGGTCTGCCGTGTATTTTAATAGGGTTCAGCTGGGGGTATAAAGCACCTTCACTCCTCTATTTGGGCATAGTCCCCGGTAGTTTTATATGTTCAATATTTTGGTCCGGTGTTTAATTCGCTTAAGCCCGGCCTCATCAAGCCTAGGCTTAAAGCAGTTGTCACAAATTTGAAAAAATAAGAACGGGCCAATCAGACTTTT
This sequence comes from Mermis nigrescens, assembly GCA_036768485.1. NCBI lineage: Eukaryota > Metazoa > Nematoda > Enoplea > Mermithida > Mermithidae > Mermis > Mermis nigrescens. The sequence continues at coordinate 640,963 of JAVLUZ010000343.1, read as the reverse complement.
GCGCCTGTTTTTAACAAAATTTTATATTTTTAATACCTTTAATATTTCATATCGTTCCTAATTTAGACTTTTTCTTTTTATCTATTTCATATTGAACAAAATATAATAAGAAATGATTATTTCGAGAAAAGTGATACTTTCGAGCAGAAAAATTGCCAAAAACGCTCAAAAGTGCCTATTTATTATTTATATTTGAGAAGTTGAAAATTCTGGAGTATTGCAGCGAGCAAGGAGTCACCAGCACAAATGGGCAGCGAAAAATTCTGGGGGTCTGGGTGGGTGAAATCGCCAAAAATAGCCAAACATGTTACTAAAAATAGAATTCTGGGGTCTACAGTAATCTGCGAGTGGGAGAGGGGCTCCAACTTCTACGGAGTGTACACCCCACGCCCAGGTAGGTTCAGCAACGGATCAAAACTCCCCATTCATCTCCTTACACATTTGCAAATCAGACTTCTTGAATTAATAACAAAAAATATCAATCGTATGTTGATATAGAATTTAAAGATAATTAATATACTAAAACTATTAAATATAAATATTAATAAATATTAGATATAATATATAAATTCGAATACAGATGTTAAAAACAAAAAATTATACCCAAGGATTGTATATTGAAGAATGTTATAAAATTAATTTAATTCTTTTAATTGATCAAAAAATTATTAATAATTTAAAGAGTAATCAAAAATTTAGTCAAAAAATAGTAATAATTTAATAATTAATAATAATTTAGTAAAATAATTTACTAATTTCTCGCTTTATCTGCGGATTTCAGGAAAAACGTTCGTCATTTTTTCGATCACGTTTGCTCTTTGCCTCGTGGTTTATTTCAAAAATCAGCGCATTCTGGAAAAATTCGTCATCGTTCGAATAAATAACAACCTGAACGAGCGGTTCATCGTTTGGTCGAACATCAAAATCACGATTTGGTTGTTGCCGGTCATTTTTTGCAGCATCGTGTTTAGTTTGCTAAGTTTGGGTATAAACATGTGGTTAATATGGTCGAATTTGAGCATTTCGGATAAAATCGGCTTTGCTTCTCTTGATTTATGCTTATCTAGCATGGAATCGCTGATTTGTCCTGTTCTATTGCTCAAGTAAGTTAATTTTTTTAGAGAAACTAAGGGCAAATTTTGAGATGTTTGTCCAGTCTGTGAAAATTTTGAATTTTTGTGCATAAAACGAGTGTTTGTTAGTGGACGGTACTCAACCTTTGAAAAGTAATGTAAACTAGCTTCTAATATTCACTGAGCAGACGCGAGAAGAGTTCTTCACATGATCTGGGGAATGGTTTCACCCTCCGCCCCGGTCGACAGTTTTTTAAACCCGTCCAACAAAAAATGTTTCCACATCCCCCAGGTAAGTACTTTATGAAAAATAATAGAAGACCTCTTGGTTTAAGCATTTTTAGCGGGCAGAGTGTTCGGAAGCGCCATTTTTTGCGCTTCGCGCAACAGCCATTTTTAAGTATATTTTTTTAAATTTTACTAATTTTTTCTTGAAAATTTCTTTATGTTTCTATCGTGCATGAAGAAGAAGGAGCATCATCAGAAGATCAGAAACTCCGGAAATCATGATTTAATGCGCATCCATTATTTTCGAGTCCAAAAGACACTCAAAAGTTTTTTGGTGTCACCTCTACCGCAGAATTTCATGCTGTACGTATATTCTCTCACTCCGCTTCTTTTGTGTTTAATTCTACCGACGGAAAATTTTCCAAAAAAGTTGGAAGAGCGAAATTCCACTCTTAAGAATCATGGAAATTTAGACAGAAGGATGGTTGGAATTGATTGATATTACTGTTCTTCAAGCATGAAAACGCCAGTTTTTTTCCTCGAATTTTCGGTAAGAGTCCTAAAAATAATGTTTTCGCTACCTACTCAAAGCAAGAGCCATAAAATGGTCGATGTACACGAAAAATTATTTCTGGCATAATAATGTGGTCGTTAAGTCAGTCAATGAGTATGCATGAGGCGCCAAAAAATCTGCAAAAATATGACAAATTATGATCGAAAATCATTAAAAAACATATGTCCATTTCTTACTTCGGAGAACGTTAAAAATATGCTCAAAATCATACAGTTATAGGCGCGAAAAGACCTCAATCGCTAAAAAATGCCTCCAACGACCTCAAAAATCCCCGAAATGAGGGAAAAAACCTCAACTTGGCAAGCCTGCACATATTTTATCACATAAATCGATTAATTCAATGGTTTATTTACTCATAAGGCAAAATGGATAGAGCAGAAAAGTTGCATAAATTTTGAATTATATTATAAACTAAGCGCTTCTTGGGTTCAGCTGGTCAAAGTGCTTCCAGATAATATTTCGCATCATAAAATTAAACACCAGCTCCAGTTTTAGCATAATAGAATGAAAGGAATTCGGTGAAAATTCAAAGCCATCTGAGAAAATGTAAAATTTAATTATTTTTAAAGTTGGAAGCAGAATTTCGAAAATTCCTGTCTACGATAAATAAATTACTTTGTAGGAAACCTGGCAATGATTTGTACTGCTTTTGTACGAACAGTCTAAAATATGCCAATTTTTACTACGTTTCGGGCAAAAACCGGGAAAATTCGTTCTAACCAAATATCACAATTAAGTTATTTAACTGAAAAGGTGACTTTTATGAGCAGACGAATGGAAAATCATTTTAAACTTTTCTGAGAAAAATACAAAATCTGCAGGCTTCGAGCGGAATAGAGATTTTCCTGGATTGAGTTGCGAAATTCTGCGTTCCATTCCTTTCGGCATTCTCAAGTGCCAATCGGTGACATGACGAATATTGTATTCTACGGCAAATAATGTAATTATCTATTTTTTTCGAACCTTTTTCACCATTGTTCGCATTTCTGGGTTTTCTACACAAATTTATGCGCGAAAAATCCAATAAAATTCGCAAAATGTGAAATTTTGTTGCGAGAAAAGCTCAAGCAACATATCAAAATGACAAGCAGGTCGTATCTATTTTAGACGGCTATTCAATTTAACTCACACTAATAAATAAATACGATCTCACTTGAAATTTATAGCAATATATGCATTAATTGATTAATCAAATTATCGATGCTTTCTCAGATACAACGAACGCCTAATGGAACTTTGCCGCAAAATGCACCCTAGGGTCGCAAAATTATTAGCATTTGGTGGGAGTAACCGAACTCCTTGTTCTAGCTCCTCAAATTTATCGAATGAGACAGGTCTCGCAAGCAAACGCCTGTCGAATGGATTCAAAATTTTAGATTATCGGGTTCATCCGGATGTTCAGGATAAAATGTTGGAAATGACGTGGAACCGATTGCGATTTCAGAAGCGTGATAAGCAGTGAATGAGATAATAAATTTACAAGTCAACAAATTTATTCATTAGATTGTTACATGTGATAAGGTTAGATATTTATTTATTTATTTATTTATTTATTTATTTATTTATTTATTTATTTATTTATTTATTTATTTATTTATTTATTTATTTATTTATTTATTTATTTATTTATTTATTTATTTATTTATTTATTTATTTATTTATTTATTTATTTATTTATTTATATATTAATTAATTAATTATTAATTAATTAATTAATTAATTAATTAATTAATTTATTAATTTATTCATTTATTTATTTATTTATTTATTTATTTATTTATTCATTTATATATTTATTTATCCATTCATTTATTTGTTTATTTGTTTATTTATTTTCATTTTTTGATTCATTTACATTTATTTATATTTGTTTATTTATTTTTATCTATTTAGTCATGTATTTCTGCTCCTCTGCGTTTATGACCCCAGTTTCAATGTCACTATGTTAATGCAGATTATTGTCATTCAAAAAATAAAGTGATTTTTTCTCTTGGAATTTATGCAAAAGCAAATGACAGATTAATTCGAATATGGGTAGGGAGCATATGTGGGCAGCAAGAAAATTCTGGGGGGGGGTGCAAGATTTTTCAAAGGTCGAAAAATTGCCTTAAAAATGGTGGTATGGCGGAAAAAACCCCATTTTTCGACGTTTCTCATTGAGCACTATCCATTGGCATCAAAAATTGCTAAAAAAACGAAAAAATTTTAAAAATTGAATTCTGGGGGTATTTTGATTTCTGGGGGGTATTTTGGTTTCTCTGGGGGTGCATACCATCCCAAACCCCCACGCCCAGGTGTGGTAGGGAGGTAACAGGTATGCCGAAAAAATTGATTGAGGAAGAAAGGATCATGCATAATGCATATAGGTCATAGGATTTGCGCATGGGGTTCCAATATACAATAGCTTACATTTTGGAAACTACGTTGGAATGGATGTACACACCAGCAACCAAATGCTGGGGGTCCGATGGGTTAAATCACCAAAGAAACAGAATAATTTAATTTTAGGGGTCTATCGATCTTTGGCATTTTTTAACACAACAACTCTTGCTAAGTTACTTTTTGGATAGAGTTTTTTTAAGAGCTTTCATGCGAGTCAAATGGTATTGAAAGATATTTTTTGGAAAAGGACTTTTATGTGTTTGCTCGGAAAACTGTTATGCTTTCCAAAATCATAACGATGATTTTGTCAAAAATTTTAGGTTCCAAAAAATTGCAGAGCGAATCATTAAATCGGATAGTTTTTTGCTAATTTTTTACGTCTAACAATCTTAAATTAAAATGTACTTAAATATTTTATTGCAAACGTAAAGGAATGCAAATAAAGGATAAGGAACTTGTATTGTCGATAAAAAGAGCAACGTAATGCAAAGAGACAATAGGCGAGTCACGATCAGATATGCACGGGGGATGGGGTTTTGAAGGGATCTGAACTATAGGTGCACAGCATTGCCAATCTGAGGTGAGGTTAGCCGGTCTGAAGGGAGGGTCGAAAATTGAAATAATTTGGGCCATAATGCCCTCGAAAACTAGATATAAGCGCTAAAATAGCGTTAAAACTACGTTATTACACAGTTTCCGGTTCAATTTGAAGCACTTTTGAAGAAAATTTTCATTTTTTATCCGTTTTAGCTTTTATTTTGCCTCATTTTCCTCCACAAAATTTTTCATTCTTCTATTCTGGGGGTCAAAACCCCAAACCCCTATGTGCATGTTTGGTCTAGAACCCCACCAGAATGGGAAAATGGAGAATTCTGTGGGGAAAATTGAGGCAAAATGAAAGCCCCAAACGGATGGACATTAAACATTTTCTTTAGAAGTGCTTGAAATTGATTTGAAACAGTGTAATAACGTAGTTTTAACGCTATTTTAGCGCTTATACTAGTTTTTCAAGTCATTTTAACCCGAAAAAAGCTTAATTTTTGACGGCCCCAGACCGGCTTCCCCCCACCAGATCAAACAGGCTGTGCATCTATGGTCACAAAATGACGTTTGTTACTCCTTGTGAAAACTTAGATAAATTTATAAATACAAAATTAGGTATACATACTAATGAAAAAAATCGAATTTTTGTGAATTATAGTGAGCAAGACTAGCTTAAAATGATTCGTATCATATAGTAGTTTTGTTAAACACAAACGAGCCATTATTACCAGATGGGGAACATGGATGAATTGTCTGTACTGTCGAAAATCTTTCGAAGATCGAAACGTTTTTAAATGCTTTGGCAGATTACGACACAGCTACAGTCCAGGAAAAGGCGCTTTTAATAAAAACAAATGCTAAACATTAAGTATTTGAATTACAGAGACACTTATGGCTTATTACCAGCGACAATTGAAGCAGCTTGTTGTAGCATAAAGTTTGACCGAAGAAAGAATAGTGATAAAGCTATAGCAATGTGTCGAGGTGCATAGGCTAATTCACTCGTGAAAAATTGAAATTCTCTCGTGAATAGTTTGCCTCCATCAGAAACCCTCATGCTAAAATTTTTGTCGCAGGAATAAATCTGGAAATTCGACTGAAGACTCTATGCTCCTCTAATTCACAAAAAATAGACATGGAACATTCATTTTAGCGGTACAAATTGCTCTTGACCGATTGTGGACAAGGATATTTGTCCGAGAAATATCAAGATGCGCATTGTTAATCACGTCTAACAAGTATTTGCTTGAGTTGATCCAATGAATTATGTACTTACTTAATTACGCGATTTTTCTTGCACCATCAAATGACGCACCTCATTCACGATTTACCAAATTTTGACTGCTCTAGCCATGATCAAACAAGATTTTTGAGTTATAATTCGATACATCACACATGTCCGAATATGCAAGCGACGCAATTCAAGTCTACAAACTCGTTACTTCAGTTGCTTACGTCATATGTGAGGATTATTGTATCCAATAATATTTTGTAAATTTAAGCTGAACAGCCTCCAGGAACTATATTTCGACATATTCCACTCAAGAGGCTCAAAAACTGATTGAGTCATTAATGTAAATAGATAAAATTTCGACAAATTTTTTGGGTATTTCTATAGATCAGTCATTTCAAATTTTGAATTCGGAACCATTTATCGAATTTTTGAGGCTTCTACCAGAGGTATGCAAATATGGCGTAGCATGCCATGCTGTACGTATGTAGATATGTAAAAGAATAGTTGGTTGACGTGACCTTGTCTTTGTTATCAATTTTCATCGATAAGCGCAGGCTAATTAAGGACGGATTCGACACCTAATATAATTAATTACAGGTGACTGTAGACGTGATAGTTGAAAATTCTCGAAAGCATCGGCCCGCGGTTTCAAATGAAACAAAAAATAGATTTTAATTCAGTTCAAAGCCGGTCGTAATGAGTTTCAGATTTAAAAGCATTCGTATTAATCATACAAAGAACACGAATGCATTGGCTTATGAACGAGTATGAAAATTCAAGGAAATATGGGAAATTGCACGTTCGCTTTCATGCAGGCAGCTTCTTAATTAAAATAATTTATGATTATAATGATTCAGCATAATTACGAATAAGTTTAGATCACTGAACACTCTAAGGTAACTCAGCGTTGATATTTAGCGTATGGTTTTCAGTCATATACGTAACGGATCGAAATTTTGGGTGAGGGATTCACGGTCATTTCAGGAAAGGGTGAATGACTCCGATTTTGGGCCAAAAATGACAAAACAGCTAGAAATGGCCAAATAATGAACGTTTTTGTCGACATGAGGGATGGGGCGGAGGAGCTGACTTTTGGGAGAGGGGGGGGGTGGTGTGAACGACCGACATTGGGCGGGGGCTACTCTTGTAAGCCTGTTACATAATATACGTTTTTAGTCATTTCTTACTTTCAGTGACACTAAATGAAAGGTGATAACTTGGAAACTAGCGACGATAATTTCGTGAATTGTGGTTCGGAAGCGCCCCGTTCTTATTCACGCTAATTTCGGTGCTAATGGCCATAGTTTCTGGGCTAGCGATCGGCTTTTGCTTTATTTGCCAACGAATTTTAATTCGATGCAGAGGCGGTCGAATTCCGTTCAACGTCAAATGCTTAGTTTTGAACTTGAATACGACTTATTTGATTCGATCCATTTTCTTCTTGGCGCATTCCATCTATCAAATTTGCATATCAGCGTTGGGCTATCGAGCCATGCTGGCGACGGGTAAAATTTGCGTTGTTGACCAATTTTTCTACAAGGTCACCGCGGGCGGTCGCTATTGGTCGTTGTTGTTCGTGGCCATCAATCGATTACTGATTAGCCATAGACAACGCGTAAGATCTCCTTGATTGTAGATTCGTGAATAAAAATGTTTTCGCGAGGTTAGATAATTAAATAATTAAATGTCTTAAAATAATTTGATCATTTGATCATTTTTTAATTTGATAACTCGAGAACGCAGATTTTCAATCACCTCAAGTTGAGGTAATATAATCTTGAACGCTTGTTTAGTTTCTTAGAAGTGCAAATCTAAAAATAACTTTTTTGTAGAGTTGGCGAAGCCGATATTTCTAAATATGCTGGAAAATTATTTTATAACATTACTGAATATAAATCTGTTTTTGATACCCGACATGAAGCCCTTAAAGCATTCTTTTTGGCAACATGACGATTATATCGAGTGACTATGCTTGGCACATTGAATCAACAAATTTTTCAACCAAGTACTCAATATCCACGTACTTTAAGCTCGTAGATCAGTCTGATCAAAATTTTATTAATTACGTGATTCAGGAGTCAGGCCCAAATTCGCTTATGATAATTGCAATTATCATGCTGAGCTGGACGCTTGGCTTTGCTTTTTTCTCGTTTTCGCTTTTACTTCAAAATACGGAAGGACCAACATTTTATACAAAACTTCGATGTTTATGCTATTCGACTTTCATTTGGAGAAAGAGTATCATGTCGGCATTCTCAGGTACATATGTACATACATTTAATGTTCAAGAGTGTAAAAATGATCATTATAGTAAAAATATTAACAATATTTATAGTAAAAAATATTAATATTAAAAAATATATTAGCAATAATAATAATAATAATAATAATGATAATAATAATAATAATAATAATATTAGTAATAATAATAATAATAATAATAATAATAATAATAATAATATTAATAATAATAATAATAATAATAATAATAATAATAATAATAATAATAATAATAATAATAATAATAATAATAATAATAATAATAATAATAATAATAATAATAATAATAATAATAATAATAATAATAATACTAATAATAATAATAATAATGGCAATAATAATTAATTCGCAAAGAAGTAGCAGCAATAGTAATAAAAAAATTATGTTTCTTCTTTATTCGTTTCTCTGGGGGAATCATATAAAAATACGAGCAACACTGTAAGAATACGTTCTCATGAGGATGGGCGTTGTAAGCCATCCTCAAAGTCCCAAGCTCGAATCGGTTAAAGACAATTTTAAGCTGTTCGAACGTTTTTCGAATGATTTTCGGGGACGAAAGGTAAAATAAAAGATATTGAATTTTTTGATAATTCGCGTCGAACTAATATACATATTTTGTAACTTATTTACACAAAAAATGCCTCTGAAATTGAAATGATTTTAAAAGACAAGATTTTCGATCAATTCTTATAATTTTTATCATTAAAGTAAAGAAATCAGTCAAAATGAGCTGAAAAGCATTGAAAATGCAATCTTACCTCACTGAAGCATTTTCGGTCAATTCTATCATTCTTGCTTTCGACTTGCGAAAGCGCTCGAATCATAAATAATTTACTGGCTCACGATACTCTCAATTCTGCTTCTTAGGTTTGCGGGCCTAAATCTGGTATAAACGTAATAACGAAGAATAAGTAAATTTGTTATAACAGTCGTTTTGTTCTTTTATCTCTCTTTGCCTTCTCACTTTACTGAGTTTTCGTATCCTACTCACCCTGGGCGTGGGGGGTATGCACTCCCCACGAGAAAGCAAAATAACCCCCAGAAACCAAAACACCACCCCAGAATTCAATTTTTGAAATTTTTTTTGTTTTTTCGCAATTTTTTGATGCTAATGGATAGTGCTCGATGAGAGACGTTGAAAAATGGTGTTATTTCGCCATACCACCATTTACAAGGCCATTTTTTGACCTTTGAAAAATCATTCATCCCCAGAATTTTAGTGCCGCCCACCTATGGTCCTACTAATTCATTTAATCGACGAAGTTTACTCATAGGTGTGTTGCAAAATCCAGATGAAGTGAATTTTACGTGACAAACTTCAAATTTCAAATTTAAGGAACGGCGATTTCGATTTTTTCGCTTACTTTTGTCATTTGTGTCGTAATTTATTTGAAAAACCGACGGATTTTGGAGAATTTTGTGATCGTACGAATACACAACAACTTGAACGAGCGATTCTTCGTTTGGTCGAATATCAAAATCACCACTTGGCTGCTTCCCGTTATTTTAAGCAGCATTCTGATTCTCTCCATCAAAGCATTGATCGATATTCCATTGAGGTGGTCAACCGTGGGCATTTCGGATGCCATAACTCTCGCTTCGCTTAATTTATTTTTATATAGTATTGAACCTTTGGTTTGTCCCATTCTATTGATCAAGTAAGCAAATTTATCGATTAAAATTTAAGCCAAACCAATGTTAAATCTTCGGCTTTGTTTTAATTCAAAGCAAAGTTGCGCTTAGATGCGGGACTGTGGTAGATCTTGGATTTCCTTAATGGGGTTTTACCCTAACTTCTTTTAAAAACAGCCGAAAATAGGTCTAAAAATGCCCGTGCAGAGTAACGTTTTTCGCCATTTAATATTGTCCATTTTTAGTCGAAGCGAGGCGCAGAAAATTATAAGAATGGCAGGCGAGTATTTAGAGGGTCGGAGGCACACTCGGGCGTAGAAGGGAGGTTGAGGGGTATGCCCCCAGAAACCAAACACCCCCAGAAATCAAAATACCCTCCCTAAATTCGATTTTTAAAATTTTTCTTCTTCTTCTCACCCTCCCCTTTGAACTTTGATGCCACCCACCTATGATGAGATCCTTAAATTTTCACAATAGTGTCAAAAATTGTTCAAAAAATTCGTTCATTCACGCTGAAAATAACGGTTCCTTCGTCTTCTGGCAGACACAACCCTATGTGATCCGAAAATAGATTAAAAATTTTGAAAGTATTCTGCGAAAAAGGTGCAAAATTACTGCAAAAATCGGCACAAAGCACCGAAAACATACTCGAGAAGTCATTGTAAGAACTGAAACATTCCTTCTCTGTACATACTCGTAGATACTCTGCTGACGTAAAAATAAAGTTTCAAGAAAGCCAAGAAAGTCAGTAAATGTCATTAATGAGTACTAAAATTTTGAAAAATCGTGACAAAAGATGGTATAAATCGTCAAAAAATACTCTCAATTCTCTATTGCGCCCAACTATTAGTTGACGAGAGGTCAGGACGGCCGCCCCGCCTCCCCGAACATAGGTGAGCGGCACCGAAATTCTGAAGGAGGGGTGCAAGATTTTTCAAAGGTCAGAAATTGCCTCAAAATGGTGGTATGGCGTGAAAACACCATTTTTCAGTTTCTCATCGAGCACTATCTTTTGGCATCGAAAAATTGCGAAAAAAACAAAAAAATTTAAAACTTGAATTCTGGTGGTATTTTGGTTTCTGGGGGTTATTTTGTTTTGTGGGGGTGCATACCCTCAAGCCTCTCCCCACGCTCAGGTATGGATCTCACCCTCGCGGAAATTCCGTAATCCGCTAATGGTAGATGGCTAAAAAAGCATTGCAAAGTACAAATTCATCCTTTATCTCGCCAAATACTTGGAGCTAATTGGGGGAGGGTATGGAATCGGGAATGGCGGTCCCCTTCATCAAATCCACCGATGGTGGGAGAAAGTATGTAAGTTTTGACCCTGAAATAACAGCTGAAGATCCGCAAAATGTTGTCGACCCAAGAATTTCCGATTTCCCGATTTCCCAAAGAAACGCTAGAAGTATGTCAGCTCTTTTAGACGTTTTTAGCGACCTTTTAGCTAAAATATTAATTATTTTCAAATTTTTGCTTTTATGTTGTAGAAAAAGCGCATCGTCGAAAAGGCCAAAAATGTTGTTTCTGACGATGCTCGTCGTTTTTAAGCTCAAAAAGGGGATAAAAAATTGATGGTAGTAGCAAAAATACCATTTTCCACGTTTCTCGTCGATTTTTGGCCTAAATAATCGCAAAAAAACCAAAAATAATCTAATTCTAGGCATTGGGTAATCGGGCTTGGGGAACGGGTCTGGGATTTCGACCCCAAAAATCTAAAGATTCCAAAAACGATAGATCCTTAAGAATTGAATTTTGGGAATTAAGCCCTATCAGACCCCTCGACTTTGGTTGTTGCCCACATACCCTTATTTAGCTGCATTTATATATTGGTTATAAAATATCTACGGTTTTTTTAAGATTTAACGAGCGTCTGATGGAACTGTGCTACGAATTATATCCTGGCGTAGCTAGGATATTAGCTTTTGGCCGATCCAATAAGGCTCAATGCGACTTTCGTATAAATCAGACAAAATCGATCTTGAAACGTTTGTCAAATGATCGCAAAATATTGAACTATCGAGTTCATCCGGAAGTTAATGAAAAAATGTTAGAAATGGCTTGGAGTCGGAAGAAAATTCACAAACGTGATAAATAGCGAAAAATGCTCATTTATCATCGGGCGAAATTCAGTGGCGGGAGGGCGGTCGCCCCCTCTCCCATTGACCAAAAATAATTGGCGAGATAAAACATGAATGTCTGATTTGCAGGGGTTATCAAGCATCAGTGATCTTAATTTCTCAAATTTTTCCGGCGCTTGGCGCCGGATAAAACCTATCAATGACCTTCATTTACTTTCTCGGCGACCTAGCAGCCATTTTCAGCTCATGAACTGTATAATAAAACAATTTCAAGTGCAGAAACAGCTTTTTCAACACAGATTTATTCTATTTCCAAGCATAACCTTTTCGAAATCTCTGACGTTTCGCGTCAAATCCTGCAAATACAACAAATCGAGCAGTAAATCAAGCTTCTGAACGTCTTTTGCCTAAATTTCTCGAACTGTCGGCGCTTCGCGCCAGATTTTCGTTAATATTACAGAAATTTAACGATTCTTTAGCACGAAATTGGCTAAAATTTACAAAACATTTTCGAAAAATTGTTGCGACAAGAGTGATTTTAAAAAAGAGACAACGTAAAAGGTCTAAAAACGTTATTTCGCACGTGAAGGGAAAATTTCGGACCTATTTTTGACTGTTTTAGGAAAAGATGGAGTATCGTCGGTCCCAACCCCCTTGGGAAAATCGTAGATTGGCCACTGTTTGTCATTGATGTAATTGGATACACAATTGATAAGTTCAATGCTGTATGATTTTATAAATGCGTACGTAATTATTTCGTTATTACCGCATACGGTACGTTTTTTAATTGAAATAAATTTTGAACGCGATCGTACAACCGCAGAAATTTACATAAAATGGCGACACACAGGCAGGGCTGACAGGCACTCAGGACGAAAAATTTCGCCATGAGTAAAATTTATGATTCTTCCAAATTTGATTTTAATTATACAATGATATTAAAATAAGATCTCACTGACAATAATGCGAATTCATGGATGAAACACGAATCACAAATGAAGTCCCAATAAAATCAATTTTAGGAATAATAGTCATAATAATACGATAGCCGATTGGAAGCTGGCTCGATTTTGAGTGTAAGACGTATTAAGGAACGGGGAATTCGAAAACAAATCGAATATAATAAAATTTTTATTATATCAACCATTGACATTAAAACTGGGTAGAACGAATTGATTATTGAGCTTTAAATTTTGGGAGGTCTTTTTATTTCTAAGGGATTTAGATCTTCACCAAACCTCTACGCCCATTGTGCTTGCTTCTGTTGCATTTTTTCGCTAGCACTTTTTTAATGACAGTGTTCAGGCAGTATCTTGCTAAGCTGGTATTTGGTGCATTCCTCTCTGCCCGCGTTGCAGGTTTGCTTTAGCAAGTCATCAGTTTGGACGCGCAGGACTGCTGGTCTCTGAGGGGTCGATATAGAACATTTTTGGACCAAACGATGTATGCTAAAATGGCGTTAAAACTCTTTATTAATCCGAATCTCAGATCAATTTTAAGCTTTTTGAAAAAAACTTTTGATTTTATCATTCTTTGGTCTTCATTTCGCGTAGTTTTTTATAAAAATTTCCGAGTTTTCTATTCTGGGGGCTTAGGACCCGCAAACCTATAACGTGCACGTCTGATATTCAACATACATGGGCAACACCCGTGTGAGATTTGACGGGTCCACCAAATTGGTTATTCTGAGGCCTACGGAATGTATTTTAAGTCATTGGATTCAACCCTCAGTTTGACTTGAATTCTGTGGTCTAACTGCATGATCATTGGTGGGCAGCACTTAAATTCTGTGTGATGCGCAAGACTTTTCAAAGTGAAAAAGATGGTCTTAGAAATGGTGGTATGGCGGGAAAAACACTATTTTCAACATTTCTCATCGAGCACTATCTATTGGCATCAAAAATTGCGAAAAAACAAAATTTCAATAATTGAATTCGGAGGGGGGTTATTTTGGTTTCTTAGGAAGGGGGTAGAGCTGTGCCGGGGCCAGGCCCCGGCCCTGCCCCGGCACCGGAGCCGGGGCCAATGTTAGAGTTGATTATAATGTAGAAAATTGATAATGTTTTGGGCAGATTTACCTTCAAACTCAATTTCAAGCAAACCACAGATCTTGCTAATTCAAATCTTTATTTCACTATGTCAGATTGGTGCAAATTTCTAGTTAATAATCAAAATTGACATATTTTAAATTACAATTCATATAGACGAGCATTTCCAGCTTGCTTGGGAGCAGACAGCTACGTCTATCAGAACAAATAGAATAATGAGCCTATAAAAAGTGCAAAGTAAAGCACATTGAAAAACGCATCTAATTCAGAGGAGTTAAATCCATACATGGGCAGCTCAAAAATTCTAGGGGGTCCAAAATTTTTCAAAGTCAGAAAAGTTGCCTGATAATATATGGTAGAGCAAAAAAACAACGTTTTCTCGCGTTTCAACAATGAGAGCTATCCATTAGCATCATAAAAACCGCAGAAAAACAGAAAAAATTCAGAAAATCCATTTCTGGGGGGTCCAGCGGGCTTTTTTTGGGGGGGGGGAGATTGTGAATTCTGGGGGGTCTAGATCTCCCGTTGCCCATGTTCTGTTATATCTTGAAATCCCAACAAATATTAACGCTTGACGTGCATATCTACAAGCAAGAATATATGCATAGGTACATATAAGGGGTAGGGCAGGGTCGTACTATTAGCATAGTACAGCACGCTATTATTGGTCCCGGCCACGGCCCCGGCCCCGGCCCCGGCCCCGGCCCCGGCAAAAAAGGCGGCCCCGGCACAGCTCTAGAAGGGGGGTTATTCAATCTTTCGGGGGGCGGGGGGGTACATACACCCAAAAACCTTCCTCCCCATGCCCATGTGTGTGCCTGACCCTCTCTCCTAACACGCCCATGTGTGGTCGTCAATTGGCCCTTTATTTACACTGTATGTGCCCATATGACCATCATTCTAAATTATTAAGCAGCTATAATCTGTCTCATATGTTCTAAAACTTGTGTGAAATATACTACAGTTGCATCGATTGTGGTATAATAGTTTCTGAGTAAAAAACATTTGTATGCACGACTAAGCTGAGGTACTTTTGGGTAGTTTTTATGGGCTTTTTCGTGCGAGTCGACGTCTATTAAAAAAAAATGACGAGAAAAGGGTTTACAAGTTTGCTCGGAAAATTGTGTCATTCACGTCAAAAGCCAAAATCGTAGAACGAATCATCAAACGAAATGATTTGTTTGTATGTTTTTATGCAGAGCATGCAGTCTAAAATTAAATTATGTAAGTATATTTCGACATATTCCACTCATCAGGCTCAATAACTCATTGAGTCAATGATGATAAGAAAAACCAAATTTCGACAATTTTTTAGGATTACTGTAGATTGGTTGTTTCACATTTTGAAATCAGAACAATTCGACGAATTTGTGTAGTCTTTTTAAACAGTATGCGAATATGACATGCCATGACGTACGTATAAGTATGTTGATATGGACAAGAATAGTCCGTTTCCACGTAACTGTAGAAGCGACTGCTGGAAAATTCTTAAATTGAAGGCGCAATCTTGATTGAATTGAAACAAAATGCAGATTTTAATTTATTTCAAAATACGTCAAAATACGATTTGGTTTTTAAATCATTTGTATTAATCATGCAAAGAGCCAATTTAAATTAATGCATCGACTGAATGAATAATATAGAGGTTTATGACGAAACGCAAATTCAAATCGTATCCGTTCATTCCTTATTAGCGGAAATGCACGTAATTTCTTTTGCAGCAGCTTCTTAATTAAAATAATTATGAATTTATTAGCGTATTTCGGTCGAAGTTTAGATCATCGAACCCTCTGAGTTGATGAATATGAACGGAAAAATGGTTTGGCTGATTCATTATGCTCTTAGCATTAGTTTTCAATCATTTCTTAGTTTCGTTGCCTATATGTGGAAGGCGATTTGCACGTAGATATTATCACGCCTTTTTGTAACAATATAATTGTGGGCAGTAAAAATGCACATATGACTAAATTGATTCTTTGAACAAATATTTGTATTCTGATCAATCCGTTAATCCCTTTAACTGATCAATCAATTAATTACTTAATTAATTAATCTATTAATTGGCTCATGAAAGAGATCTTCATTCAGCTGCTTAATTTACCTGAATTTCAATTTTTTGAAAATTGCGTAATGTATTAAATAACGCAACCACACATGGGCGGGTCGGCGGCCGGCTCCAAGTGCGCCGCCAAATTCGAGTGTGCCACCGGGTCAAGAGCGCTTGCGCTGCCAGGAGCGAGTGCGCCGCTTGCGAACAAATTCTGTACACACAACCCACAATAATGTATGCATGTAGAAGCAAGCATAGATTGGACTAGAGTGAGCCATTTATGTACAAACAGACAACACACATACATATTGCTATTTTTATCTGATAAATCTTTTTGTAAGTGGTCAAAAGTCACTCAGTGATGCATCTGCTGTCGCCAATATACAGTGTGGCCCATAAAAAAGGCTACATTGCGATTCAAGAGGTCATAACTTGGGCTGACGTGGACATGAAACTTTAGACAAGCTGCATTAGAAAGAGGAAGGTGTCTTCTTTCAAGCCATGTCAAAATATTTTTATCAGATACTAACGGTTCGAGCCCACCACGGGTTGTTTACACCATACTTTGATTTTGTTTAAACGCCAATAGCTTCATTGGTCTTGCCATCAATTGACATACTCTTTTGACAGTATCCTGAAATTTTTCCTCTCAGTAGGTCGTTAATCTACTGGGTGCTTATAAATGTGGTATTTAATTTTTTTGACTGGACATATTGCCAAAAATGTCAAAAAGGATGCCTACATACGTAGTAACGTGATATGATGCAGAAACTCTAGGGTTTAAACCATGTCAAAGTGAAGTGCGAACAAGTTGCCGTAGTACACGAACCGCTAGCAAATGGTCAAAATTTTAACGAAGTTGAAATGATGACATGCTTATCTATCTATAGCAGCTGATCCTAAAGTTTTATGTTCACATCAATCAAAGTTATGACCTATTAAATCAGAATGTATCCTCTTTGTTATGGAGCACCCTGTATATTAGGTAGGTACCTACTGGAAACTTTAGAGTTATGTTCTTGCGTGACAGTGAACAAATTGTGGAGATTGAGATAGTGTTATACTGACAAAATTTCGAAAGCATGCCACAAATTCAATTCTAGGGGTACTGGATTCTCGGGGAGGGGGTCAAACGAGCGTAGATAACTTATAGGCTTGCCCAGTTGCGGGTTTTCCCCCAATTTTGGGGTTTTTTGAGGCCGTTGGAGGCTTTTTTTAGCGATTGAGGTTTTTTAGTGCCTATGCTTAACCATTGGTTGGGGTTATTTCAGGCAGTTTGAGGTTAAAATTGGGGTTTTTCTTATAAGGAGCACTTGGCAACCTTGATAACGTAACTGAATATGTAATATAAACTCTAAATAATGGATCCTTCTCTTTTAAGACTTCGTTGGTACGCTTTTCAGACTGGAATGAAGTTTTTACTCTTTATGACAAAAAAATTTTGAAATAACAAAAATTTCAGTCTTCGATCTCAATTATAATGCTAGCAAGTTTTAAATGGCATTTGTAACTTCAAGACGAAATTCCGTGTCAGAATATCTAAACAATAAAAAATTGAAAAGATTTTGATATTGGAAAATGCATTTTAAAAATTAACGTTATTTGAAAAACGTTAACGTTTGACCACGCTAGTCGAACCTTCACCCCCAACTGGTGAAGTGTGGTTCCAATATTGCCGCTGCACATATCCCGGCTGCCTTTCTTTCAAGACTGTATTTAAAGGTGCCTGATCCTAACCTCCGGCTTGGGACTGAGTGCTGAAAGAGAAATCGCTAAGCGCATTCTTTTTAGCACTTCTGGCCGGTAAAAAGTTGGAACCACTCCCTCACTAGTACTTTATTTTAGTAAACGTTAGCGTCTTTTTAGGAACATTATGATATATAAAATGAGTGCATGCGCCTTCAAAGGTACCTACCGCATACTATACGCACTATGTATGTACTTTGGCGGCGCGATCGCCCCTGGCAGCGCACTCGACTGCAATGGCTCACTCGAATGCCACGAGGCAAATATGGCGGTGCACCTGATCCCAACCAAATGGAGATATGGATGGGGTTGGACTACAGAAAATCAAAATACTGCCCACAAAGGAGACCCAAAAATTGAAGTTTTGACGTTTTCATCACAATTTTCGCAAATCCTAGACACTCCAAAATTTGGTTACGGCCCGTATGTGCATGCATGTGACTAGGCTAGCGCTTACTAATAAATGTTGAAATTTTTCAAAATCACTCTTATATTACTGAAAAATTGCATTCGGATAATAAATAATGTGCGATACGCATACAAATTATTCGAACGTCCTTAAAGACGGTAATAATTGATGTTATAGTTTGTCTCTGATTCTTGAGAATAATTTTTTATTGCTGTAAACGACAGAAGCCATTACTCATACTTGACAAAAAGGTCAAGACATAGGATGGGGAAGGTTTTCGGATTTATATGGAAGATTTATTCTTTAATTCAGGACTAAAAGGGATTTCCTGCCTCAGGTTTTAAAATACCACCAGTAATTTTTCACTTGCAACGCTTTTTGTTCCACGATATTTTGTTTTCATGCAAGATAAGTAGGTACAAAATTATCAAGCATTCGAAAAAATCACAGACAATACTAACAGGATGGACCCGCGATATCGAATCCCCTGGCCTCTATACTAGGCGGGCACCCTGGGTAACTGTTTGTGGTGACCGGATTTAAGTTAAAAGACCCGTGAAGTATCCAGGTTCGCAAAATAGCGGCGTTTAGTACTACATTTTTGCCGTGGGGAGCATAAGTTGCATTCGCTTTTCTGGACGGCTCCTAGTAAAGCATTATATTAAATTGGACGATTCTTCTCCACTGTATTATCAAATACTTTTCTCCATCCTTAATTAAACACGATTTTATAGAGAAAGTACAGGTTCTATCGTTTTGTTGACATTGACTAACGACCGTCTACGGTTTTGACTCCTTTCTACCCCACGAACAGCTTTAAATTACCGCTAAAATGTTGTTGACACCAAGAATTTTCAATTTCTTCAGGAAATATCAGAAAATTAAGCTGTTTTATTAGTTTTTAGCAATCGTTCGGTTTTGAATTATCAGTTTGACTTTATTTCGGTCTTTAGAATAATATTAAGTTTATTTAACAATTTTTAACTGTGTCTATGTTGAAGGTCCACTATCCAAAACATAAAAAAATATTGGTTTTCTACAAAGGAAAAAAGTTGTGGGCAGATTCTTAATGCGTGCCTGTGTGTTTATGATTAGGCTTGCAGATGTGGGGTGGCGAGGACGGGTGAGGTCTAGAGCAGACGAGCAAATGGGGGTTTAGGGAGTCAGACTTCAAGTATAAGAGATAGAAACTTTTTTTTGGAAAAATGAGGCAAAATGCATTTCAAAATCCATGAAAATCAAGGAATTTCCTTCAAAATTGTTTGAAATTGACCACAAACAGACGGTTAGCGAATTTTAATGTTATACCCGTTTTTGCGGCAATTTTGATTCAAAATAAATCTATGACTGAACCACTAGCTGGCAGACCTTCTCCGGATCGGCCATGGTCTTACTAGACTCCTCAGAATATATAAATTTGAGATATTCTGACAAAAATAAGGCAAAATAATGGCCAAAAGTGGACGAAAATAATAAAATTTGTGCAGAAGAGCTAAAAATTAACTAGCACAGCAACTGTGTATTGATATATTTCTTTTCTATTTAAGAATTCATCGGTTTTGATACCATTCTGAATCTAAGAAGTTCTTTAACAGATTCTCCGGATCAGCTGAACCTACCCCCTTCCTCCGAAGCGGCCCAAGGACGAGATTTGGTTTGGGCCCCAGACCGGCGAGGCTGTACTCATTCGCTCGTGTGATAATCACGCGTTGGCGTGCGGGGTGTTTGCGGAGGTGTACACCCTCCACAGAAGAGAAGCTCACAGAGATTACTGTAGAACCCTCGCAGAATACTATTTTTAGAAACATTTCTGGCCATATTTGACAATCTCACCGAACCAGACTCCTGAGAGGTTTCTTGCCCCATGTATGCTGATAATCAGTTTTTCCTTATTTAGAGCAAGGAAACAAAGGTTTCAATATATTTCTGACCATTCGCCTGATAAATTATTAATAATCACAAAGATGAATTATTCGGAAATTAGCGACGAAAATTCACCGAATTGCGGTTCGGAAGCGCCCTCATTTGAATTCACGATAATTTCGGCGCTAATGGCCATATTTTCGGCTTTAGCTTTTGGGTTTTGCCTAATTTGTGAACACATTTTGATTCGGTGCAAAAGTGGTCGAATTCCATTCAACGTTAAATGCTTAGTTTTGAATTTAAATACGACTTATTTGATTCGATCCATTTTCTTCTTGGCGCATTCCATCTATCAAATTTGCATATCAGCGTTGGGCTATCAAACCATGTTGGCGACGGGTAAAATTTGCGTCGTTGAGCAATTTTTCAACTTGGTCACCGCGAGCGGTCGATATTGGTCGTTGTTGTTCGTCACCTTCAATCGATTACTGATTAGCCGTAGACAACACGTGAGATCTCGATGATTGTATGCAGATATATTAGGCGACATTAGAGAAAAATGGATGAAAATTTATTTTTCTGCGAATGTACATTTTTGAAAGTGGACGTTAATTGCAGACTTAGATGAGTTTTTAGCCAGTAGTTGTCCGGGTCACCCTGGGAGAGTGTGCTGAGGGATAGCCTGTGCTTAAGCATAGGCGGGCGGGCCCTAACGTGCTCCCTGGGGTGGGGCCAGGAAACACTGATGTAGCATAGGCAGTGATGAAGGATATGAAGGGGGAGGGGCCCTGGGGCGTGCCTGGACCTGCCCAAATAAGTTTCCCGGGAGACTATGCTTATCGATTTTTTTCATGAGTTTTGAGTCTAAGGGGTCCATGGGGATGGTGCCTATAAACCTCAAGCAATCCTGCGGAGGTGGTCTAAATGGCGCCTAGGCCTACGCGTAGGGAGGTGGCACAAGGGGAGCTGTTCCCGTGAAAGTTTGATTATTGATTGATTTTTACAAACCAGCGGTCGGATTTGTGTGAAATTTGACTGAGAGATGGAACACTCCATGCAGAGTGGTCTTAAAAAGAGGGGGCTAATTATTAATTGGTTTTTAGATGTTTATGAAGTTTTTAAAAACGCATCTGTCTACAAGCCGAGGCTACCCCCTGTGAAAGCAGCCGCTTTTAAGCAGTCTGGTCAAAATTTTCGAATTTTCATGCGTGCACTGGCATTTTTGTGAATAAATCAAAAAGATGTTCAATTCTTGAGTACTATGCAACAAAGTATATGCTCGTCAATCGATCGTTCGTGAAAATATGTAAAATGTTCTTTAGCTCGGTCATTAAAATTTTGCCACAGATTAGCTAGAGCGTGTATATCTCGGTTAGTGAAACATTGTTTGATAAGACGGGAAAAGTTTTTGAAAGCCTCTGCATCGTATTGTATTAAACTTTGTTTGTACTCGGCCTTGAGCAGGGGCCAAAAGAAGCAGGTGCATTTAGAAATGATTGTAAATTTTTTATCCTTGATCCATGTTCACAATATTCGATAAAAGGTGATATTTAGGGCCTACTGACGTCTGAAACACAATTTAACGATAGTTTTGCTAAATTCAAAAGGCACGGGTTTATCTTACTCGCTTTTATTGTTCATTTCAACAGTATTGAATGCTTTCTTGAGTACAGGTATATAATGGGGGCTAATGTACGAGTGAATTACAATATCCATGTATTTTCCTTCAATATTTACAACTTGCAGAAGTGGCGCAAAAATATTCCCAACTATTTGAGGCTCAAAAATATCGCAATACACGTAAAAATTATGCATACCACCTAGCATATCAGGAGAATGACGGACAGCTATACTTAATTCTTGTGCGACAGTATAATTTACACTACTGAATTGGCTTTCTATGAATCCCAGCATGTACCGTGTGGTTAGCAACCTTTTGCTAGGGGTAAGCGTTATAACTATAGGGCTTGGGATCAAACCAAATATACCATTAGATAGAGAATGTGAGACGGAATTTATTGATGCCTGATTAATGATCAGTGTGCCTATCACTTGTACGAGAAACAGCTTTCAAAATGATCTGAGTATGAACACATACCAATAAACAGACTACGTTGATTTTCAAGACTTTTCCAAATATTTTCCTCCTTTCTGTGCAAAATTTAATGATTATCGACCAGTCAGATTCGAGCAAGTATTTGCGCCTCGGATTCATCATTATGATTGGCCCAATGGTTTAGGCGGCATTTAAGTTGAGTGAATTTCCGGGCTAAATATCCTTACCCTCAAAATTGCACGTTTGATTGTTTTAAGAAATGTTGGGTTGGATTAGCTCGCATGCAAGGCGTCTTTTCGTGAACTAAAACAGTCTGACCAGCGACCAAACATTTTTCAGGCCGAAAATAGGACCTAATTGGTATTGATATAAAACTTTGTAGAGAAACTTGAAAAATATTTTGATAAGTATCGAAAATCGACATTTATTAATTGTGTTCATACCCCGATCGTTTAAAAACTATTTCTCTTGCCGGTCTCAGGCAAACTGATTTTTAATTTGGCATCGATAAATTCCGTTTTAAATTTTCTATCTAATGGTATATTTGGTTTGATCCCAAATTTTATAGTTATAGCACTGACCCCTTATCAAAAGGTTATTAACCACCCTGTACATTAAATGTGTCGTTAATTTTAAGCATCAAACGTGTTCAGTGTTAAGTTTCAGATGGCAGCATTTTTTATTATCATCACACTGCAAGCTTATATGTTCCGTGTAGTCAAATTTTTTGTTTTGACTTACTATTTTTAATCCCTCGCTGATTGTTTTAACGAGATCGTGCATACTTTGGTATCTGGCTCGGGAAATGAGCATCTTTATTCGTACATTATTTTTAAAATCGTAAAATTGTATCATATTCTAATCCTCGGCAACATTGTGCCACGTATTTGCGTAGATTATTTCAGCCAGACCAACTTCTCAGTCGCCATTTAGCACGATTCGCCTGGGCAGGCTGGTTACAAATGTGGCCGCGGTATTTGATTCTTGCAAATTGCTCGGAAGAGTCATGTAAAATTGATTGGCATCCATCTTACGGAAAGCCATAAGGGTCAATTGAAAAATATTGCTAATATGCATACTTACAACCTAAGTTTTCAAACTTTCTGGCAATTACAACGAAGAAATTCAAAAAACAATGAACGAAAACTTTCATAACAATGAACCTTCTGGTTTGAAAAACACATTGAATAAGTTCAAGTAAATTGAATATCCATGCACAAACTCTGAGATAAATGCATTCAAAAATTCAAACTGAAGTCTCAAGATGAACGATTTATTTCAATAAAAACAAGCATTTATTATTCAAAATGACTTTTGAATCACACAAAAAAATTCAAAATTATGAACCTTTTGGTTTGAAAATTAGAAGACCTCTCAGCGCTTTGAATAAAGTTGCAAAACTTGGAAATTTTGCTTGCTAGTATGCAGTGTTATTGATGCTCGTAAAATACAACGAAGGTTTTCAAAAAGATAGCACAGAGTTTTTCAAACTTACCAAACATACAACCGAGTTTTTCAAATTTCTTAAAATACAACGAAGGTTTTCAAAAAATTAGCACAGTGTTTTTCAAACTTTACAAAAATACAACCGAGTTTTTCAAATCTCGTAAAATACAACGAAGGTTTTCAAAAAATTAGCACAGTGTTTTTCAAACTTAGCAAAAATACAACCGAGTTTTTCAAATCTCGTAAAATACAACGAAGGTTTTCAAAAAAATTAGCACAGTGTTTTTCAAACTTAGCAAACATTTTCAAATTTCGTAAAATACAACGAAGGTTTTCAAAAAATTAGCACAGTGTCTTTCAAAATTAGCAAACATTTTCAAACTTCGTAAAATACAACAAAGGTTTTCAAAAAATTAGCACAGTGTTTTTCAAACTTTACAAAAATACAAGCGAGTTTTTCAAATCTCGTGAAATACAACGAAGGTTTTCAAAAAATTAGCACAGTGTTTTTCAAACTTAGCAAACATTTTCAAATTTCGTGAAATACAACGAAGGTTTTCAAAAAATTAGCACAGTGTTTTTCAAACTTAGCAAAATTACAACCGAGTTTTTCAAAGGCTTTTGACGCGAAAAGAGAACCTGCGTACGTGTCGTTGATTGGTTGACTTTGCTCACTCTTCTTACAGAAATAGCTGCAATTACTGTAGCGAAGTTTAGTTTCAAATGTCCGGTTTGGGTTTTTGGATGTTTGCTGCTCAGGCAGTTTGACTTCTTTATTAGCCCCAATGATCCGCATCATGGCTGGCTGAGGATTTCAGCCGATTCGGGATTCGGGTCAAAGACTGAGCCTAATTTGGGCCAAAATGACGTCAAAAAGTGATATTTAAGCAAAAATTCCAATAAAACTGTTCACTGGTAGGGGAATTCCGGGAAAATTTCGACACGACTAAGAAATGAGCAATAAGGTTGCATGATGCTATTCTGTGACGGAAAATCCGAAAAATACAGCGCTTTTATTTTTCATCGTTTCATCGCAGGAAAACTCCAAAAAAATAATCGCTTCGAGTGCATCATAAGCATTTTTTACGTCAAAAACGTTGAAAAAATAAAATATTTTATTGCCTAAATAGTGCAGGATAATGTGAAAAGCATATAAAAAGCATGCTGCTTTACGGCCGCCACACGGGCTAAACTTTACTTTATGGTGTGGGGGCATTTGTGTAGCTGGTTCACATATGTATTAACATAGTCATATTATAAGGGCGTATGTGTGCGGTCGGTAGCATCTGAGGGAACGAGAGAAAGATGCTGCCAGTCGGATTCGAAACGTGGACCTCTTGCTCTAAAGTCTAGAACCATAACCAATCGACTAACGCTGGTTAATTTCAATAAAGATTGCATGGTATTCGTAATGTTTTGCTGGTTTACCAGCTGATTAGGCTTAGGCTTAGTATCATGGACTGACCAAAATGTTGGTGCCAGCGTTTAAAATAAGCCTGAGTAAAGGGATGCGACGAGCGGAATTTCTGTGTACTATAATAGTACAGCAACGATTTTAGTGCGGTAAAACAGGGTTTTCGATCTTAGGTAATGTATTTTAGCTGATTTCTGGGATTCTGATTACTAAAAATTAGGTCAAAATAGCGCGAAGCGCTGAAAAATTTGACATTTTTTCCATTTTGTATCCAAATTCTGCCATTTTAAAGATATGTAGGGCAAAGAATTAATCATTTCGGCGCAAAGCGTCGAAAATTTTTGGGAATTTCACACTTTTTTACAGTTTTTGTCTTCCCAAAAATCTTTGTACATTCTGTAAACACAAATTTTTGGGTACTATACTTTGGTACAGTAGCGATTTAAATGTGGTAAAAACAGAGTTGTTTGACTTTTGGTAGTGTATTTTAGCTAATTTCTGGACTCAAAGGTAAAAATCACTAATAATTGTCGTAAAACAGCGCCAAACGCCGAAGAAATTAACATGTTTTCCATTCTAAATGTAAATTCTGCCATTTTAAAGATATATAGGACAAACAATTATTCATTTCGGCACGAAGCGTCGAAAGTTTTTGGGAATTTTACACTCTTCCCAAAAATCGTTGTACGTTTTGTACACTCAAATTTTTGGGTACTAAAATATGGTGCAGTAGGAATTTTAGTCTTGTAAAAACAGTTGTTCGACGTTTGGTAATGTATTTCAGCCAATTTCTGGGTCTCTAAGGGCGAAAATCACTGAGACTTGTCTTAAAACGGCGCAAAGCGCCGAAAAATTTGACATTTTTCCTTTTGAAATGCAATTTCTGCCATTATAAAGATATATATGTATATAGAACACACAATTACACATTTCGGCGCAGAGCGCCGAAAAGTTTTGCGAATTTAAGACTTTTTTTGCAATTTTTGTCTTCCCAGAAATCTTTGTACATGTACAAAGATAGTCCTGAAAAGTCTTTGTACATCGGGAAAAATCTTTGGCGAATACAAAAAACACTGTTTTGTACATGCAAATTTTTGTATACTTTAATATGGTACAGTAACGATTTCAGTGTGGTAGAACATAGTTTTTCGACCTTTAGTAGTGTATTTGGCTGATTTTTGGGTCTCTGAATATTTGACATTTTTCCATTTTTCCATTCTAAGCGCAGTGTTGCTTATTACAAGATTTAATTCGCATATTACAATTTTTGTAATATTTCTGATTTGATAGTACAAGTTGTTTTAGCTTTCTCAGTCGAGTTTTATGTGTGAATTCAATCAAAAGCTCATAAAAATTTTGGCACTTCGCGCCGAACTAATATTATCGACTAAATTCAGGACCGTCTGTGTACATGTACAAAGATTTATGAAGAACAAAAACTGTGAAAAGGTGTATAATTCCTTATTGCTAATTCTACCATTTTAAAGATTTTCAGGGGGTAAGCGGCTGCAAAAATGGAGCCGCTTAGCCCCCTTCCCCTGGAAATGACCGAGAAATATACATGTGACAGGGGGTTTGGGCCACCCCATCCACGCTTTGAAGCCCCGAACTTCCTTGAAAGTCAGAAAATATTTGACCATCCTCCCCCATTTTTTGGCGAAAACCTGCGCTTTTTTTGGCTATTTTTATGTGTTTTTACCATTTTTGATCTAGTCGCTAGCACCCTCCTTCTAAAAATGGCGAGGGAACCCAACCCTAGATTTCCAGCCGTTACATGTATACAGAGGGACCCTCATAAAATTTTAAGCGATTACATGCATGTTTTATAGTGATACTTTATGTATTTATTCTAGCTCACATTCTAAATAATGCATCACTTCGTGAAATTCTAATAGTTAGGTACACTTTTGCCATACTGAAAAATTAAGTTCAAAAAATTCAGAAAGGTTTTAATCAAAAATCGTCTGACATTGACATGTGTCTTGGACCCTGAGGAGGGTAATACCCCTCCCCCTTATAAGAATGTGAGATGTCTCATTCATTACATCCAATACCTGTTGCATCCAATCGCTACAGCAGCGGTAGCAGTAGCGAAGATTCAAATGATGTAGAGTGTGCTAGTAGAGCGACATAGACTTTATTAATGATTCTGACAATGAAACACTAGACTAAATTTGTTTCTTGTGACATGAATACTGATAAAACTTGATATGAGAAGGCGCACCTAACTTTGCGCTTGCCATTTACTACTGAATGGAGCAGTCGCTCATTATTTCTTTTCCTATGCCCACCCCAAGTATGTGTCATGCAATAATATTTTCCTTGTCTGACCCCGGCCAGCCCCGGCCCCGGCCGGGGATTTGTTTTCAGCCCCGTACCGCCCCGGCCAAAAAAGTCACCCCAGTCGATCACTACCCCCCCCCCCCGAAACAAAATTTAAGATACGAGCCTGGGTGGATTAATAGTTTTATCGATAATTTTGCTTTGATCTCACTTTCTGACGACATATTGGTCAGGGATGGAAAAAACGCAGATTTGAAAACTTTGAATTTTTGGGTTTTATTGGGTTTTTTTATGGAAATGACACCTAGAGCTACCAAACACCGTAAAAACATAGGCAAAATGAAAAATGTGTGAAATTCTAGAGAATTTCCTCAAATTCTGCTGTCCTGGAATCGCAAAGCTGCAGTATTTATTTAACTCTATTTGAAAAATAGGTAACCTGTGGATTAAAAACCCAAAAAATTAAAAACCCAATGATTTTTTGCCCCCAAAAATCTCAGGCGTGCCAACCCTGACTCGGAGCTACATAAGCGTCGTCATTTTCGATTTTATGTCGCAGAACAGCATCATGCGATGATATTGCTCAGTTCTTAAACATGTCAAAATTTACCCGGGATTCCATCACCAGTGAACACATTTCTCGTTATTTTTGCTTAAATATATCTGTTTTTGACGTCCTTTTGGCCCAAATTGGGCTCAGTCTTTGATCCGAATCCCGTATCGGCTGAAATCCTCAGCCGGCCATGATGAGCATCATTGGGGCTAATTAAGCAGTCAAACTGCCAAAGCACCAAACATCCAAAAACCGCAAATCGGTAATTTGTGACTAAACTTCGTTACAGTAATTGCAGCTTTTTACGTAAGAGTAAGCCTGAGCAAAGTCAACCAATCAACGACACGTACACAGGTTGTCTTTTCGCGTCAAGAGCCTTTGAAAAACTCGGTTATATTTTGTTAAGTTTGAAAAACACTGTGCTAATTTTTTGAAAACCTTCGTTGTATTTCACGAAATTTGAAAATGTTTGCTAATTTTGAAAGACACTGTGCTAGTTTTTTTTGGAAAAATATCGTTGTATTTTACGAAATTTGAAAATGTTTGCTAAGTTTGAAAAACACTGCGTCAATTTTTTGAAAACCTTCGTTGTATTTTACGAGATTTGAAAAACTCGGTTGTATTTTTGTTAAGTTTGAAAAACACTGTGCCAATTTTTTGAAAACCTTCGTTGTATTTTACGAGATTCGAAAAACTCGGTTGTATTTTTGTAAAGTTTGAAAAACACTGTGCTAATTTTTTGAAAACCTTCGTTGTATTTTACGAGATTCGAAAAACTCGGTTGTATTTTTGTAAAGTTTGAAAAACACTGCTAATTTTTTGAAAACTCGTTGTATTTTACGAAATTTGAAAAACTCTGTGCTATCTTGTTGAAAACCTTCGTTGTATTTTACGAAGTTTGAAAATGTTTGCTAATTTTGAAAGACTGTGCTAGTTTTTTTTGAAAAAATATCGTTGTATTTCACGAAATTTGAAAATGTTTGCTAAGTTTGAAAAACACTGTGCTAATTTTTTGAAAACTTCCGTTGTATTTTACGAGATTTGAAAAACTCGGTTGTATTTTTGTAAAGTTTGAAAAACGCTGTGCTAATTTTTTGAAAACTCTCGTTGTATTTTACGAAATTTGAAAAACTCTGTGCTATCTTGTTGAAAACCTTCGTTGTATTTTAGAAGTTTGAAAATGTTTGCTAATTTTGAAAGACTGTGCTAGTTTTTTTTGGAAAAATATCGTTGTATTTCACGATATTTGAAAATGTTTGCTAAGTTTGAAAAACACTGTGCTAATTTTTTGAAAACTTCCGTTGTATTTTACGAGATTTGAAAAACTCGGTTGTATTTTTGCAAAGTTTAAAAAACAATGTGCTAATTTTTTGAAAACCTTCGTTGTTTTTTAAGAAATCGTTTGGGTCTGTTTAATCCAAGATTTCGCAGGTGTATACCTTACATATTAGATGAAAGTAGTCGGCATGATGAAAGAAGTATAAGCCAAGGAATTTATGGTATGCTTAAAGTTTCAAAAACTGTTGGATTGAATCTTGGTGGTTTAAAAGGAAAAATAGTAAAAAAAGACTATGATTTAGAGAGCAGTTTGTTGTGTTTGGTAACTTACGGGGATCTAGAGCATACTGGTTTCAAAAATATATGGATTTACGCGCTATGGATGAAAAATTTGGTCCACCTACTTTCTTTTTAAGTCTGAGTGCTGCTGAATATTACTGGGAAGACTTGAAGAAGTATTTACTGTTTGTTAATCAGGATTTTTCTAATGTTGATTCTTGTAATGTTATGAAGCTATGTACTATGGATCCTGTCTCAACGGCTGTTCATTTCAAACGAAGACTTGAAGCTGTACTGTATAAGGTTTTACTGGATCCGGACGGACCTTTAGGGAACATAATTCATTATTTCATTCGCATAGAGTATCAATCAAGGGGCGCTCCTCATTTTCACATGAAATTGTAGGTTGAAGGAGCACCTGTGATTGGTCGTAGTAATGATATTGAAATTCTGAATTTCATTGACAGGTATATAACATGTACTATTCCTTGTGGAAATTCTAGCCCTATTCTTAATCAATTGGTTACTAAATTTCAAGTACACACTTGTACTTCAAGTTGCTTGCGAATTGTTAGGAATAAAGGATTTTTCAGAAGGTGTAGGTTTGGTTTTCCAAGGTCAATTACTTCTGCTACAAAACTGAATAGCATGGAGGAATTCATGGTGTCGAGAAAAAAGGGTAATAGAATTAAGAAAGCGTATGATTCGTGTCGTTCGATTGACGAAACTCTGGTTAATGATTATAACCCTGTGCTAATGTATATTTGGCGATCTAAAATGGATATTCAGTTTATCGGAGATGATTCAGCTGTTTTGAGTGGGTATATTACTACTTATGTAACTAAAAGTGAAAAAGTTATACAAGAAGAATTGTGGTCTTCGTTAGAAAATGGCAAGTCTTTGGGTTCTAGGTTGTATTCTTTTGGAAGAAAAATGCTCAACAAACGTGAGATTGGTGCAAACGAAGCTGCGGATAAAATACATGGAAACCCTTATTTTGTTAGCAGCGATTGCGTGCAATTTGTTGATACAAAACCTAAAAAAGATAGAATGAGACGTTTGAGACGTTTTAAAGAATTGGAAGATTTGGAGGACGAATCTGAAAATATTTTTTGTAATAATGTGTTGGATGATTATTATCCAAACAGGCCGATAGATTTAGAAGAAGTTTGTTTGTACGATTTTGTATCAAATTATGAAGTTATTAAGAAGGCTCCTAAAAATAAAAAAGTTTGGACTCTCGAAAACGATCTTGGATTTGTTCGTGAACGTAGGAAGCCAATTATAATACAAAAGATTTGAAAGGTATAGAATTGTATTATCGAAGCGTTTTAATGCTTTTTAGACCGTGGAGAGAAGAGACCGAGATTATTGGTATTTCGGAAAATTATTGAGACGAGTTTATGAAAGAAGTTGGTAATTTCAAAAATATGAAATGTTATGACGACGCTAAAAGTAAAATTCATATTGGTTTGGAATTGGTTGAAAAATTGGAGCAAGAATGTGTAATTGATAAGGAATGTTTAATGGATATTTCCGAGAAAGTTGCCGAAAAAAGAAGATGTTGACGTCTTATGCAATACTGACGAGATTCCTACATTCTTTTTTAATGTTAAAAGTAAAATTTCGTTGAATGATAAAATAAAGATGCTTAATATTGATCAAATGAACGTGTACAATAAAGTAGTAACTTCAGTTAAGAATGGAAATCAATTGAAATTAATAGTGAGTGGTGTTGGTGGTACGGGCAAAAGTTTTTTGATCGATATTGTTCGACACTTTTTTGTGCAAAATTATGGTGTGAATTCGGCTGTTGTATTAGCTCCGACAGGTATAGCTGCGTTTAATATTAAAGGTCAAACATTGCATAGATTGTTTAAGCTACCAGTGCAGCATGGTTGTTAGCCGGAATATTTTTCATTGTGTGCAGAAGATCTCAAACTTATCCGAAATGCTTTTAAAGATTTGAGCGTGCTTATTATTGACGAGTTTAGTATGATATCAAACGTTTTTCTATATATGATTGATTGTAGAATGGTAGAAATTTTTGGAGGTGAAGGGTTTTTGGTGGAAAGCATATTATATTGTTTGGCGATTTGCTACAGCTTCCTCCGGTCAATGGGGAATTTTGTTTTAAAAAATGGGTATCAGGGAAGCAGCAATGTTGTCGGGTGGATCTGGAATTAGTTTTAATTGTTGGTATGAATTTGAATATTGCGAACTAAGTATTAACGTTCGCCATAGTGCGGATTCTACATATGCTGGAATGCTTGATAGAATTAGAGTTGGGATTGTGTCGGATGGTGATTTGATGGCTCTAAATGATCGATTTTTTTCAAATATGGGTTTTACTGGGTCTCCGGATAGCATGGAGGACGTTGCCAAGTTTTATGAAGAAAATGTAGCTAGTTCGAATAGCAGCTGCGTTTGTTTGTTTAGCAAAAATGAACAGGTTAATAAATTTAATGAGTCAATGCTTTATATGCAAGATGTTAAAATTTTGGAAATTTGTGCAATTGATAAGTGTTTCAGCCAGATAAAACAAAAGAAGAAAAATTCAAGAAATACGTTTAGTGCAAAAAAGTAAGTTATACTGCTGGTTTAGAAGATGTGTTAAAAATTGGCGTTGGTGCTCGTGTTATGCTTCGAAGAAATAAGAATGTTGAAGTAGGTTTGGTAAATGGTTGCTTAGGAAATGTTGTAGAAATTAAATTAGAGAATAATGTTGTTAAATATGTAATGCTTAAGTTTGATGTAATTTCGGAAATTCAAAAAATAGATAGGGTTGATGTGGATTTTTGGATTGCTAAAAATTTAAAAATACAAAGGCAACAATTTCCACTTTGTTTAGCATATGCTATAACGATTCATAAATCTCAAGGCTTGACGTTGGATTGTCTGATGACTGATTTGGGAGAATCATGCTTTACGGCGGCTATGTGTTATGTAGCTTTATCTAGATGTAAGAGGTTAGATAAGATATTTATTGTCAGTCTTTTGCCTCAGAAAATATACTGCAACAGAGATTCTATTCGGGAAAATAATACTTTGAGAGAAAAAATACATTTGCCGAAGATAGATAAATGGAATTCATGTTTGGAGAAATTTGGAAAGAAGGACTCTTTTATTTTTAGTAGAAATTTTAATTTTAATGAGGAGAAAGATGAGTCTGGTAGAAGCAGGTACAAGTCACTCGGTGGAGCGGGACAGGTTAAGGTTAGTTGTAAAAAACTTTCGAAATACTGGAGTTTCTTGTTATGCGAATAGTTTATCCAAAGTTTGCTGCGTTTCTCCTACTTTTCTGGAAGATTTAGTGAGAATTTCATTGAAGAATTCTATTGTTTCTGAATTTTGTAAATTTTTAGAAGCGCCTGTTGGTTCTATTCTGTGTTCGGATGCTTTACGGTTAGCTGTTGGTTCTGGTTTTGAATTACCGGAACAGCAAGATCCTCATTCTTTTTATTTGGAAATTTTAAATAGGCTGGATGATGATGATTTGAGAAGTATGTTTACGTTCAATGAAATAGTTTCTTCGAATTGTTTGGAATGTGGTAATATGATAAATCGTGTTTTGAAAATGTCTTATTTGTCTCTTTATTGCCGAAATGGCGTTACAGAATTCAAGGAACTTTGTTGGAAAGAAAATATTCAATCAATCGGCTGTTCAAATTGTGGCGTTGTGAGGGAGCGATTAGTTAGCAGACGGCTGGATTCAACTGGCAATAAGTTTTTAATTATTATGCTTTCTTTATTTGCTTACGAGAATGGGAATCTTGTTCATTTTAGCAAGCGTAAGATAACCCAGTTCAATTCTAACTGTGTTACTTTGTTGGGAGTAAAGTATAAAACTGTTTCTGGTATTGTTCACAGCGGTAATAATTTAAATTGTGGACATTACACAGTGTGGCTACGGTATGAAAATGTTTGGGTTTTAGTAGACGATTTAACATGTAAGAGCAAACATACTGTAAGAAAACGATTTTTGAGTTGTTTGGAAACGGTTTACTCGTTATTTTTAGAAAGAATATGATTAGACATATAAAATGTAGTTGAAGTGATTGAAAGGAATAATTTTTTATTTGTTTGTTTCTGTTTGGTTAATCGTTTTTCGTTTTTGTTTATTTAGTCAAATTTTTGTATTAGTAGTTACGTGTCAAATTTTACCAAACATGTCAGTATACATGGCCACTGGCCCGTATTCAGGGAAGCGGGGGTGGGTGGTGGCGTCCATACCTGAGTGTTGGGGAGGTATATGCACTCTAAATTCACCCCAATCCCTCCCTCCTCCCAAAAACTGAAATACTCTCGGAATTTGATTTCTGAAAATTTTACGGTTTTTTGGCGATTTTTGAATATTGTTTTCTCGCGATACCACCGTTTTTATGATCACTTTTTGATCTTTGAAAAGATTTCGCACTCCGCCGGACCTTTTGTGTTGTTTACGTATTAGGCGTCTCTTCAGAGGTCGTAAAGAAATTCTTACAATGGTGTCAGTTATCTTTATACTTTAGGAATCTATTGTTCTAGAAGTGTTCTTAAAAGTATACGAAAGCATGTTTTTATGGCACTTTTTGTCTGATAAATCAAAGATTTTCCGATGTTTCGCACTGTATTTGTCATCTATGTCTAGCAAGATATTTACAGAATTGCATGACATATTAGGAACCTAAGAAAAAAGTTTGGTTTTGGTGTGATTTTATAAATGTTTCGTAATTTGTCATTTTTAAAATATTTTGAAAAATGTTCAGAATTTTATAGAAAATTTGGAATTTTTCGACGCTTTGTGCCAAATAAATATTGTTGATTAAATTGTTGAATATTATTGAATTTTTCGATGGTTTTGAAAATTCGGGCTATCACTCCTACGTTTATACTCCTTCAAGGAGTACGAGGAGTGTTTACTCCTAGGTTCTGCCCAAAAAATTTCTCCTAAGTTGGGAGAAAGTTGAGCAAACCTAGGAGACGCCTAAGCTAGTAGTTAATATAATCGTATACTCATACCTTCCTATGCTTATAGTATGCAAAAAGCGAAATTTTAAAAAATTCGTAAACTTTCAGGAAGATCATTTGTAAAGCGTCGAAAAATTTATTTATTTCAAGCAGAAGAAATTTAAAAAACTTGGAATTTCTGTTGAATTTTGTATATCTGAAGCATTTGAGATGATAGATGCGGAAAAATTCTGAATATTTTGAAAAAAATTGTAAATTTTACAGCGAAGATCATTTGGAAAGCATTGAAAGATTTATTCAATTCAAGCGGTAGGAATTTAAAAGTTAGAATTTCTGCTCAATTTTGTCTATTTGGAAGCATTTGACTTGAAAGATCGGAAATTTTATCGGAAATTTTAAGATTTTTTTGCGTTAACATAGAAGAAAACAATGTAAGAATAGAAGCTATGGTTACGGACACACTTGGGCTTGAGGGGTTTGGGGGTATGCACCCCCCCCCAGAAACCAAAATACCCCCCCCAGAAATCAAAATAACCCAAGATTTCAATTTTTGAATTTTTTTCGTTTTTTTCGCAATTTTTTGATGCCAATGGATAGTGCTTGATGAGAAACGTCGAAAAATGGTGTTTTTCTCGCCATACCACCATTTTTAAGGCGATTTTTTGACCTTCAAAAAGTCTTGCACCCACCCCCCCCAGAATTTTCTTGCTGCTCACGTATTGTTACGGATGGTCGCAAATCGCAGTGAATTATATATCAAATCTTTATCTCTCTAAATTTCTTTATGGAATGGTGGAAGGGTTTATCGCCCCTTCCCATTTCCTCTTAAATTCACCGGAAGAGTATGAATGGAAGTTAAAATTTTGTTAATTTTTTTTATGACTTTTTTCGCTTAACTCCCGAAGTATCTCGGGATACCTGCGTACAAAATTTTTGCCTCTTCCTGTAAAATATTCTGAATACGGGGCTTATATCGGAATATGGGAAATTCAGGTAGTGTGGGGTGAATACTTATGTCAGGGACATGTTAGGGACACAGACATCGTCTTTCAATTATTTTGAAAATTGTTTTGCTTATTTCTGCAGAAGTCCTACGAAGGAAAAAAATCCACTGGACCGTGTTTGAAGAGTTTTTAAAATAGATTGATGACGCACTTTTTTAGCTATTAAGCTCGAAATTTTTGCAGTTACGCAAATTATTTACATTACTTCTGTACTATTTAATCATTTGAAACGGTAAAAAGCGATATGTTTCTTGCTGTCCTCGGTCCATACTTCCCATTTTGTTCGTGAACGTTTTAATCGAATGGCAGTGTAAAGAGTGCGAAAATCTGGGGTTGAAAAAGCACTTTTTGGTCGAGTTTTCAACCTGCTTATGTCCGATACTAACTCCGGTTATTAGTTTTTTAAAATGTTTTCTGACAGAAATGTAGAGCGGATCAAGGGCTACATTCTGCATATAAGCAAAGTCTTATATGCTCTATGGTGAGTTAGATCCTGGGGTTTAAAGTTTACACTCTAGTGGATGGTGTAAAAACGGATTTTAACTAAGATTTCTCTGCCAAATTTTCCCGCTTACGAGTCAGGGTGAATTGAATACAGCAGTAATAAAGTGTCTCTCAGGGGCTACACATCGCAGCAAACCGCATTTAAAAAAACGCAATATTGAGTTATTTATGGGGTGTAAAGTTCGAAATCAGAGGTAAAAAATGAGCGAAAAAACACGTTTTTTCCGAATTTTGATTAATAAATCATACCAAATAATTTTTGCAAGAGAATTTTTGGCACACAGGAATGTACTACGATTTAAAAGCTACAAATTGTACCAAACCGAATTTCTTTAAACTCAATGGGGAGTTCGGTACGGAATTTTAAAGTTTACAGTGTTCTAAATGATGGAAAATACGTTTTTGTTGCGTTTTTTTGTTCGCCACTTTCTCCGTCCAGAAGTCGGGATAAGTCCAATAGATTAAAAATAAAGTGCTTTATATCGGGTGCATGTCAAAGCAAATTGTGTATACATTAATATTTAGCGAGTGTAAAGTCAAAAATTTGGTGTTTAAAATGCGTTTTTGTCTTGTTTTTTCTGCCTGCTTCTCCGGTTATGAGTCAGGGACACGATTATCAAGTCTAGAAATGGACCAGGAACCAAATTTGATATGCCAGTCTGGCGCGTATGTTTACACTCTACAGTGTTGTACATTGGTTTACACCTATTATTAGTTTGCCCATAGAACATTATGGAGACTTAATTTTTTTCATAAATATTAATCGTAATATCGGAACAATATCAAAATTACGAATCTGACCAAAATCTTCTTTACACTAGGTGTTTACATGAAGTTTACACTACAAATGTATTTATCTTCGTTTTTGAGCATTCCTGAAACCTAATTTTTTCTTGGAGTCTAGAAATTTTCAAAGAATCAAATGTGAGACGTCACGTAGGCGCGTTTGTTTACATCCAACAGTGATATAAAGTAGTTTACACTCATTGTTTATTTGTCCTCAGACCATTGTAGACATGCAATTTTTCATAAATGTTGATAATAATATCCGAGTAATATCAGATTTACAAATCGGAATAAAGTCCTCTTTACACTAGGCGGTTGTGTAAAGTTTACATTGCTAATTAATCTTCGTTCTAGAGCTTTGCGAAAACCTGAATTTTTTGCCGAAATCTGAAAATTTACATGGAATCAAATAAGGGACGTCAGCTGGACGCGTTTGTTTACACTCAACAGTGATGTAAAGTGGTTAATCTTCGTTCTAGAGCTTTGCAAAAACCTAAATTTTTTGCCGAAATCTGAAAATTTACATGGAATCAAATAAGGGACGCCAGCTGGGCGCGTTTGTTTACACTCGACAGTGATGTAAAGTGGTTTACATCTGTGTCTATTTGTCATTTAATCGTTATGGAGACATAATTTTTTCATGAATGTTGATCGTAATATCCGAGTAATATCGAATTTACAAATCCGACTAAAATCTTCTTTACACTCGTTGCTAGTGTAAAGTTTACACTATATAATAAGCTTCCTTCTAGAGCCTCACGGTAACTTATTTTTTCCGTGAAGTCGTAAAATATATATGGAAACAGATGTGATACGTCTGCTAGGGGCGCATGAAGAGTAGTGTGAAGTGATTAACACCTAATGTTAATTTGTTCTCAGAACATTATAGAGGTTTCATTTCTTAATAAATGCTGATCGTTATATCAGAGCAATATCGAAATTATTAATCCCACTAAAATTCTTTACACTCTTGTGTAAAGTTTAAAATGTAAATTAAGTTTAGCTCTAGAAAGTTTTGGAAGCATATTTCTTTACAGGATGTTCTACGTAACATAAGAATTACTAATCAGAATGTTTGTTTCTTCTGCAACTAGTAGCTTTGTAAAGTTTAAACCATTCAATTATTAGAAGAACCGCACAGTAAATGGAATCTAGTATTGTATTTCCAAATCTTGCTAATTTAAAGTAGGGTACTTGCAAAGAAAAATGCTCCGATGGAACAAAAAAGGGGAATATACTTGGGATTGTGAATTATCGAGGATGTAAAAGGAGGGGACTAGGAATCTCCCTATGTTATATGCCAAAAATCGCAAAATATGTTAAAAATCAGACTTTCTCTAAACAATGCAAAAAATCGAAGTATATTCTGCGGCCTTTGAAAAATGTAAAAGTTTAGTAAACAATTGTTGTAGACATGTGTAAAAGAGTATCTACATAAGGTCTGTTGCACGTCAGCTTCCGTGTTTCCTACTGCTTTGAACCAACAATATCATCGATAGTCTTGAATGCATCGATATGTACTATTTCATTCAATTCGCTTAGCTACTGCATTGCTAATTCGCTGCTTTTTTCAATCAATTTTTCGGTAATTTGAATATTGCTTGCACTTTGACACTTAGAATGGCTGTATCTGCTAAGTGACAAGCTTAGTAATAATGAAATACGAACAACTTAATTATGATTTGTTAACAGCATTTCACTTTCAGTCACACTATTAAGCAACTCAAAGTTGAATGAATCTGCAAAAAGTTGCATTACGTAATATGCTTTTAAGATATTATGTCAATCAGAGAAAATTATTTTAAAATAATACGTTTTTTCAGAGACCGCAGAATATACTTCGATTTTTTGCATTGTTTAGAGAAAGTCTGATTTTTAACATATTTTGCGATTTTTGGCATATAACATAGGGAGATTCCTAGTCCCCTCCTTTTACGTCCTCGATAATTCACAATCCTAAGTATATTCCCCTTTTTTGTTCCATCGGAGCATTTTTCTTTGCTAGTTGTTTATATAAGTAATCAAAGTTTTCCGTAACACGTACGAGATAATTTTTGGACAACGATTGAATAAGCCGGAAATTTTCGATTGTGGTGAAACTGTACGTTCCAATCCTACCATACTTGGCGAATATATCGTTGCGACAGAAATGTGTCTTTTGGCTGTTTCTATCCGTTTCGAACATGGAGGAACTTTTGCAGATGAAGACGATATAGGATGGTAATTTATTATTATGCATGAATGGAAAGTTGTTATTTTAGTTTTGCTTTTTTTGGCAATAGTAAACTTTAATATTAGGATTTAGCAGTTTTAATCTGAAACTGTCTTATTCAAATCTTTATCGGGTTTATATTACATGGAAAAAAGATTAGTGGATTGTTATTTTTTGTAATGATATCATTAATTGATAAAGATTTAAGTTTGTCTTTTGTGACTTATTATTACGATCATTTGTAGATCGTTTGTATTCTCATAATCTTTCTACTTGAGGCTCGATTAGGCATTGGTTGTCCATGTTTTGGCTTTTAATTTTCTTAGTGCTGAACGTTAGTCATTGCGAAGAATTTATTTAATTTCTTACTATAGATCGGTGAGTTAAGAGAAAAATCGATTTGTTTGGCAATAAATATTCAATTATTAAGGATGTTAGTTTTATTGACTAACGAGAACAAAACCTTGTTTATTTTGACGAGTGTTTTCGCTTTGTTTTAAATATAATAATTTTTTATAAACGATGACAGTACTCGTATTTTGAGATTGATATTGAAAAATTTATACTATTTTGGTTTGTTTCTTTTGATTTACACATTTGTTCTTGATAAATAAATGTAATCAATATTCCGTGATTTTAGGAGTAGTTTGATTATTTAATTCGTGTCGATTTTATTCTTAATTTAGTTGTGGGTAAAGTATTTTGTAGTGGGAATCTGTTTAATAGCGTATCTAACGTTGTAGAAATTTAACTAAAAGTTATAGCGTGTGGAAATATCTCTTAAGTGTGTATAAATAGGTTATATCATATAAGGCGTTATTACTAAGATTGACGTCTAGTGACGCGTTTTTCTATTGGCTGACTGAGAAATTTGAATACTACATCTGATCATTTTTTGACTAGCAAAGAAAAATGCTCCGATGGAACAAAAAAGATGAATATACTTGGAATTGTGGATTATTATGGATGTAAAAGGAGGGGACTAGGAAAAATCTACCTAAAGTCGGAAAATCTGCTAAAAATCACACTTTCTCTAAGCAACGCAAAAAATCGATGTATATTCTGCGGCCAACAGATTAGAATAAATATTCAACCATAACAATGATTGAAACAGCAGCACGTTAGCTATGCAGTAGCTATGGGAAATGATATTAAGTAAACTAACAGTCTTCCAAGCCAATTGAATGAAATAGCAAACATCGAAGACAATTGAAGACATGGTTGGTTAAAAACAGTAGGAAACACGTAAGTTGACTTGAAACAGACTTAATGTAGATACACTAGCATGCCCGAAACGATTGTGTGCACTAATCAATTGGCTCCTGCTTTGCTTGCTATAATGCTCATAAAACAAAACAACTTTAAATACAATACCTCTTAGTTTTCTATCAATCAGGTGCCAGCAATTTAAAAAAGTAACCTTGATAGATTTCGTTTATACACTCTTATCTGAAACTTCGAACATTATTTAAAAAAGACACTTTTTTAGAGGCCGCAGAATATACATCGATTTTTTGCGTTGCTTAGAGAAAGTGTGATTTTTAGCAGATTTTCCGACTTTAGGTAGATTTTTCCTAGTCCCCTCCTTTTACATCCATAATAATCCACAATTCCAAGTATATTCATCTTTTTTGTTCCATCGGAGCATTTTTCTTTGCTAGTACACTACTTTTAATTAGCGTGATTTCAGTACATCAGTCAGTAAACACAATCAGTAACATGCCACAATAATGACAACAGTCCAAGAACGCGGAAAACAATATTGTTCTTAACATCAGCATTATCCTTTTTAAACAAGACAACCTTATTGACACCATCCATTTTCAAATTAAAACTCCATTAAGTTATTCCTCCTTAATGTGCAGTTCACTTATAATCAAGCACAAATATTTAACCAACGAATTCACATTGCAAATCCTTACTCAATCAATACACATGCACAATGTGTTGTGACTTTTGAAATTGAAAACACCCAATTTTCAATTTTCAAATTGAAAATTGGGTCAATTTTCAAATTGAAAATTGGGTGAATTTTCAAATTGAAAATTGGGTGTTTGAATTTGCGATGAAGAAAATAATCAAAAGATAGTCACTTGGTTTATTTAAGCCGAGTAATAAAATAACGACCGTCCACCAATTCCAAACTAAACGCAACTAATCTGATCACTATGAAAAAGTTTTGAAAAATGAGCTTGCTAAGCGAGAGTTGTAAACCAAGAGAAACTTAAAGTTAAAACCTACCATTAAATTATGAGAGAATTATAAAAGATTTTAAACTTCAAGAAAATGGAAAAGGCGGGATGTTGGTAAATTAGAAGGCAAAGATTTTCGGCAAAAATTCAAAAACTTCACGCAAATATCAAATGTAAGGAACACTAACGCTTTGATTTGGTAGTAAAATAAATTTGTAGTATAGACTACATATTAACAACAAATGAATAGTGCAAACTTTACACAACTACTAGGTGTAGAGAATACTAACAGTTTACGGCTTATTAATGTACATGATTACAATAAAGCTGTATATCTTTGTCGACTTCTGTGCACAGTAGTGTGATTGCTGGTTCATTTTAAACCACTTTTGCAGGCAATTTACATCAATTAAACGATAGCTCTCCATGTGCAAGATTTTGTGAAACATATTATAAACACGGCTAAGAAAGATTTAACTTTAATGCAACCCATTTAAGACAAAATTACATCTCTTCAATGATCTAAGGACACTTGAACATAATTTTTAAATCACTTCAGATTACTTTTGAGGGTAAACAAACTCACTTAATTGATGTCTCACATATGAATCCTTGAAAATTTCTTGACTTCAGTTACAAAGTCTCTGCAAGTCTATCGAATTAGGGTTAACACGTAACGTAAACTTTACACAAACACATAGCGTAAAGAATATTTTAGTCGGATTCGTAATTTTGATATTGCTCCGATATTTCTTTCAACATTTATGGAAAAATGAGTCTCCATAATGTTTTAAAGACAATAAACATTAGGTTTAAACCACTTTGCAATACTGCTGAGTGTAAGCAAGCGCGCCCAATTGACGTATATATTTCATTCCCTGTAAATTTTTATATCTCAGGAAAAAATTTCGATTTTTGCAATGCTCTAGAACAAAGGCTAACATGCAGTGTAAAAAATTACTCGGATATTATGATCAACATTCATGAAAAAATTATGTCTCTACAATGGTCTGAGGACATATAAACAATGAATGTAAACTACTTTACATCACTGTTGGATGTAAACAAACGCGCCTACGTGACGTCTCACATTTGATCCTTTGAAAACTTCTAGGCTCCAAGAAAAAATTAGGTTTCAGGAATGCTCAAAAACGAAGATAAATATATATGTAGTGTAAACTTCATGTAAACACCTAGTGTAAAGAAGATCTTAGTCAGATTCGTAATTTTGATATTGTTCCGATATTACGATTAATATTTATGAAAAAATTAAGTCTACATAATGCTCGATGGGCAAACTAACAATTGGTGTAAACTACTTTACAACACCGTAGAGTGTAAATATATGCGCCAGACTGGCATATCAAATTTGATTCCTGGTCCATTTCTAGACTTGATAAACGTGTCCCTGACTCGTAACCGGAGAAGCAGGCAGAAAAAACAAGACAGAAACGCATTTAAAACTCCAAATTTTTGACTTTACACTCGCTAAATATTAATGTATAGACAATTTGCTTTGACATGCACCCGATATAAAGCACTTTATTTTTATTCTATTAGACTTGTCCCGACTTCTGGACGGAGAAAGTGGCGAACAAAAAACGCAACAAAAACGTATTTTCCATCATTTAGAACACTGTAAACTTTAAAATTCCGTACCGAACTCCCCATTGAGTTTAAAGAAATTCGGTTTGGTACAATTTGTAGCTTTTAAATCGTAGTACATTCCTGTGTGCCAAAATTCTGTTGCAAAAATTATTTGGCATGATTTATCAATCAAACTTCGGAAAAAACGTGTTTTTTAGCCCATT
The DNA here is from genome assembly GCA_036768485.1 of Mermis nigrescens. Taxonomy (NCBI): domain Eukaryota; kingdom Metazoa; phylum Nematoda; class Enoplea; order Mermithida; family Mermithidae; genus Mermis; species Mermis nigrescens. Next base: position 598,052 of record JAVLUZ010000343.1, on the reverse strand, counting down.
TTTTACCTCTGATTTCGAACTTTACACCCCCATAAATAACTCAATATTGCGTTTTTTTAAATGCGGTTTGCTGCGATGTTTAGCCCCTGTAAGGCACTTTATTAATGCTGTCTTCGATTTGCACTGACTCATAAGCGGAAAAATTTGGCAGAGAAATCTTAGTTAAAATCCGTTTTTTTACACCATCCACTAGAGTGTAAACTTTAAACCCCAGGATCTAACTCACCATAGAGCATACAAGACTTTGCTTATATGCAGAATGTAGCCCTTGATCCGCTCTACATTTCTGTCAGAAAACATTTTAAAAACCTCATAACCGGAGTTAGTATCGGACATAGGAAGGTTGAAAACTCGACCAAAAAGTGCTTTTTCACCCCCAGATTTTCGCACTCTTTACACTGCCGTTCGATAAATAATGCGAATTTCAAAAAACAAAAAAGTGTCATCTGTAGAATTCATCCCTCTATTATCCTATTCTGTTCAATCCTTCGAGTCATCAATACTCAGTTGTCCACATGCCGCAGTAAAAAGGTCCCAAAATTTGACCTATGTTATAACGTTACACAAAAACTTTACACCTTCTTTACACAGTCAATTTTGAGTTTCAAGAAAAACAAAAAAACACGGGCAGCGAATTTTTTTATTATCTTTCTTTTAAAAAAACCGCACCTTCCAGAAGTGTCCCGTTATAGCTGTAGGGGGGGGTGCCCAGGTGTTGGGGGTACCCAAGTATATTATAGGTACGCGCTAACGCGCTACCTATGATATCACTCCGCGATTTTCAGTTTATGTCAGTCGCTATCCCTCTACGATATTATATTCGTTTGTCTGCGCATCTCGTTGTGGGGTCGGTTGCCCACCGTGCTTAATCGGCTCGCCGTTCGTTGTATTTATTCAGCCGCAATTTAGTGTTGATAACAATGTAGAAGATAAAACTTATAGAAGGTATTTTAGTCATCAACTGGTCGATTGAAAGGGCCTCTTTGTCCGAACGTGAATATGGAAATCAGAAAGATACGTTTGTTTCCAGTTGTACAAGGCGAAAAAATTGAAGAAATATTAAACGGAAAGTTTCGCAAGGGTGATCTTGTGGTTATTTGCGGTAAAATAGCCCGCGTAAGTAGAAGTAATTTTTCATTTTATTAAACAAAATGGAAGCAATTAGCTTTATTTTTACTTCGCGTATCATTCTTGCACCGCGGGGCAAGATAATGAATACATCATATTTTTGCTAAGGCTATTTATAGGCCTGATTAAATCGTTGTATAAATGAGCTTGAGGGAGAAAGACTGGGCTCAGGATACAGAGTTAAAAACTTGAAAGTTTGGCTTGGTCGAAAATGAGTTAGCGATGAAAAATTGTTACAAACGTTGAAATCAGCTCACATGGACAATGTTTGCAATACTTAGTCCAAGCGGTGCGGATTTGGAGGAGGCGGGGAGGGGGGAGGCTGACTTCTGTCGTTGAAAAAATAGCTAGGCGCAATAGAGAATAAATGATGTGTATTTTTATGGTTTCAGCCATTTTTTATTACGATTTTTCAAATTTTGCCGGTGCAGTGATTATTAATGAGATTGATTGATTTTCAAAGCGGTCTAAAAACTTCATTTCCACGTCAGGAGAGTAGTTTATGTACATAGAACAACGATTTTTTTAATATTTCGTGCATTATGGAGTATTTTCCGATGCTTTGCTCCCCATTTTTGTACTAATTTTGCGTTTTTTCGATAAAAACCTTGACTTATTAAAATAATTTATGAAAGACGAATTTGATTTTCCGCTTATTATAAGAATAAATGGGAAGAATAGAGGATTTTGGGTTATTTGAAAAACGAATTTAATAAGTTGAACTTAACTAGCATTACTTTCAGCTAAACGTATCAAATGGGTGTTTATGTTTTGTTATTCGTAAGCTAGATATATGATTAAAATGGGTGTTTATGTCTTGTTCTTCGAAAGCTAGATATATGATTAAAATACATTTGTCGATTTGAATGGTATTATACTTCTGATCAATATTAAATATTTTATTCTTATGCATTAATTTTTTTATTCTCAGCTGGATGACGCAATTACTTCTTCGAATGGTGTTACACGAAGATCGATCTACATTGAAGATGGGAGTGGTAGAGTGAAGTTCACTTGTTTAAGGTAATATCTTAATTTTTATAGTCGATATTTATTACTACATAAGGCGTAGTCAGGATCGATTACAATAATAATAATAGTAGTAATAATAATAGTAATAACAATAATGATAGTAATAACAATAATAATAATAATAATAATAATAATAATAATAATAAAAATAATAATAATAATAGTAATCAAAATAAAAATAAAAATAATACAAATAAAAATAATGATAATAATAAAAATAGTAATAAAAATAAAAATAATAATAATGATAATAATTATTATAATAATAATAATTATTATTATTATTATTATAATAATTAAAACAATAGTAATAATGATAATGAAAATCGAAAACAGAAATGGTGGTGATCCTGTGAAATACTACTACGTTTTAAGTCGTACAACGTTCAAATTAGTATAGGAATACTAAATAAAAACGGTACGATTCGGCGTCATGGGAAAAAACTTTTGAAGGAAGATTTTTTGCATCTAGGCAAGAATAACTATCATGAATTTTAGTAACGACAGTACATTATTTTTTAGAAAAAAAAAAAATATATATATATATATATATATATATATATATAATAAAATATTAAATATTGATATATTGTACGTTGTAGTTGTTATTTTTCAGAAATTGGGTGGATAATATTTCATTCTGCCAAGTTGGAATGAATTTAGAGCAAAAAGTTTATCAGTACAATTCCATGTTTGAAATACAACCGTGCCGTTCGGATACACGTTCTATAGTAGGAATTTTTCACTTTATAGGTCAACATTTAATTGTGTTATGATCGTGCGGAAACAGTTTTTAGCCTACACTCCATTTGAAATAATCGATTTGAATAAAGCCTCAGTGGGTCCACAATTTCTCATTGGGCGGACGTCAGATTTTTAAAAAACGCCGAAAATAATTTGAAAATTTGTCGATTTTGATTATCATATCGATTTTTTTTATGATAGGAAAACGGAAAACAGATTTTTAATATAAAAAAAATTTTTTATTCAAAATACTACAAAATTCTTCTCCAACTATGTATAAGAAATTAGAATTTTATCGAATTAAAGATGAGTTGTTTATATTTCGGTGGGAAAAATTAAAATTGTAACACTTTGCGATTAGTGTGTAGAATTTCACTTATATGTCGAATATAACTATGCGAATTGAATGTATTATATTTGCTTTATTATATTATTTATAGGAAGTACCAAACTCGATTGATCCTGACAATACTTTGAACAAGCTATTGTACGTTTTGGAATTTGTTGATTTGTCAACGATTTGTCAGTTTCCTGTGTGTGTGGACCGCCCGAATGCGGTTTCTTTGGCAGTAAAAACGATGCAACTGGTTTACGAACGTGTCCGAAATGTCGAAGAAATATTAGTAACGAGGGTAACAATTCTTATGTTCACTTTACATCTAGATCAATTTCGAACGATGAACTGTACTTAATATATTGATTAGAATCGAGCAGTAGCTATTTAGGGATGTATGTAATGCACAGGTTGGTCAAAGCGGTGGTCAGTCAGACAGTGGGGTCTGAAACAAAAGTGGGTGACACCAAAGTGCTAGGATGCAAAATTTTTTAAAATTCAAATATACGAGTTAAAAATGGTGCCATGGCGAAAAACATCATTTTGCAACGTTTCTTGTCGATCTCTGTCTATTGGCATCGAAAAATTTATAAAAGAGGAACAAAAAATTTTCAAAAGTTGTATTCTGGGGAGTATTGTTGGGTGTTTTCGTTTTCATGGTAGGTATTTGGCATTTTGGGGGTTACACGCACATCCCCAAAAGCCCCAAGCCCAGGTATGGTTTAAAGTCGATCAAGTTTTCGTCAAAATGGAGTCAAAAATGTATCTACGGACACGATAGTTTCAACTGGAAAATAAAGGTTCTGTAAATTTTTCTTACAAATTTAATATGTAATTAATAACGATTGTTAAACTATGTACGATCATATGTGGACGCAGCATGTTAGGATAGGGGCGCAGCAGGAAATTTCCGAAAAGGTGTCAAAAAGGTTTTAAAATGTGTTAGAATACTGCTTTAAATACCGGTATTTTTTTAATAGGCTAGTAATTATTATGAAAGAATTTTTATAAGATTCTGAAAGTTGGAGAATGATCTGGGATGGATGCGTGGTTTTAGGACGGGGCCGAACAGTAAATTTTACGAAGAGAGTCAAAAAAGGTTTAAAAAGTCCTAAAATGATGACTAAAATAGTGTAAAAAGTATTATATTTGTAATTGACAAAAAAGTTTTAATGAAAAAATTTTTAATATTGTGCAGATTAAAGTATGATCAGGGGAAGATGCAGGATTTGAGGACAGGGGTGAAATTTGGAAATTCCCAAAAACTGTCGAAAAGGTTTTAAAAAATTTAAAAAATTCCGCATTTCGTTAGAAAATTATGTAGGAATCGGCGTAAAAAGTTAAACAAATATTTGAAAAAGAGTATAAAATCATTGTTAATGTTCGATAGTTAAATACAATTGATGGACTTTACTGCGGTGCGAATTTTCGCCTCTAGTGGCGGTGTCGGTTGCCCTCCGTCGTCCTTTGATGCACCAGTGAACTATATGATTCAATGTTTAAAATTTTTGATTTTTTCAGAAAAACAATACTAGTTTTAGGTTATTTAAGATGAATAAGTTATATGTTTAGATGCCTATGCTGGAGTATTTGTAAAAGGTGTTTGTTCGAAGAAATGGTTGTTGGACGAAGGAGAAAAATACGGATTCGTTATTGAAATTAATGGGAAGAACGGATACGGGCTTGATTTCTGCGTTCGATAAAGCTAGTTTTATTTTTGAATTGGAAGAAATATTGCCGATAAAATTTTTTGGCGATTTTCGTACCGATTCGACGTGTGTGGTAACCGAAGTGGTTAGTAAACATGATTAACGTTTGTCAGCTGTATGATTTACGTCAACATATTAGTACTCGATATGATTTTTTGTTAAGCGTTATAGTAAAATATAACTATTCTTCGTATTTTCACTTTGGAATTTGAAGATCTTGCGGCAATAATATGTGTTTTTTGGCGATTTTTGTACCGGATCGACATGTATTATGTCGCGAGTGGTTTAGCAAAATTTAAAACTTAGTTAGCTGTATAAAGCAGCGAATGATTGTTTGTTTTGTATTGCAGTGGAGTATAATTATTTTTGAATTTTTTATTAATCATTTCGTATTGAATTTCGCTAAAGATTTTACTGTTTTCGTGATATTTGTTCAATAGCGGTTCTTCTTTTAGTTATTCGAAAATTATGTTTGTGCGACAAGAGTTTAATACTAAATATTGTTTGGCTTCTCACGTATGTACTCGTGAGAATTACGTTAGTTATATCTTAATTATCGCATACGATAAGGTGTTTTATAATTAAATGTAACAAAGGTTCGATATATGTATTATTAAATGAGGTATATACAAGTAACATTATGCACATAAGCATATACATAGGCACGTAGTTTCTTTGCATATTCTACATTTCATTTACGTCAAAAATCGCGTAATTCCTTAATTTTTTGTACGTCTAAGGATGAATATCAGTAAAAACATGACAAACTCTCAGAATTGAAAACAAGAAATACGAGAATAGGACACAATAGACGTCCGCTTTGTACATAGATCCTTTCATTTAGCTTCAAAGTATTAATGTCATAATTTGTTGCATTTAATTTTGCGGTTTTCTTTTAAATTTTTCCGCAAGAATCGGGCTACAAAAGTGGTTTAGTGTTGATGCAGTAAGGCGGCTTAGCAATGGCATACGTCCCCATATAACTCATTATACTAAAGAATATCACATTTACCGTATTAGTTTGAAACATTTTTGTAATCACTTTAAATTTTTTTAAAAACCTAAATGAATTAGAATATGGATAGTGTTCGGCAATCGGGGAAAGCTGAGAAGATTGTATCGTTAGACCCACCGGCTCGGTAGACCCAATGTCTCAATAGACCCACCAGAAAAAAATCTCGATAGACCCACTGTATCGATAGACCCACCGAAAAAAATCTCGATAGACCCGCCGAAAAAAATCTCGTTAGACCCACTGTATCGATAGGCCCGCCGAAAAAAATCTCGTTAGACCCACTGTATCGATAGACCCGCCGAAAAAAATCTCGTTAGACCCACTGTACCGATAGACCCACCGAAAAAATCTTATTAGACCGAATTTATCGATAGAACCATCGAAAAAATCTCGTTAGACCAACTGTACCGCTAGACCTCACCGAAAAAACCCCAGTAGACCCACCAGAAAAAATATCCTTAAACCCAATTTATCGATACCTACCGAACAAAACAGTGTTAGAATATTCACTTTGAGGAGAGACCGACCAAAAAATCTCGTTAGACCGTAATGTAAAGGCAGACCCACCGAGAATAATTTCGCCTGAAAGATCTAATTACCCACTCGGTTCTTATAATTTTCTTATGTATCATTTTTTGCAGTAATTTAATATATTTTCTGAGTAAATCATCGAGAATGTCAGTCTGAAAACTGTTAAACATGCAGGCAACAGAAAATTATCATCCCGGAGCATTTCCTTAGATGATTAAAACAATGTGCAGGCAATTTTTTGTCATTAATTAATTAATTTTAATTTGATTAAACGTCAGTAATTACTAATTTAATCTTTTAAAAGTAAAACAACAAGTCAGACTTTCAAAAAATCACAACAAGTAAGCAATATATGCCAAGTATTGCTCAATTTCAACAACTAAAGCATGCTCATCAGCAGCGAGCAGACGTCTTTCCGACAAGTGCAGCTTAAAGATATTTCGATCAACAGCAACGTATCTTTCATCACGTCTTCTTGGCTCTGCACCATTAATCAGCTGCTGAAGTCTGACCTGAAAGCAACCATTTAGGGCCGTATCACAGAAGGTTAGGTAAGACTTGCCTTTTGGTAAATTAGTTACCCTTAGGTAAACTCTAGGTTAGGTTAGAGATTGCCACATCACAGAAGGTTGGGTAAGGTAACGGTAAGGTAAAGCTTAGGTAAATAAAGACAAATTTACCCAATGATCTTACCCTTGCTAAGAGCAGAGGTAAAGGTCTTTTAAAATTCAATTAGTCTACGTTTTCAATGCGTTTGATCGAATTTTTGGATGATGCAAGTGAAAACGAGGAAGATTTATTCTTACATGCACACCGGCTCATTAAACGGACTGAACCGTTTGGAACTTACAATGACCAACAATTTTATATGCCATACAGATTTAGCGAGGTCAATGCCCATCGATTAATCACTCTGATTCACTGTTTTTTTTTGTACGAGACAAAAATTTTAAGGCTCGTACGAAGATTTTCAGAGCCATCTTTGTACCACGTACAAAGACTTTTTGGGCAAAGTAATGGTAATTTTAACACTTTTTTGAGTATTTTTTAGCGAAATTTCAAAAATTTTAGGCGCTTCGCGCCGAATATCATAATTACATTGTATTTGGCTCCAAGCGCTGGCATTAAACACTCCAAAATCTATCTTTAAGCATTTTTGTACAGATTTAAGCATCTTTTACATCTATTTCTACTGTTTTATAAAGATTTTATGCAGAAAAAAGAACTATTAAACAACTTTGCACTGTTTTCTGCCGTTTGAAGATAAAATTGACTCTTTTATCTTTGCGATGCATTAAATTCATAAGCAAATTGGTGTCTATTATGAGATTCACTCATCACATTGCAATCGCTTTATTATTTATAATTAAGTAACACGAGTTATTTTGATTTACTGAGTCGAATTTTATGTGTTATTTCAACCTAAGACTCATGAAAGTTTTGGCGTTTCGGGCCGAACTAATATAACCAGCTGAATTTAGGACAAAGTTACACCTTTTGCGAGGCATGCGGGTCACAGATAACAATCTTGTAGTATGTAAAAATGTGTACATTCAATAGCATATCTATACGTTATATGTACAAAAAAATTTTCGCTATTACAAAGACTTTTCCGGTGATCTTTGTACATGTACAAAGAGGCTCGTACAAAAAAACAGTGCTCCGATTTCACCCTATCTGAAACAAAGAAGCACACGTCGTCATTATTCTTTATCACCCGAAGTTCATGAAGCATATGCACGTTACATAAAATCAAGCTAGAAAAGAAGCAACATAATTTTACAAATGATAATATTGGCTGGTCGAGGCAATGTTGCCATCTGAATCAGCGGAGTTCGAAAATATTGACATATGAATTTGCCTTTTTTGAATGAATACAAATTAATTTAATTTGTATTTTACAATCCTCCAGAGAATGTCAGACGCTAAACTGAACGGATTTGCAATAAAAATGATAAATTTTCTCGTCTACCTAACGTTTACCCTTAGATACTTACCTTGCCATCACCCAACCGTCTGTGATACCAGAGCTTGACAAACTATAGGTAACTTGCCAAGGCTAGTAAACCTTAGGTAGCTACCTAGACATTACCCAACCTTTACCTTTGCCATACATTTACCTTACCCAACGTTCTGTGATTCGGCCCTTAGTAAGCTTCATTTTTATCTAGATTTCATTAAGGAGTGGCCGAAGTTAGCAAAAGACCAATCCAATCAAGGCAAGAGTGGCGGATCTAGGATTTTAAGGGGGGTGGTTCCCTAACTTTTTCGGAAACCGCCAAAAATAGGTCAAAAATTTGCTCTTAACGCGCAAAATGGCGTTTTTAAGCTTTTTATATGGTCTACTTTTATCTAGAATCGTTTTTGACGATAAATTTTTTCAAAAAATTTTGAGGATTTTCGACAATTTTGCGCGGAAAAACGCATTAAATTTTTATCACTTCAGCTAAACGCGGCGCGAAGCACCGATAAACTTGCAAAATTTCGAACTGAAAGGCATTTAGAAGCTAAATTTTGCGCGATTTTCTATATTTGTAGCATTTGACGCCAAACTTCAGAGCTTTTTTAAAAGTTTTGTTAAAAAATCGAAGAAATCAATGCTAAAATAGCTGTTTCTCTTCGAATTCTTTTAAAAGCTATGTTATGAGCGGAAAATGGCTTCCAGACGAAAAATAAAGTAGATAAATGTTAATAAAAGGACTCTTCCCGCCGAAAAAATTTGAGAAATCATGGTCGTTGACAGTCAAAAATCATCGCAAATTACACGCCCTTTATTATTATCAATAATAATAATAAAGCACAGCGTGGTCGATCTGGGGGGTCAGCCGTCCGGAAATAGTCATAAATGAAGCTTTTTTGAGCCAAAATGACCTCATAAACCGGTATAAACGCTGAAATAGCGTTGAAACTACGTTTTTACGCAGTTTCTGATCGATTTGGAGAACTTTCGAAGAATATCCGTTTTTGCCTTCATTTATCATTTTACCGACAAAATTTTTCATTTTCCCATTCTGGGGGTCAGGACCAGACATGCACGTGCGGGGGCTTTGCGGGGGTCCTGACCCCCCAGAATGGAAACATGGAAATTTTTTGGGAAAATGAAGCAAAATGAAGGTCAAAAACGGTTGAAAACTGGAAAATTTCTTCGAAAGTGCTTCAAATTGACCAGAAACTATGTTATAGCGTTGTTTTAACGCTAATTTTGCATTTATAACAGTATTTTAGGTCATTTTGGCCTAAAAAAGCTTCATTTTTAACATTTCACAGACCGGCTGACCCCTCTCAGATCGGCCACGCTGTGCATCTATGGTCAGGACCCCCAAACCCCCACGTGCATGTCTGGTCCGGACCCCCTTCGAGGATCTAGCAGACCGCCAGAATTGAATTTTTAGTGAATTTTGGGTGCTATTAACTGCTTTTTTTGACGATTTTGCCCAAGCGGACCCCCCCAAAGTTTTGTGCTACCCATCCATGGCTTCGACTCCCGCAGAATGACTGCTACCCCTCAAAAAATGGCTTCGATACTCCTGACTATGTCAAATTTTTTTCAAAAAAAGTAAAACAGCATGCTTTTTAAGCGTTTCTATCTTATTTTTTGACTCAAAAGTCTTAAAATTTTTGGCGCTTCATGCCATACACACAATTCTGAAATTTTTTTACATTTCTATTGAAAATTTAAAAAAAAATCACATCATATACCTATGTGTAATTTCATAAAGAATAAATTATCACACGCTAAGGAGCCTAAATAAGTGATTTGAGCGGAACATCTGTCGGCAAGTCTTTACATGCATTTAGTCTGCCAAGATTTTTTTCGGTGGGTCTATCGATACAGTGGGTCTAACGAGATTTTTTCGGTGGGTCTATCGATACAGTGGGTCTATCGAGATTTTTCTTCGGTGGGTCAATGATACAGTGGGTCTATCGAGATTTTTTTCTGGTGTGTCTATTGAGACATTGGGTCTAACGAGCCGGTGGGTCTAACGATACAGTGGGTCTATCGAGACGGGACCTTAAATACAATACCACTTAGTTTTCTTTCAATCAGGATACGAAGCTAGTCAGTGTTGCTACTTGCCAGCAATTTAAAAAAAGGAAACATTATAGATTTCGTTAATTATCTGAAATTTTGGGAATTATTTAAAAAAGACACTTTTTAGAGGCCGCAGAATATACTTCAATTTTTTGCGTTGCTTAGAGAAAATGTGATTCTTAGCAGATTTTGCGACTTTAGGTAGATTCTCCTAGTCCCCTCCTTTTACATCCTTAATAATCCACAATTCCAAGTATTTTCATCTTTTTTGTTCCATCGGAGCATTTTTCTTTGCTAGTACCCTATTTTGAATTAGCATGATTTCAGTGCATCAGTCAGCAAACACATACAGTAACATACCACAATAATGACAGCAGTCCAAGAACGCTGAAAACATTATTGTTCTTAACATAAATTAATTGCCTCTAAATTTAAAAAATATTTAAAAAAAACAGACTCCCTAGATTTTATAACCGTCTACCTTTTGAAATCAATCAGACTGCATAGAATTCAAAACTGAGTTAGATATGCCCTTGATTGTCGGAAGTATAAAGTTTACTATTTTTTATTAGCTATAGTAAATATATGGTACATTCTAAACAGTCCTGTAAGTTATAGAGGTCGTTCCACATTTAAATTAACTTGGAAACGACATATAACGTACCTACCTACGGGACTTACTTAAGTACCTGGCTACACTTAGCGCTGGTCAGGTTGCTAGGGCGAAACGCCGGACTCAACCACACGACCCTCAATAACTACGGTCTCAAACTCCTCGGACCTAAATTCGTCCGTACCTACGGAGCTATTGGCAGCTATGCCCTAAAAACCTAACGCAGTAGTAATTAAGTAGCCCCGGAATTTTGCCCTAGGTCAGTTGACCTATTTTGGACCAAAATAATAATTAACGCAAAAAGCTTTGTTAACTTGTTTTCGCCAGAGAATAGCTATGGCGAAAAACTATTTCTTTTCTGGTTCCTACGAGCACAATGAAGAATGAAAACAACAAAAAAGAGCTCTCAACCAGCCGGTCATCTTACATAAAAATAATGAAATAATTTTTATGATTTTTAAATTGAAATTTAAATTTGGGTGTTTGAATTTGCGATAAAGAAAATAATCAAAAGATAGTCACTTGGATTATTTAAGCCGAGTAATAAAATAAGGGCCGTCCACCAATTCCGAACTAAACGCGATTGATCACTATGAAAAAGTTTTGAAAAATGAGCTTGCTAAGCGAGAGTTGTAAACCAAGAGAAACTTAAAGTTTAAACCTACCATTAAATTATGAAGAGAATTGTAAAAGATTTTAAACTTTAAGAAAATTGAAAAGGTGGGATGTTGGTGAATTAAAAAACAAAGTTTTTCGGCAAAAATTCAAGAACTTCACGCAAATATCAAGTGTAAGGAACACTAACGCTTAGATTTGGTAGTAAAATAAATTTGTAGTATAAACTACATATTGACAAATGAATAGTGCAAACTTTACACAACTACTAGGCGTGGAGAATACTAACAGTCAGATTCCTAATTCTGATTTTACGTAAAAAAAACTAGAATTTTACTTTATTTTTATCCTATTCGACCTCGCCCGACTTCTGAACAGAGGGTGGCGAACAAAAAATGTACAAACGCGTATTTTCCACTGTCCACCACATTGTAAACTTTAAAAATCTGAACCTAACGCCCATTGAATGTAAATAAATTCGGTTCGGGCCAGTTTGTTGCCCTTTGATTGTAGTAGGTCTGTATGTGTCAAACTTATGTTCCGCAAAATATTTGATATGATTTATCAATCAAAATACGAAAAAACCTGTTTTTTTCGCCCACTTTACACCTCAGATTTCGAACTTTACACCCCATAAACAACTCAATATTACGTTTTTTTGAACGCGGCTTGCTTCGACGTGTAGCCATTAGAAGTTACTTTATTTCTATTTTATTTAATTAATCCCAACTTTTGGCAGCTGGGCTGGGGCCTGTTGCACCAAACGCCTCTTAACCTTTCTAGAGGTTCAGTGGTTCAGAGGCGCGAAAATTCTGTTGCACCAACGTCTACACCACTGAACCTCTAGAAAGGTTGAGAGGACCTCTAGAAAGGTTTCCGTTGCACCAAAATCTAGTGGTTCAGAAGTTCAGAGGTTCAGAGGTGCTTAGTGTAATTAATTCTACCGGCCGATTTGCTCCACTAATAAACAATTTTCTAGCTAAAACAACATTGATTAGATGTTTTCACAAAAGAAGTATAAAATTTACCATTTCTAGCTTGTTACTGAGGTTGGATAAATCGATTGCTTAAGCCTAATCGCTCCACATTCAATTTTTATTTCATTTGTGATTGTTGATAAAAATGACCCTAACATGAATTAATGCGCTTCTCGAATTTAATATCTGCATGTGATGAATTTTTTGATTACTTCTGCAGAAAATCCGACGAAAATTGAAAGAGACAACACTTTATGCGTACATAACGCTTTATTAATCGTCTACACTGTGCGCATAAAAGAAATAACTTGAAATGTGTGAAATTCAAGTTATTTGAATAGAATATGATCAACAATCGTATCCACACGTGGGTGTGGGGGGGGGGGGGTTTGGGGGGTATGCACCCCCCAGAAGTTGAAATAAACCCCCCCAGAAATCAAAATACCCCCAGAAATCAAATTTTGAAATTTTTTTGCTTTTCTAGCGATTTTTTGATGCCACTGGATAGTGCTCGATGAGAAACGTCGAAAAATGGTGTTTTTTAGCCATACGACAACTTTTAAGACCATTTTTTGACCTTTGACAATTTTCTCACCCCCCCAGAATTTCGGTGCTGCCCACCTATGATCGTAACCTATTGAATGAGATAAAAAATAATCAAAATAAATATAAAAATCTCATCATAATCATTACGTAGCGCTAAGATAGATTATTCGTACTCGCTGTGATCGCAGGACTAAAAAGCGTGCTCGTTCCAAAGGAAAAACTTCTACTTCGCTGCTGGTGCTTGAATCATCACTTTCATTTCGATCCGTTAAGCCAGTCATTTCGAGCTACGTAATAAAAGGAAAAATGAAATTACAAAAACAAAAAGAAGTATTAGCAATTATAGCTCGAACGTTTAACGCCTAAATGGCATACGTGATCTAAGGGGTCATGCACGTGGGGGAGGAGTGCTGACTGCTGACCATAGGTGGGCGGTACAAAACTTCTGGGTGGGGTGCAAGATTTTTCCGAAGGTCAAAAATGGCCTTCAAAATGGTGGTATGGCGAAAAACAATGTTTCAACGTTTCACATCGAGCACTATCCATTGGCATCGAAAAATTGCGGAAAAAAAACAAAAAATTCCAAAAATTGAATTCTGGGGGGTATTTTGGTTTCGGGGGGAGGTATTTTAGTTTCTGGGGGTGCATACCCCCACGCCCAAGTATGGTCCTGACCATAGGTGGGCAGCACCAAAATTCTGGGGGGGGTGAAAAAATTTCTGGAGGGGTGAAAAAAATTTTAGAGGTCAAAAATGGTCTTAAAAGTGGTCGTATGGCGAAAAAACACAATTTTTCGACGTTTCTTATCGATCACTATCCAATGGCATCAAAAAATTACTACAAAAGCAAAAAAAATTTTCTGGGGAGGTATTTTGATTTCTGGGGGGGGCGTATTTAAACTTCTGGGGGGTGCATACCCCGAACCCCCCCACGCCCATGTGTGGTCCTGAACCCCCCATAATAGAAAAATGGAAAATTTCATGAGGAAAATGAGGCAAAATGAAGGCCAAAAACGTATGAACAATGGATATTATCTTTAAAAGTGTTTCAAATTGACGGAAGCTGTAAAATAACGTAGTTTTAAAGCGGTATTTTAGCGCTTATACCAGTTTTTGAGGTCTTTAAACCCAAAAAAGCACAATTTTTGAACCCTTCGACCGTCGATGCTGCGCACCTATGGTAATCACCCCCCCCCCCTCAGCAAAGTTTGTTAATCCCACAACAAAAATAATTTCATCTTTTTTCCCGGAATTTGTGATTTGCCGAACAAAAACTTTTGTCTTTTATCGTCTAAGAAGATAAAGCATCGTCAGAAAAGTCTAAAAACGATGCTTTTAACGTGTATCCGCTGTTTTTGAGCCCAAAGAACCACATGAATCCATGATGTGCGTATATGCTAATTAGCCATAACTCTTGGTAAAACCATGACAAAAATTTTAGGAAGAGAAATTAAACTTGTATATAAGCTCAAAAAATACTACTCCGCGATTTAGTTTTAAAAAAAGAGCAGCATCCAATATGAATCTTAATTAACGATCTATCAGTGGGTTTAGCATTTCAATCCTTCGATTCAACACAAAATCTGTTATTCTTATAAAGTTAAGCTTTTCAATTATTTTTTTATTTATTATTTCTTTACTTGACCCTTTAAGTTATCTCACTCTCTCTCTTTTTTACGTCAGTACTTTTAAATAAAATATGTACATGTTGGAAGAAAATTACATATATGTACATATAGTGTTGTCATATGTATTCTAAAACATCGGAGTAAAAAAAATTAAGGTACAAACCATGTTCATTGAAATTTTACGACCACCAGAATGGTTGCTGATACTCTTTTAAGCACCTCCAAAGATCTTCTGCTCAACAAAATATATTTTTTCCTTGGGCCTCGAGCCTATAGCCATTTTCGCCATACTAAAATTTTTAGAAAACATTTTAAGTTTTTTGATCCCTAATCAGAAATAGCATCGACAAAAATAGTCTCTTCAATGCAACCCATAATTTATAAGCGCGAAGAGAAACACTTCAATAATTTTCAGGACTAATTCTCCATAATTGTTATGCTGCAAATGTCTGCGCACGACTCGTAAATTAAGAAACTGTAGCTGTTGAAGAAAACTTAATCAATGAAAACAAAAACACTAAAAAACAAACACATATAAGACAGAAACCCTAATTCTTGAGAGCTTGTCGAATAGTGAGTAAGTAAGGACTTCTGAGATTTATAAGGCACACAGAGCAACCAACCAGGCTATGGATGCAACCTGGGGATAGTAGATCCTCTACCCACCTTAAATTTTAAGTCGTAATTAGACATGCACGCGGGGAGAGGTTTGGGGCTCTAGACCCCCAGAATGAAAAAATAAGTTTTCTCGGGAAAATAAGGCAAAATAAAGGGAATAACGTATTAAAATCGAAAATTTTCTTGAAAAGTGCTCAAAATTGACCACAAACTGCGTAATAACCATACGTGGGCAGCAACAAAATTCTGGGGTTGCGAGATTTTTCAAAGGTCAAAAATGGTCTTAAAAATGGTGGTATGGTAAAAAAACACCATTTTTCAACGTTTCTTATCGAGCACTATCCATTGGCATCAAAAAATTGCGAAAAAAACAACAACAAAAAAATTTCAAAAATTGAATTCTGGGAGGTATTTAGATTTTTAGGGGGTATTTTGGTTTCTCGAGGGGGTTGCATACTCCCCCAACCCCCCACGCCCAGGTATGGTAATAACATAGGTGGTTTAAGCTTTCTAACGCTTATGTAAGTTTTCGAGGTCATTTTGGCCCGAAAAATCTTGATTCTCGACCCCCAGACCGGCTGACCCCCGGATCGGCCACGCTGTGCATCTATGGTCATAACACGTATGAACCAGGCAGGGCCTGAAATTTTTCACTGGGCCCGGGCTTTATTTGTTCTACTAGGTATAGAGACCAGTAGACAAATACCATATAAATAAAAATATATCATAAAGCATACCCGAACAATATTGTCGAAAAAGGCCAACATGTTCGGGTCCTCGTCAACGTTATTCAAGTTATCCTGTCCTTCATTAGCATCACGCGATTCGCTTCTATTATCCAACCTTTGCCGATATTCGGCTACAGTAAAAGGAATTCTTTTGGGACTACAACACGGCGGGGCCGACTCATTCATTAATGATAGGCTCCGAGTCGATTGTTAGGGTTAAACGACCCCGCCCATTGACCAGAGGCCATGCGCTCCACAGCTTGATCACCTTTTCTACTCCGCTGCTCGCAACCAGCTGGCTGACCTTACTGTAGCGTATCTGGTTTTCAATGGACCGGTGGCCAATGAGAGTTAGAGAAGCCGGTTGCACAACCCGAGACGCTAAGAAGGCACAGGACGAGATTATACAGTCGAACCTAGTTGATAAACACCCCGAGGCGACCAAGGGGTGCCGTCTTTACTAACCGAGTGCGCTTGCTATCTTATTTTACACTTGTTTAGTTTTATATATGTCGTACAACGCGGTTATATCCAAATGTACGATAATATGGCAGAACATTATTGTATCTTTATGAATAATAATGCTGTGTGACCTTTACTGCGCTCAGGAAGCGTAATATCCAAAACGATGTGTTTGATACTGGTTTAACATAACAAAACACCAATTAAAACGTCGGTTTATTACTTGTTCTATGCAAGTGATAACTAACCGAGGTCACTAGCATATTGTCATATAGCCATCATTTTATGGAGCCGAATTTATTATCCATTAACCGAGTGATTATTAAGCGGGTTTCTAAATTATATTAAAGCGTAGCAATTTTGCAGGAATCGAAGGGAAGAGTGTTTTTTGAGAGAGAGTGCCTATTATCCGAGTGTTTATTAGTTAGGTTCGACTGTTTTTGCACAGGGAATTCTAGAGGGATGGCCCGAAACATTTTTAAAAAGTGCCTTTTTTGGTCTTTGGAATGATATGTAGCTACATGAACGTCAAAAACATTATTTTCCGACGTTTTGGACAGTGACATAAAAAAGTAAAAATTTAGTAAAAATTTAGAAAAAATTGAGTAAATGTAACAAAATATAGTCAACAAATTCGTTTCGTATGTGGCGAGAAGCGCCGGAAATTTGTCACTTGTGAGCCAAATTTAATTAAAAACGCCTAAAACAGCACGGTGACCAAATTAGCTCCCCCGAAAAAACCAAAATACCCCCAGAATTCAATTTTTGAAATTTTTTGTTTTTTCAGCAATTCTTTTTGATGCCAATAGATAGTGCTCGATGATAAACGTTAAAAAATGATGTTTTTTCGCCATATCACAAGTTTTAAGGCCATTTTTGACCTTTGAAAAATCTTGCACGTCCCAGAATTTTGGTGCTGCCCACGGATGGTCAGCATCCATTCTGGGGGATCAACCTCAGAACTCGTACGAACGAAATTCAATCTTCTGCATATTTACGAATGATGCATGAATGTTTAGGTTTAAAATTGCGATATCTGTATAGTGTATTATTTGATGGTAGGTAGGCACATACAACAAACCTATATTTTTTATGTTTCACTTACGTATGTACATACCATTAGACCGTGGCGAAAATTCGAAATCTTCAGGAAGTCGCCAAACCAGAGAGTCGAAACTATCGGAACCAGCGAATATAAACTGATCATTAGGTCCACCAAACGTACAGCTTTTTAGTGTACAACAATTGATATAATTTGAATCGTCAAAAAACAGCACTGGTTTTTCGTGCGAAATCTGTAAGAGCAAAAAATGCATAAAGTATTTCCACAAAAATACTAAAACTAAAAGGGCCTGAGCATATTTTCAAAATTTCGAATAAAAAACTAACAAAAACATGAGATACTATTTTTTTAGTAATCGATTCTAAATATTTAAGGTACTAGTTTTGATTCATCGATAAATACATATAGTATATTGATAAGTATGGCCAATATTTGTACTTAAATCTCCATTATACAAACGCAAATGTTTCATCCTTTTTGTAGCATAAAATTTGACCTCTGGTCGACTTACACGTCCACAATTTGTCAAATTGTCGGACTAGGAGTTTTTACGCATGTGTCGGGCATTTTTTTTAACTTTCTGATTAGTTCAAAATATACTCATATCAAAGATACGCTAACAAATTTTTAAAATGATTCGAAAATAAGTTTGTTCACTGATTAAAACTGATTGGAAAACGATTGAAGTGAAATAAATTTTGCATAAAAACTTATTACAACTGAGATAAATACAGGGTGACCCATCTAACTGCTCCCACCTGTTTTTTTTCGTAATTCCGCAAAATGTTAATATTTTTTGATATTAAAAAAGGGTTTTCGAACAAATATAGAACGTCCAATAGGTAATCGACTGACAAAGTTTGGCATAATTCGGCTATATACGGTCCAAAATAAAGCTTTCCTACAGAATTAATTTTTCCTAAATTCATTACATTTATTGCTAAAGTAGCTTGAATCGTGGGAAATGCTTTGATCGCAAAAGAAATTAGTTTTAAAAAGAAATACAAAGATCTAAGGTTTACACTAACTTTTGCAGCTTACACTATGAACAAACAAAACTGACCCTGCAGCTTACACTATGAACAAGCAAAACTGACCAAACCTTGTCAGTTAGTTTCCTGTTGTTGAACCATGTAACTACATCCAAAAATCATTAAAAAATAATAAAAATTAACGAATTATTAACAAAAAGCATTACATAACAATTGTAGATATGTAGTATGCGTCAAAAATCGATAAGGCGTGGGAAATCCTGATCATGAATTTCCTAGCTTTTGTAGGAGATAAAGATTTTAAGGCTCGCACGTACAAGAATTGTCGGACTGTCTTTCCACAAGCAAAAATTTCGTGATAGAATTTCAAAATTTTTAATCCATTTCATACTCATATTATAAAAATATATCGTTTAAATAAACAAGACACATGATTTCTCATCATTCAATCGACAAATAATTTCCTAGCTTCTGTCTCTGTATTTAATCTTTGTGGTTCACAAAGAAAAAGAACACAGAAAATGAATGATTCGGCTTGAAGCGCCGAAAAAATTCGACATGCTCTACATGTCTAATTCAAATTTGAGTGGTTTAATGGAGTTAGAAGGCAAAAACTATAGATAAACTATAGATAAGAGATAAACAATAAATCCGGCGTGAAGCGGCGTAAAATTTTGAGTTTACTAGCTCAAAAATACGCTATTCGAGAATTTTTCATCTTTCCTTTTGGAGGGACCCTTATAAGCTTCATCAATTATTTTATCTCATTTCCGAAGGCGACCACCCCCACCCCCTGAATACGGGCCTGGGCGTGAAGGGTTGTGGGCTTTAGATCCTCGAGAATCCGGTAGTCCCACCAAAAAATCCATAGACCCTCAGAATTGAATTCCCGTCATGATTTTTTTAAGATATTTGCTGGAACACTCAGATCCCAGAATTTGACTGCTGCACATGCATGGTTACCTCCACATAGATTAATTAACTGAATTAAATATCTTCATTTACTCCATTTAGACAATAAAACTTTTTAGCGTTTCAAACCGAATTCTGTAATATTCTCTACTTAATCATAGACAAGGCAAGTTCCTGGTACAATTTCACCAGAGTATGCAGCCTAGGTAAAGTGTGCATTTTTCAAAGCCTCTCAGAATCTTAATACAAGGAATAAATGATATTGAACAATTTAAAAAGCACTGCTTCAGGCTTTTGTATCCATAGCTTTTGATTTTTGTGCAACACTTGATTCGTAAACCTAAATACATATTAGCATCCACAACCATATTCGGATATCAGCTGAAATGCGCATTAGCGCTTTTCATTAAGTATAGCACAAAAAACTATATATCTTACTGACCATGAATATTAGTAGAATTTCAGCTGAAAATTCGACGGACTCAGCGAAAAAATATTAGGATTAAATGAATTTATTGCAGGAAAAATGCGCGAATAGCGCTCGATACGATGTATATTTCGGTTTAACAAGAAGCCTATATTTAACCACATCTTCGAACCTTACATGTAACGGCTCAAAATAAACAGCCGAAAAGTCAGGGGGCTAAAAAATTTGCTGGCTGGGGGGATGAGGGAGGACGACCAACTTTGGGTGGGAGATCCCCCATCCTCTCCTGTCACATGTAAACATTACATTTTCCATATACACGATGGACCGAAAGAGCTACATCCCGATGTTACATCATAGCTTGAGCTGTTGTACACATAAAACTTTGGGACAAGTTGCATCAGATGAAAGAAATATTCTTGTTCGAGCTGCGTAAAAAATTATGGCCAACAGGTAGGTACCCTTTTTACAATACGTCCTTTTGAAAAATTTCTAGCAACTTGGTCGAAACGCAGAGTGGTTACCAGACATACACAGCATGGGAATTCTGGGGGTGAAATGCTAATGTACCTTTTTTGAGCCAAACAATGGTGGGGCCGCGTCAAAAACATCGTTTTTGGCGTTTCTGACGATGCTCTATCTTTCTAGAGCATAAAAACATTAGAAAAATCGAAATAAAATCGAATAAATTGAACAATATATGGGTCAAAACATGAATATATGGCGCGAAGCGCCAAAAATTTGACACTTTTGAGCAAATAGATAGCTAAAAACACTTAAAAATGCACTTTTTTCTACCGCTTTCAGGAAAGTTTTGGAAACTCTTAAAAAATTGCCAATTCTGGGAGGGCGGTGAAATTTTTTAGCGGGGGGGTGAAAATTTTCACCAAGGGGTGAAACATCCCCCAAGATCATGTATGGTGGTTACACCTTCCAACAAGGTGCAAAACCTGCAACATATCGTCAAAACGGTGACCAAATTGATCACAGAACCGAACAAACACTTTCGATATTTGAGCAATATTATAGTAGGGTGTTAACAAATCGCTGTAGCGCACGAACCGCTGAAAGATGGCCAAAATTTTTCGCACGATTTAAATAAGAACATCATAGGTAGCGCGTTAGCGCGTACCTATAATATACTTGGGTACCCCTAACACCTGTGCACCCCCTACAGCTATAACGGGACACTTCTGGAAGGTGCAGTTTTTTAAGTAAGATAATAAAAAATTCGCTGCCCGTGTTTTTTTGTTTTTCTTGAAACTCAAAACTGACTGTGTAAAGAAGGTGTAAAGTTTTTGCGTAACGTTATAACATGAGACAAATTTTGGGACCTTTTTATCACGGCATGTGGACAACTGAGTATCGATGACTCGATCAATTGAACAGCATAGGATTATAGAGGGATAAATTCTACATATGAACATTTTTTTTTGTTTTTTGAAATTCGCATTAGTTCTCGAATGGCAGTGTAAAGAGTGCGAAAATATGGGGGTGAAAAAGCACTTTTTGGTCGAGTTTTCAACCTGTTTATGTCTGATACTAACTCCGATTATGAGTTTTTTCAAAATGTTTTCCGACAGAAATGTAGAGCGGATCAAGGGCTACATTCTGCATGTAAGCAAAGTCTTCTATGCTCTATGGTGAGCTAGATCCGGGGGTTTAAAGTTTGCACTCTGGTGGATAATGTAAAAAAAACGGATTTTAACTAAGATTTCTCTGCCAAATTTTTCCGCTTATCAGTCAGGGTAAATTGAATACAGCAGTAATAAAGTGCCTCTCAGAGGCTACACATCGCAGCAAACCGCATTTAAAAAACGCAATATTGAGTTATTTATGGAGGTGTAAAGTTCGAAATCAGAGGTAAAAATGGGCGAAAAAACACGTTTTTTCCGAATTTTGATTAATAAATCATACCAGATAATTTTTTCAAGAGAAGTTTGGCACACAGGAATGTACTACGATTTAAAAGCTACAAATTGTGCCAAACCGAATTTCTCTAAACTCAATGGGGAGTTAGGTACGGGATTTTAAAGTGTACATTGTTCTAAATGATGGAAAATACGTTTTTGTTGCTTTTTTTGTTCGCCACTTTCTCCGTCCAGAAGTCGAGATAAGTCCAATAGAATAAACATAAAGTGCTTCATATCGGGTGCATGTCAAAGCAAATTGTCTATACATTAATATTTAGCGAGTGTAAAATCAAAAATTTGGTGTTTAAAATGCGCGTCTGTCTTGTTTTTTCTGCCTGCTTCTCCGGTTATGAGTCAGGGACATGATTAGCAAGTCTAGAAATGGACCAGGAACCAAATTTGATATGCCAGTCTGGCGCATATGTTTACACTCTACAGTGTTGTTAACTGGTTACACCTATTGTTAGTTTGCCCATAACATTATGGAGACTTAATTTTTTTCATAAATATTTATCGTAATATCGGAACAATATCAAAATTACGAATCTGACCAATATCTTCTTTACACTAGGTGTTTACATGAAGTTTACACTACATATGTATTTATCTTCGTTTTTGAGCATTCCAGAAACCTAATTTTTTCCTGGAGTCTAGAAATTTTCAAAGAATCAAATGTGAGACGTCACGTAGGCGCGTTTGTTTACATCCAACAGTGATGTAGAACAGTTTACACTCATTGTTTATTTGTCCTCAGACCATTGTAGACATGCAATTTTTTCATAAATGTTGGTAATAATATCCGAGTAATATCAGATTTACAACTCGGAATAAAATCCTCTTTACACTAGGCGGTTGTGTAAAGTTTACACTGCATGTTAGCCTTTGTTCTAGAGCATTGTGTTAATGATGGCGCATTTAATGGTCTTCAAAGTCTATTGTCTGTCTGTTTAAATTATCGTATTGCGTTTGCTTACCATAAAGAAACCTAAAAACATTGGGGTGTGTCTCCAATGTAATGCCTTGAACGCACTATGTTTTCAGCATTTAATTTCGACTTCATAGTGTTAAATCACGAAAAATTGCGGTAATTCGCTGTAACTTTCCTCGTTTCTAGATAAATTCATGTAAATCATGAATTTTTATGGATAAAAGAATGAAAGCATTGTACATACATATACCCCAGTCGGGAAAGAAGCGGCGGAATAATTTTTAGATTTACGTTATATACCCTTGTGTACGCACATGGGCAGCAACGAAATCCTGGAAAGCATAGGTGGGTGGCTCCAAAGTTCTACGGGGGTGCGAAATTTTTTTAAATTCAAATCCTTGGCCTTAAAAATGGTGCTAGCTAAGGCGAAAAAAACCATTTTTTAATGTTGTATCATTGAAACCCGGAAAAGCAAAAATTTCTTAAACACTTAATTCTGGAGGTAATGTTGGGTATTTTGCCTTCTGGGTATGGTTTACCACACATGGGCGGGGGGTCTAGCTGGACCCCCCCCAAGAATGCTATTTTTAGGCATTTTTAGAGCTATTTTTAGCGAATTTGCCCCGTCGGACTTCCCCCAGAATTTTGTCGCTGCCCATGTATATGGTGGTAGCTCTTCAAAACCCCACGCCCAGGTCATCCTTTTTAGATACATTCAAGTAGGTACATTATAAATTTTTATGGATATAAGAATGAAAGCATTATACGTATGTAGGTACATGCCCTAGTCGGGAAGGAAGCGGTGGAAAAATTTTGAGATTTACGTGCCCTAGTCGGGAAGGAAGCGGTGGAAAAATTTTGAGATTTACGTGCCCTAGTCGGGAAGGAAGCGGTAGAAAAATTTTCAAATTTACCTTATAAACTCTTGAGTACGAATGTACGTGGGGAGCTACGAAATCCTGGGGAGCATAGATGGATAGCTCCAGTTCTGCGGGGCGAAGCTCTGGTCATTGCCCAGGAATAGGGGATAACCCTTTTTATATAGGTACATGTATAAAAATCAAGTGTGAGACGTCAATTAGGTGCGTTTGTTTACGCTCAACAGTGGTGTAAAGTAGTTTACACCTAATCTTTATTTGTCCTCAGACCATTGTAGAGACATAATTTTTTCATAAATGTTGATCATAATAGCCGAGTAATATCAGATTTACAAATCCGACTAGAATCCTCTTTACACTCGGTGGTTGTGTAAAGTTTACACTGCTAATTAATCTTCGTGCTAGAGCTTTGCGAAAACCTGAATTTTTTGCCGAAATCTGAAAATTTACATGGAATCAAATAAGGGCCGTCAGCTGGATGCGTTCGTTTACACTCAACAGTGATGTTAAATGGTTTACATTTGTGTCTATTTGTCCTTAAACCGTTATGGAGACGTAATTTATTCATGAATGTTGATCGTAATATCCGAGTAATATCGAATTTACAAATCCGACTAAAATCTTCTTTAGACCTGTTGCTAGTGTAAAGTTTACACTATATAATAAGCTCCATTCTAGAGCCTCACGGTAACTTATTTTTTCCCTAAAGTCGTAAAATATATATATGGAAACAGATGTGATACGTCTGCTAGGGGCGCATGAAGAGTAGTGTAAAGTGATTAACACCTAATGTTAATTTGTTCTTAGAACATTATAGAGGTTTCATTTCTTAATAAATGCTAATCGTTATATCAGAGCAATATAGAAATTATTAATGCCACTAAAAACCCAGCCTATGGGAAACCGTAGCCGGTCACAAGCCCGGATAAATGGGGAGTGTTGGTTCCCGTGGCGACGGAACCGTGAAATGAGCTGAGAACCCAATGGCAGTACAACAAATGGATAACGCAACAACAACTAGCGCACACGGCCGAACCGATGCGTTGGGGGTATCTGGGCTCCCTTCGAAAAATAAACTACCAGCAGCAGCGAACAAAATTTTCAATGCAAAGAAAATTATGAACATTGCCACCTGGAATATACGTTCAGGTAGCCAAACTGGTAAAATGGATTTACTGGCCGACGAACTCAACAAATTTGATATTGATTTAGCTACTATTACCGAAGCCAGACTCCCTAGTCAAGGGGAACGTACTGTTTTTACCTCTAGCCATTCAAATAGCTTTAACCTTTATTATTCCGGCGGCGAAAGCTTTAATCGAGGCGTAGCTTTTATGTTAAAATCTAGTCTGAAGAAATATGTTACCTGTTTCCAACCTATTTCGGATCGAATCGCAACCTTAGAATTTGCTGGCACTATTCCGACTGTCTTGATTGGAGTTTATGCCCCAACGGAAATGAGCGACGACGTTGATAAGGACTTGTTTTATGAAAATCTACAACAGACATTGGATTCATTTCAAGATGGAAATAATTTAATTATTCTTTGTGGGGACCTGAATGCGCAAACCGGCGTAAATCGTCTTGGATGGGAGAAAACTCTTGGCCCCTTTGGATGCGGCAGCCTCAATGACAACGGTCTGCGCCTACTATCATTTGCAAACTTCAATAGAATGGTAGTGTGCAACACGTGGTTTCAACACCCTATCAATCACAGGCACACCTGGTTTTCGAATAACAGAAGAGATAAAAGTATGCTTGACTACTTCCTGGTGCATAAGCGGTTCCACAGTGCTATCCATGATGTTCGGGCAATGCGCGGAGCTTCGATCGGATCAGATCACCACCTGGTCAGGGCCAAATTCCGATTGCATCTGAAGGCGCACAACAATATTCGCCCCACAGCTACCCTCGATTACTCGCACTTATCCGACCCCAACAGTCAGGCCAAATTTCAACTTCTTTTACAAAATAAATTTTCCCCACTGTTAGCCAACAATGTTGATGAAAACTGGAACTCAACAAAAAACGCCATTATCTACTCACTTAATGAAATTTGTCCCAAAAAACGACGAAAAATAAAACCTTGGATCTCAGATGATACCCTAAAACTAGTTGAAGAACGCGCAAAAATCAAGAATATTAATCACAAGCTGTACCTTTTCCTCAATAGACAAATTAAACGGCAGCTTAAGACGGATAAGGACGCTTGGTGGAATGTGAAAGCCCAAGAAATGGAAATAGCCAGCAAGAACCATGATTCGCGCTTACTTTACAGCATCCTGCGAAGTTGTAATGGAAAGTTTAAAGCAACGAGTTCAAACCTCAAAGATCACCATGGCAACCCCATCAAATCACTAACGGGTAAACTAGATAGATGGAAAGAACATTTTAGCCAATTGCTTAACCGCCCACACCCCACAAGCCTAGACAAAAGGCTGATGGAGAACGTGGATCTGAAATTTTCAAGCACAATTAATGATCATCCTCCAACTGAAGAGGAAATCAGAATATCAATAAAAAGACTCAAGAACCGGAAGGCACCAGGTGTGGACAACATCCCTGCTGAAGCTTTAAAAGCTGGAGGAGAGGCAATAGTCAAACAACTAAAAGGCGTATACTCGACCATCTGGAACAAAGGCACAGTGCCTCAAGACTTTAAGGACTCAATTATCGTACCAATTCACAAAAAGGAGACCCAGCTACCTGCAAAAACTATAGAGGAATAAGCCTGTTAGCAACATCTGGAAAACTTCTGACCTCTATAATCCGATCCAGACTACTCAGTGTTAGAGAAACTAACTGCAGGGAAGAGCAGGCTGGTTTCAGGCCTGGAAGAGGTTGCACCGACCAAATATTCACACTTAGGCAACTAACCGAATCGCGCCTACGCTGTAAAAAGGACACATTCTTGGTATTTGTGGATTTTGCATGCGCATTCGATAGCATAGACCATTCGTCCTTATGGTGCGCCCTCAAAAATGAATCAATCCCGCATGCCACACTTAGTATTCTCAAGGCCTTCTACGACGGTGGAATGAGCAGGGCAAAATATTTGGGAAATGTGTCCTCACCATTCTCAATTACCACTGGCGTTAAACAGGGATGCATTATTTCGCCTATGTTGTTCAACGTGACTATGGACTGGATTCTCAGAAAAACTTTCGACGACATGCCAGGTGTACAAGTCGGAGCTAATTTGTCTCTCACTGATTTAGTATACGCCGACGACATTGTATTTTTTGCCGAAACAGCTCAAGCCGCACAAAATACCTTGAATGCGTTACAAGTGAATGCCAACAAACTCGGCCTGACAATAAACAGCGAAAAAACTAAATTTATTCTCACGGGCACACAACCGGCCATATTACAACTTGATGGCAAACCAATCGAAAGGGTGGATGCATTTAAATATTTGGGATCGGTTATCGATAGTGGACGAATAGTAGCAACTAGCGACATCAAAAACCGCATTGGGAATGCCATGTCAGCATTCACTTCACTAAAGAAGTGTTTGTGGAACCAAAAAGACGTTACCATCACAACAAAAATGAGAATTTTTAATGCTTCCATCCGGACAATTTTGATGTACGGCTCTGAGTCGTGGACTCTGCTTAAAAGCGATATGCACATATTAGAACGTTTTCAACTTCGATGTCTTCGCAGCATTTTGCACATAAATCTACGAGACCGATGGGAGAATGAAACTGTGCTGCAAGTATGTAAAAACCAAACCAGTATCGAACTCTACTTAAAGCGACAGCGGCTCAGGTGGTTTGGACATGTCTGCCGCATGAACAACACCCGACTACCCTATCAGTTAATTAACTCCAAGCGGCCCACGGGGTGGAAAATCTCTCGAGACGCCCCTAAGAAAACATGGTTGACACAAGTGGCACAAGATGTTCAGCCGCTCCACTTCTCAATCATTGATGCCCAACAAGCAGCCTTGAACCGTGATCAATGGCGTGCTGTAATCCGTGATACACTGCCTTTGGCCGCCACAGCTCAACGGTCGTTGCCCTACCAACGTCATTGAAGCTTATGGTGTTTAAGTCAAAGTTAAGTCAATGCCACTAAAATTCTTTACACTCTTGTGTGAAGTTTAAAATGTAAATTAAGTTTAGCTCTAG
Source organism: Mermis nigrescens (assembly GCA_036768485.1). Taxonomy (NCBI): domain Eukaryota; kingdom Metazoa; phylum Nematoda; class Enoplea; order Mermithida; family Mermithidae; genus Mermis; species Mermis nigrescens. The sequence goes on along the minus strand of JAVLUZ010000343.1, from coordinate 570,094 downwards.
AAAGTTTTGGAAGCATATTTCTTTACAAGATTTTCTACGTAACATAAGAATTACTAATCAGAATGTTTGTCTCTTCTACAACTAGTAGCTTTGTAAAATTCAAATCATTCAATTATTAGAAGAACCGCACAGTAAATGAAATCTACCATTGTATTTTCAAATCTTGCTAATTAAAAGTAGGGTACTAGCAAAGAAAAATGCTCCGATGGAACAAAAAAGGGAATATACTTGGGATGGTGAATTATCGAGGATGTAAAAGGAGGGGACTAGGAAAAATCTCCCTATATTATATGCCAAAAATCGCAAAATATGTTAAAAACCAGACTTTCTCAAAACAATGCGAAAAATCGAAGTATATTCTGCGGCCTTTGAAATATGTAAAAGTTTAGTAAACAATTGTTGCAGACATGTGTAAAAGAGTATCTACATAAGGTCTGTCGCACGTCAGCTTCCGTGTTTCCTACTGCTTTGAACCAACAATATCATCGATTGTCTTGAATGCATCGATATGTACTATTTCATTAAATTCGCTTAGCTACTGCATTGCTAATTCGCTGCTTTTTTCAATCAATTTTTTGGTAAATAGTTTAATTCTATTGGGAGGCCGCAGAATATACTTCGATTTCTTGCATTGTTTAGAGAAAGTCTGATTTTTAACATATTTTGCGATTTTTGGCATATAACATACGGAGATTTTTCCTAGTCCCCTCCTTTTACATCCTCGATAATTCACAATCCCAAGTATATTCCCGTTTTTTGTTCCATCGAAGCATTTTTCTTTGCTATTTTTATATATCTAATGAAATTGGACTTAAAAATTTTCATTTATATGTATTTGCCGAAGTTATTACCTATGTATAACGCTAGGGTGTAGCCTCTTTTTCGAACATCCATACAATCTACGTACCAGTCTAAAAAAGTTCAAATATAGAGCGCGTAGGTTAAATACCCAGTTTTTTTGAAAAATTTTTGATGTACCTTTGTACAGCGGCGGAATCCATGAATCGTTGAACATTTTGTACGAATCAATTTAGCGTATTAACAAAAAGATCAGTAATGCGTTTTGTCTATTAAAGCTGCATTTTCTGAGCTTCGCTTGCACGTTAATCAATTTCTGAAGTCTCTGACGACAAAAATGCAAGAATTTATCAATACTTAGGGAGCGCTGGAAACTTCCGATATTTGCATCCTTTGCAAGTAAAAATCTGCGGCCCTTTTATTGATAAATAGTTAAAAAAACTTAGTTAACTCGAGTCATTTTAACTATGTTAAGCATAATTCTGAAGTTTTCTGTAAATAAAAATAACCAAAAATTTATCGAACTTTTACAAAACACTTTTGACAAATACTTAACACATGTTCATGTCAAGTTTACGCTTTTAGCAGACAAACAATGCTAATTAATAAATTGATCTGACGCAACATAACCATACATGCACAGCTTTGGAATTCTGGGGGAGGGTGAAATTATAAAGTGCCTTTTTTGGGTCCAAAAATAGTAGGTACGCATCAAAAAACATAGTTTTTCAGCATGTCTGACGATGCTCTATCTTTCTAGTGCAGAAACATAAGAGAAAATTTCAAAAAAATCAAAAAAGTTTGAACGAATTGGACGAAATGTAGTCAAAACATGAGTATAAGGGCGCAAGCCGCAAAGCGCCGAAAATTTGGCAGTTTTGAGATAAATAGATAGCTAAAACGCTTAAAAAAGAATCCTTTCGATAAATTTTCAGAAAATTTTTAGAAACTTTCAAAAAATCGCCAATTCCGGTGTGGGTGAAAAAATTTTTTCGGGGAAGGGGATTAAAATTTTTCTGGATGGTGGGTGAAAATTCACCCCACCTCAAGATCATGTATGACCACAACCAGACATGTACAGTATGGGAATTCTGAAGGGATCTAAATTTTGAAATGCCTTTTTTGAGCCCAAAAATGGTGGATACCACACGTGGGCGTGGGGGGTTTGGATGCAACCCTCCAGAAACCAAGATAACCCCCTCCAGAAATGAAAATACCCCCCAGAATTCGATTTTTGAAAATTTTTTTTCGTTTTTTTCGCAATTTTTTGATGCCAATGGATAGTGCTCGATGAGAAACGTCGAAAAATGGTGTTTTTCGCCATACCACCATTTTTATTGCCATTTTTTGACCTTCAAAAAATCTTGCAATCCCCAGAAGTTTTTTGCTGCCCACGTATGGTGGACACGTGCCATAACAAAACGTCGTTTTCCGGCTTTTTTTGATGATATTTTATCTTTCTAGAGCATAAAGACATACAAAAATTTCGAAAAAATTACAAAAAGTTGGACAATTGACCTAAATTTAGCTTTTATTATACGACTTTTCAGGAAATTTTAGGAAACTTTTAAAATCACGAATTCTGGGGATGAAACTATTTCAGGGGCTTTGAAATTTTACTGGGCGGTGAAAACTTGCCCAGATCACGTATGACCACAGCTGACATTATTTACGAGTAGTTAGTATAGCTGGCTGGCTTGACACCTAACCTTGAAATGAAATACGTTTAGTAAATGAAAATGGCAAAAAGCTTTCTCAATACATGATTCAATTAAGTTTATAATAATGAAGGCAGCGCGCGGATTGGTCGAGGATTCATGATTGACTGAAACATTGGTGACAAGCATAAATGGGCAGCACCAAAATTACGGAGGGTGCAAGTTTTTTCAAAGGTAAAAAAATGGTCAGCACTATCCATTGGCATCACAAAATTGCAAAAAAAAACAAAAAAATTCTCAAAAACTGAATTCGGGGGGGGTATTTTGGTTTCTGGGGGTCCACCCCTTTCCCCGCCCGCATGTGGTGACAAGCTTATACGCCTGAGTAATAGGATACGACTCGCGTCATCTACACCTAAAACTTATATCAAACCCACAATGAAATCTCGCATCCTTGTTTATTCTTATAATTAACGTGTCCCCCCAGTCCCACACATTTAAGGGTAGTAGTCAACCAATTATACTAAATGACCTATAATTCGAAGTTACCTTTAATATTATGGCCGATTCAAGCTTTTAAACTCAATGCTAGAGATTGATGTAGAGAATACGGTGCAAAGTACAAGAGAATCAACATTTTTAATTACTTATGTAACTTTTACTGTTACAAACGCACGCAGAACAGTCAATTACTAATTCCAGCGCAAGGTACCGGAATTCAATAAATTTTTTGGTTTCTTTTCGTTCCGTGGAGAACGTGTAGAAAGTCTTTGTAAATCGGAAAAATCATTGTCGAATGCAAAAAGCTGTGGCCAATGCGTCAGGAAATTAAAGCGTTATTGCGGTTTTGACTTCAAATTCTGGCATTTTCACACAATGAAGTTTCATAATACAAACCTAGGTAAAGCAAAGGGCAAAAAGTTTCAGCTCTTACCATGATGTTCAACGCAAATGTCAACAATAATAATTTATTCAGATAAACGCACGACATAAAGAAAAATAACATGGTAAACATAAAACGCGAAAACCATGGGCAAACAAGGCAAGTAGTTGATTGCGCAAAAAAGGTAGTGCCCAGACCCGTATCCAGGGGGATAGGGGCACGTGCCACTCTTCCCTTCCCCTCGAAACGAAATGTGCGAGCGATTTTTCCTTTACTCCCCTCGATTTTTTAGCCAAAAAGCGAGAAAATTTTCGGCTTCTTAATTGGTAATTACAATCTATTTAACCTCAAGCGCGCGGTTTAAACACTCCATATTCAGTCTTTATATAGCTGAAGCATATTCTGCAACTAATGTCTTCTGTTCTTCACAGTTTGTACATAGAAATGAGACTTGGGCAAGAAGCAATAATGATAAATTTTTTGGCAATGATGATGAGTTCTGCTCGTGAACTTTCACTATTTTTAGGCTGAACCAATATTCGGCTGATTTTGTAAAAAACTTTAATATTAGATTCAAAATCAAAATGCTCATTTCACCAAAATTCTTTAGGGTTCTGCCCCTGATCCCGCTGGGAGGCGCTTCAGCGCGCTACCTCGGACCTGGCAGCCATAGGAGAGAGCATCCATTGGATTCTCACCATACTTACGTAAGTACCTGTATAGCGACATTTGCAGTCAAGAGAAAAATAACGAGCATTGATTGCATTTAAATAGAATTATGAGGAAGAAATCAAATTTGTTTTTATAAATCAGCATAGCAATGGTTGAATAGGTATTTTGCTAGACTTCAGGTTTATCTCGCCAGACATTTATCTTTATCTTTATCTTCTAGATTTTATAATTTCAACTTTATCTTTACATAAGTTTTATCTTGCAAAAATCCTTATCTTTTACAACAATACTTGTATATGTGCAAATAGGTAAATAAATATTTAGCAACGACTAAAGGCGTTAAATTTCACTCTACATAAGTTATTTTTAAATTTACTGATAAACCTAACGTAAGTACACATGGGCGATAGTATCAAAAATTAAGTTGGGGCAAAAATCGTGGACGGACGGTTGAGTCAAAGGACGGGAGAGTTTCATATGAATCACGTTACTTTTTAGAGAGCCATAAAAATTGAGCATAAGCGGCTAAGTCAAAGGCGGGACAGTTTCACGTGAATCTTCTAGCTTACTGTACGATTGTTGGCGACTAGCGTCTTACGCTAAAACTAAGCGCCGATTATCTGATTCAATTCAAAAAGACTATTATGTCTGAGAGCATAGAGAAAAGTTGAAGTTGAGTAATTAAGTTTTTATGCAGATCGTTATTAAAATTAAGATTCTTTACAACAGCATTTCGAAATAATCAGCCAATCAAAAGTTGTTATTGATTTTCTGAACCCTTCCAATTTTCTGTCCTATCTTTTGTACAGTCAGGGTTAGACATTTTCAAGGGAAAAAGTACCGAAACAAAAGTTATAAAATTCCTGTAAAGCATAAACAGATCGATAGAAAAATGAATGAGCTTCCTGATTCCGTTTTGTGATAAGTCTAATTCATAAAACCCAAAGAGCTAGTTGAGAAAAACCGAGAAAAAATGGCTGTTTTTAGCGTTTTTTCATCTTTTCCGCTTACGGCAGGAATCGGCTCGTATGACAAATACGGGCCGAAACGTCTTTTTTCATCAAGTCTTAAGGAGCTGGGGCCAACTGTTGCGAACGATCGCAAACTTTTACAAACATAATCATACAATACACTGCATAAAAAATGTTAGTAGATTCATAAGCATGCAATCAATCAGGAATCGTCCATGAATTAATAGACCATTTTCATCAAATAACCCATAAAAAATGCAATTATAGTGAGCACGACGACATCTCGTTTATACTTCGCGTCTGCAAAATATAATTATAAATATATAAATATAATTATAAAATATAATTATACATACATCACTAAATATAATTACGGTCAGGCCCGTATCTAGGATTAGGCCAGGGAGGAAGGGCGGGGGAACTCAGCATAAATTGAGCTATACCTCGAAACATTTGTTGGGCAGCTCGCAAAAATCACATTTTTCGATCTTTTTCGGGATTCTCCAAGATTTCACACATTTTTCATTTTTGCCAAAAACTCTGTTTTTATTGTGTTTTAGGCTGAAATCTTTAACTCAGATAATGAAAAAAGGGTGAGGAAACATGTTTAAGATTTTTCGAAACTTAGAAAAAAAATTTTTCAATTTTTCTGTTTTGTTTTATTTTTCTTCATCCGAGTTGAGATTTCGACTTATATTTGAAGATTCAAATAGCGGAATGCAGAATCACATCCTTCCGTAATTTTAGCCTGTATTATTTATTTCTGATAAATGTGTAAGTCTTTGGATCGAGCCGTTTTTCGATATGCTCTATCTAAAAAACATAAAATTCTGACTTTTCAAAAATTTATTTCTTCTTTTGTAAGGCTATAAAAAGTATCATTTTTTTGGTCGCGCTTGAGCCAAAATGTTGGAAAATACTTCACATGAGCGGCGAAGCACCGTAAATTTGAACATTTTACGTTAACGACAGCAATTTTTTATCTTTTCGTAAATTATTGTAGCAGTTGGACTACCCCTTTTGCTACATTTTTGTTCTCATAGTTAATCTGACTTTTGTCATCTGTCACTTAAGCTTTTATCATGCAAGCGCCGATTATTCAATCCAATGCTGTGCAAAGATTTTGTCCAGGACTCTATGTGACAATTGTTGTAGATAAGTGTGATTGCATTCATGTGCGCATAAGAACAAAGACAATTATCCCCTTTTAATTTTTAATTTATTACAATTTTTTGATATATATTAATTTTTGTCAGTTTCTCTCATTCTTACTCTTTTCTAGTTTAAAATCAAATGAACTAATGAAGAGAGGATAGGTGCACACCTAGGCGTGGGGGGTTTGGGGGTATGCATGCAACCCCTCCCCCGAGAAACCGAAACACCCACAGGAACCAAAACACCCACCCATAATTCAATTTTTAAATTTTTTCTGTTTTTTTTCGCAATTTTTTGATGCCAATGGATATTGCTCGATGAGAAATGTTGAAAAATGGTGTTTTTCACCATGCCACCATTTTTAAAGCCATTTTTTGACCTTTGAAAAATCTTGCACCCCTCCCCCAGAATTCTAGTGTTGCCCACTTACGGATAGGTGTTATCACATTCGTCGATAATTGGATACATACCTCGGGTACTTATCAATCGGCGACATCGTGTGACTTCTCTACGTACCAGGAGGACCACTTCCTGCTCCTTTTCCCGTTGGATGCGTATCCTTTCGTCCAATTCATCCTCGACATCTTTAACTTTCAAATTTCTGTCTGCTAACTTACGTTCGATGTCCAGCTTGATCCGTCTCGTTGTGTCCAATTCTGTCTCCAACTCTTGTATTTTCAGAATGCTATTGTCCAGATCTGTTCGTTGATTGTAAACGTGGATCCTTTCAATACATAAAAGGTTTTCGAGTTCCATAATTTGTACACGAAGTTTCTCTATTTGGATCTTATGGTCTTCAGGCTGATTTTGATTAAGCGTTGGTCCTTTAGGCAACGATTTCTGATAAAAAAGGAAAGGAGGGTAAGAGGAAGAACTAAAAAGCGTGACCTATGTATGTGTTACGTTTTGCGAATAACAATTAATTTGTGCTACCAAAACAGACATCTCCAAGATTTGCGCTCCTCATGTGTTGCAGCAATTCGCCACCCCTAAGAATGTTGACAGGTTCAGCTATAGGTAAGGTTCATTCCGCAAAATTTGGGTCAATTCATTGATATTATTTTATAGGATCAGTACATGTATAACTATTACTGATCTTCAGCCGCTCTACATAAAATTACATATAGGTACATATAACCATATAGTTCAACGATACAGTTTGTACGTTTTGATTATGATATTTAAATATGAAACCTACCATATTATAGATTACGCAAAAACTTATAGATTACGCAAAAACCGACTGCTGAATTACGAGAAAAATAACCTGACTGATAAATTACGGAAAACACTGTGAATTGCGCCCAATTCAGGACGCGCTTTAAACTATGAAAGTCAAAAATTGCGACACTTTGCATATTATTACTCGCTCACTTCTGATAATTCGGTCAAATTTCTTTCACGACTTACCTCTTTTGCACTGAAATCAATTTTTAGCTTAGCCACGTACCTGTTTCATTAAACTCAGCGGTTTTCTTTTAAATTTTCCCGAAAGAATCAGGCTACAAAAGCGCTTTAAAATTTTGCTACGGTAATGCGGTTTAGCAATGGCATACCTCTCCATATGGCTCGATCTACTGTAGAATATAATATTTCCCGTATTAGCTTAAAACACTTTTCTAGGCACTTTAATTTTTTTAAAAACCTAAAAGCTAAATGAAACGAACTATAAGTGATTTCTAGGAATCTTATAATAATACAACTTTGGCTGTCGGTTCCATTCCAAACGGCCCATATCCGCTAAAGTCTTATTACTGTATTAGCTTTCCCTGCATTGCTTCTTTCTTCAATTATGTTCTCGTAGCGGCTGGCCGCTGTTAACTCTTCTTATTGATGTTTAATGTGCTTCGCTTCGCGTAGCGCATCTATAGTCTGTTTCATTTATCCGAGAGCTTTTTCAGAAAATTTTTTCGGAGGTTACAGTGACCCCTTCTTTATTATTTACTAAGAATTCCAGCCATTCGCCCTCACTGAACTGATCTGCCGAATTACAGTAATTCGTCTTGTTTCACTTTCCGTACCCCTTAAAGAATTGACTAAAAAGCTCTCAAATAAATGAAGCAGACTTATAGCACAATACCTTAAACCGCAAAATTTTTTGCTGCAATAATGTTTATTCCGGCCTTCATCTTACTTTATTTTTTTCGGAAAATTTTCAAAATTCTTGCAAGGTTGGTCCGCTTTCTTCTGCGATGTCGCAGAATTGCTCAGCACCCAGGATCAAGTCACTTAAGCCTGAATTGACCCTGTGCTCTGGTGCACAAAGTTTTGTGTATAATATACTTTATTTTACTCTGTTTCTCACAAGCTTGGGCAAAAATTTTAAAAACTATGTCCGACAATAAGCTGACAGATTGCGACGATAGCATTGATTTGATATATAATTATCGTGATACGTCAGCTTACTTTTGACAAATTCTTAAAATTTATGCCCGAACTTATGTGAAACAAGATATACATATATCTACCTATAATAAAAATACTGCTTACTATAGTCTGTTTCATTTATCCAATGGCCTTAAAAATGGTGGTATAGTGGGAAAAAAACACAATTTTTCAACGTTTCTCATCGAGCACTATCCATTGGCATCAAATAATTGCGAAAAAAACAAAAAAAATTTTAAAAATTGAATTCCGGGGTATTTTAATCTCTGAGGGGTATTTTGGTTTTCTGGGGGGAGGGGTGCGAACCCCCAAACCCCCATGCCCAGGTGTGGTCTAGACTTCCGAACTAAGAATAAAGCACACATAATATAGTAAAGAATAAAGCACACATAATATTCATACAACCGTCTTACCGACCAATACAAATAGTTTAAGACTCCTTTGTAAAAGTTTCAGATTACTTTTCTTTTAGTCAAAAAAACAAAATTCGTTAGCGTGTTTGTTATTATTATTATCAAGAAAAATTGTACGCCAACTGAAACAGTGTATATGATTTGTAAACACAAAGGCATCATTTTAAAGATTACTAGCAAATGGGGCGCTTCGCTGCCCCATCTGCTAGAGTGTTTGTAAACAAATAATATCTTAATCAGTAATTAGTATAAAAAATTGAATGACTCTGCAATGGATCGGCGAGCGGTTTTTATATTTTTTATATCTAGCTGAGCAGCCCGGCGTTGCCCTGGCTGAACTTAGGCCTGATAGCTGTATGGGATTGAGATGTCTCTTGTATTTTTTATTTTTCGGGACTTTCGATGTTTTTGGGATATTTAATAAAAAAATTGTTGTTAAAAACATATTGTACTTTTTAAATTTTTTAAAACTGTCTTTTGTCAACCATTTCATTGATTAAATCCATATTTCTCACGTAATAGAATGGTTCTGAGAATTCTTTATCCTAAATCATATTTTTGATGTTCTGGGATGTTCAGGAAATTATACCATTAGATGGTTTGGGATGTTTGAAAATTTTGTTTGATCATAACCATATTTTTAACGTTTTGGAATATTAAAAAAACTTTTTGGTCCAAAACCATGCTTTTGATGTTTTTGGAGGTTTAAAAATTTTTTTTAGTCAAAACCATATTTTTAATATTTTGGGGTGTTTAAAAAAATTTTTTGGTCAAAACCATTTTTTTATGTTTTGGGATGTTTAAAGATTTTTTTGGTGCAAACCAAAAATTTTGATGTTTTGGGACACCAATCTTACAGCACAGGATATGTTATAGCACTGGGTATGGTATATCACGTCCTATCTTGTAGCATGGGGTTTGTCATATCACGTCCTATCCTGTAACACTGGGAATGTTATATCACGTCCTATTGTATAGCATGGGGTATGTTACATCATGTCCTATTGTATAGCATTGAGTATGTTGTATCACGTCCTATCTTAGCGTCGGGTTCAACTTTGTACAATGTTCAACTTTGCCCTCATTGTAAACAAATGCAAAAAGTTGCATATTAAATTAGCCGCTAGAAGCAAAAACATTTGGATTTGTATGTTCGAAAGCCGCATGTTTGCTGCTTTCTTTCGAAAGCCGCATGTTTGCTGCTTTCGATTGCTTCGCATTAAATTTCACGCGCGCTGCTTTACAAGGTCAAAAATTTTGACTTGGTGTCAAGCTCTTTTTCAGTGATTAATCGTGTTTTATAAGTACCCGTACGTGATTTCCTGTCAGCCCGTCTCATACATGTTTTATGATGCCAGATCGTATATTCAAAGTAGCGAATATGGAATCAGCGGTCCCAGAAACCCCAGGGGCCAAATTTTGGAAGCAACAGTCAATCTGTGCTTCTGCAAAAAGACAAAAACCTACATTTTACGCTATGCATAGGGTACCTTTGGGCTCCCGTATATCAGAAACCAATCCGTGAATTTTATTCAAATTCTACAGTTAGGTCAGTCATAAGATATCCAATAATTGGTGAAAATTTTAAAAAAATTTATCCGCTGCGATTTGAGATATTTGATAAAATACACTTGTAAATCACGTTTTTCTTACGGCATCACATCAGTTTACACCGTAGTGTAAAGTGGTTCACACCAGTCGATAGCGCATAAAAAGTTGATCTAGGGTGGCTTTAAAATTTTACCCTGCGGCAATTGCATAAGCGGCTAGAGCTACCAAAACCTTTTACATAAACCCGTAGTTTCCGGGTTTCAGGAGTCCGATCGAGCATTTTAATCAAAAAATTGAAATTAGCGCCCGAGAATACCCATTGAGTGAAAATATAAGTATCACAAAATTATCCAGTAAAAACTTTTTTGCCTCACGCACACACACACACTTACACACAACTCGAAATTAATATTATAGATTCTATCTCCATACTATTTAATAAGAGCAAGTTTGTCAGTATCACTTGCATATCTATACAATGTTATTTTTTGGATACCATGCAAGTTAAAATATATGCTATGAATTAATTTTCACCGATACGGCAAATAAATTCCTTATTGATGAGAAAGAAAATATCCACAGCTTTCTTGTAGGATTTGGTATTTATATACTATATTTTTCAAACTTCGATCAGTCACTCAAAAAGAATTGTTGCAATTCTTCTAGAGTTAAAGGAGATTTTAGCAACGGTCGTTTAACGTAAATGCGGATAGAATAAGGAAGCTAATTTTTATAATGTTCTTTTTCACCAGATTAATCAACACTTGTAGTAAAAGTGATTACCTTCAAGAAATGCCTTTTTAGAATCAATGTCGGAAACGAAATACTTTGATTTACGCCACCAAGTCACATAATCTTGCTTCGTCAATAACATGAATGAACAAGCGATCAAACAAAAAATATGTCTTTTTACGGTCGTACCGCAAGATTCATACCATAATTTGAGCGACATTGCAAAACCACGCAGCGCTGGTGCAATTGCTTGATAAACTTTAATAAAAGTAAAAAGCCAAATGTCCCAAAAATTAATAAATTTTTTGTGCCAATCCAGGCGCTAAAACCATTTTTTATTTTTAAGTGCAGAGAGATATCTGACCTTGGATGCTTCAACAACCGTATGCGAATAAATTACAATGATTATAATGAGAACACTTCTTAGCAAGGAAAAATAATACAGAAATAGATTTTTCATTATCTTCATCATCATCCAATGAAGTAAAACTTTGTACATATCCAAGCTTCAAAAAATCCGGAAAAACTGAAGATAAAGACTTTTGTTGAGAAATACTTCAAAATAATGTTCGTATTCATGACTAGTGCTTCAACAAAGATTACAAATTTCTGCCACTTAAAATGATTTCCCAAGCGCCCTACCCCCTACCCTAAGGTCCGTACAAGACATATTCGTGGAGGGTGGTTGGGGTCTAAAACCCCCAAATGAAAAAAGCAGAATAGTTTCTATGAAAAATAAAGACCAAAAATGAATATAAATCTTGATTTTTCCGTGTTTCCTCCCAGAAAATTCTCCCCTTTGTCCTTCACGGTGGTTTCAGATCCAACTAGGCCCCAAACCTTCCCCATGCCAAACTCTGTTCACATGAGTTTCTCTGTCATATCAACACAGTTTTACATAAAGTATATACTTTGTATATGGCTTTTTTCAAAAGCATGATTACTAATATTTTTCGTGCTTTCGTTCTAACATATTGAAAATTAGTGAAGCAAGATGATTTTAAGATTATGATGAAAATAATGATTATAACAGAATTAGATAATAATTTAAATAATTTATGTAATTAAATTCTTCAAAATTATTATTAAAATCTTGCCTATATACGAGGCAACATCGCTTTTTACGTTGAGCATCTGGTAAAAGTGTGACTTTTCGGCCTTCAAGGGCATTGTACCAAATAAGTTCAGATCAGGCACGTTTACAAAATCTTCAGATAGCAATTTGACTTGTCTTACAGTTATGTGCGTACTTGAATCGCGAATGTGTTCAATCACAAAAATTGCATGCCCGTTTGAAGCATCTAAACACGTTGAAGAATAGGTAAACAGTGATTCAACAAATTGGTGACAGAATTTTTCGATAAATGAAAATTAAAAGTAAAGCGTGAAAATTACTATAAACTAACATTCTATTTCAATTAAATGTTAAAAAAATTTTAGTATCGTTCTTTTAGAATCCAGAATTGCTTAAAAATCTGAAAAATAGTATTATGCTGAAAATTGGGAAAATTAGGTTTAGTAAAAAATTGAGCAACGAGTGATGATCTCTATCCACACACAAGCAAACATGTAATAGCAAAGAAAAATGCTCCGATGGAACAAAAAAGATGAATATACTTGGAATTGTGGATTAATAAGGATGTAAAAGGAGGGGACTAGGAAAAATCTACCTAAAGTCGTAGAATCTGCTAAAAATCAGACTTTCTCTAAGCAACGCAAAAAATCGAAGTATATTTCTGCGGCCTTTAAGAAAAGAGTCTTTTTTAAATAATGTTCGAAGTTTCAGATAAGAGTGTATAAACGAAATCTATCAAGGTTACTTTTTTAAATTGCTGGCACCTGATTGATAGAAAACTAAGTGATATTGTATTTAAAAATGTTCTATTTTGTTATGAGCATTATAGCAAGCAAAGCAGGGGTCGATTGATAAGTGCACACAATCGTTACGGGCATGCTAGTGTATCTACATTTAGTCTGTTTCGAGTCAACTTACGCGTTTCCTAACTGTTTTAAACCAACCATGTCTCCAATTGTCTTCGATGTTTGCTATTTCATTCAATTGGCTTAGAAAGACTATTAGTTTACTCAATATCATTTCCCATAGCTACTGCATAGCTAACGTGCTGCTTTTTCAATCATTTTTATGGTTAAATATTTATTTTAATCTGTTGGCCGCAAAATATACTTCGATTTTTTGCGTTGCTTATTTTTAGCAGATTTTGCGACATTAGGTAGATTTTTCCTAGTCCCCTCCTTTTGCATCCTTAATAATCCACAATTTCAAATATATTCATCTTTTTTGTTCCATCGGAGCATTTTTCTTTGCTAGTACCCTACTTTTAATTAGCATGATTTGAGTACATCAGTCAGTAAACACATACAGCAACATGCAACAATAATCACAGCAGTCCAAGAACACATAAAACAATATTGTTCTTAACATCAGAACCTCACATTACTTTAACAGATCAAAGTTTTCCAGCATTAACTTTACGCAAATATCAAATATAAGGAACACTAACGCTCAGATTTGGAAGTAAAATAAATTTGTAGTATGAACTACATTTTAACAACAAACGATTAGTGCAAACTTTACACAACTACTAGATGTGGAGAAAACTAACAGTCAGATTCCCAATTCTGATTTTACGTAGAACATTTTTAAAAAAATTAAGCTTCCGTTAGGCTCTAGAACAAGATTTAATATGCAGTGTAAACTTTACACAACCACAGAGTTTCAAGAAAATTTCAGTCGGATTCGTAATTCTGATATTACTCTGATATAACGATCAACATTTATGAAAAAATTAAGTCTCCACAATGGTCCAAGGACAAATATTTATCATATGTGTAAACGTAGACTCAAGCTACGTTCACTTAGCTTACTTAACCCGAATCTCAAGCTTATGCTGCGCTCACACGGGGGTTCTCGCCCTTTTTAGGGGGTCGATCACCAGCCGGTGACTCGGGGGTAAGCAGCCCGGCCTGTTCAAGGTAGCCCGGCCCTCTACGCACGCACCTAGTGAAACTTACTTACTTAAGCCCTTTGAGATTAAGTACCTAATTAAAGTAAGTTCCCCGGAAACCTAATTGAGGGCTCAACAAGATTATTATCATTTAACTTGTTTTGGACCGAATTCCGGTGTTTGAAAATATTGAGGGTTCCTAAGTCGTGTAGCACAAGGACAGAATTCAACAGCACGGAAATTCAACCGAGCCCAGCATCGTTAATTAAATAATTAATTTTTACAATAATTTTTGGACAGAAAAATTATGAAGCAATTAAAAAGCGACAGCATGGATGATACATGCTGCCGACCGTCGTGTTAACAACGGCCTAAATTCGACGATGAGCACTAATTCATTTTAACAACTGACGTGAGTAACTACGCGTTAAGTGCTATTTTAATGCAAAAACATTTACCGTCAAAAAATCGCTTTATTCTTATAGTCTGTTTCATTTATTCGAGAGCTTTTTAGTTAATTCTTTTAAGGGCTACAGTAAGCGAAACAAGACGAATTACTGTAATTCGGTAGATCAGCTCAGTGAGGGCGATTGGCTGGAATTCTTCCATTTCTAATGCACTAATCAGCCTATATAAATTTAATTTAGGCGTTTAATCAGTGCTGGGACATACTACAGTAAGAGAGCTAAACAAAAAGCTATCGGGTGGAATCGAACCCGGGTTGCTTCGACAGCAAGCAGAGGTTTTACCACTGAGCTATGAGGTAGTTCACGGCGTTTCTTAACATTTTAGTCTATTGTGTTTAAAGTGTCAACTAAGGATAAGCTGAATGCGCGATTTTTATCTTTGTAAATGTAGGGGCCTGTATCTACAAGAGCGACACAGACCGGCCTAGTATAACCTTCGAGATTTACCTAGGTACGTAGGTACTTAAGTCTGCGCTTAGTGCTGGCCCCGATCGTGCGGCTCTACTGGCTTTCGATCTTTGGACCCTTAGAGACCTTACGGCTTCGATCCCCTCAGCCCTAATATTGCTGGCCGCTTTTATGTCGGGTGATCTCAGCAGCTACGCCCTAAGACCTAAGGCTACCTACCTAGTCTCGGAATTTGACGCGGAGGTCAGTTGACCTATCTCAAGCTCAAGTTGTTATTTAACTTATTTTCAATCAGTGCCTGATCCGAAATGTTTTGGTTCCTAATATATGTAGCACGCTGAACAATGAAAACAACAACAACGAGCTCTATGCTGATCAATCATCCTTAAAGATTGAATAATAATTTTGATCACTTTTTGGCTTGAGAAGTAAATTATGATTTCCAAATAAAATAAACTATCATACAAAATTTACCTATCAGTCCACCAAGATGAGAAGAAATCCTCGACGAGTAGATGCCCGACCTAACCCTCGGTATAACCAGGAACCACTGGGTAGGTTTTCTCTATTTTAATTCAACGATGAATTCACGGCCTGAAGCCGGACAACAAGCAAAAAGAAAACAAAAACGTACGGACTATATTAACGTACAACTGGCAAACGAAAAGCAAAAAACGCCAGACTACTCTACAACGTTAAGTACACTGGCCTCAAGGACCATTACAGTAAATTAAACAAGGATCAATTTAACGTAATACTGAATCACTTTTATCTCAGATCGAAAGTTCTCGATTACACAAGCGGTATGCATGAAACAATTACTATTATCATACACTTAACTCTATGCTACCGGACAAGTATCTAAATGTTTTTTATTATTGAAAATTTGGGGAAATAATGGGAAGACCGAAGGCATAGCCCACAGTGCACTATCATTGATAGCTACTAGTATTGGCTATGTTATGGCTATCGCGAACTGCTAAGGCAGGTTCGCCTACACGTGTAACTCTCGCAGTTACACTCCCCCACGTATAGAAAAAAATTTGAAATGAAGTGGAGAATTTTTTCGGGGGTTCAAACAACACCAATAGTGTCGGCGACGCTCTACAACTCGGCTCTCTGGCGTTTGCAACGCCTCTACTCTGGCGTCCGCAACGCCTTATCCTGAGCAAACGTGAAAAACGAAAATAAAAAGAAGGAAAAAATAACAAATATTGATAACCGGTAATGGTCAACGCCTGACCTCGTTCGCACTCAGGAAACTTCTAGGATGTCCTCGAGCAACACTCTCAATGGCGCTAGGGATAACTATATTGTTGCCCGAGTAATGATGAACTCTGGTCTTGGACAGTTCATCCGCTGTCCCATTAGCCTCCTTCAGTCCCCGGGTAATGAGAAAAATTTTGAATTGAAAAAATTTGTAGATTGGGTGTAAATTAACCCCTTGCCCGTTAAAGAGTTAAGGTACCATAATAGTAACACCGCTAATTGAGCACAAGAAAAATTAAGACACGGAATGATAAGGCAAAATTATGCTGAGCAAAATTAAAGTCACTGACGAATTAAAACAAGAGGTAAAACGAGAAAAAATGGCAAATTATGCGAGATAACGGGGAAAAATACGAGCACCGTCGAAGAAAGGAGAAAAAAATTTACAGCAAGAGAAAAAATGACAAGAGAAAAAATACACAAGAAAAAAACGATACACGAAGTCCTGGAATCCACATCAGGACGAAAAACGAAAAAAATGGACAAAAAGCTGCTGGTCGAATTCGACGCCGTTGCAGAGTTCCAAAAGTTCTGTACGTCGAACTTGTAAATTAATATCGATCGCGGTAATTGGCCTTCGAGCCATACGATTTTCCGCGACGTCGTTGCCGTTGAAAATATTCTTGATCCGATTCCGGTTCGCGACGCGTATTCAAACGCTCACGATACTGATTTGGCGATTGCCTACGCCCGTACATATGTTGGCGTAAGCGTCGATGTGGATCAACTGGTCGATCATCGTCCTCAAAATCGTCGTCGTCCTCGTAATTGTCCGCGTAATGACGCGGTATGGGTAGCGTTGGAGTAAATAATTGCTCCGGCGTAAAACCGTAAGTTTGTTTGCGAGAAGGTTCAGCGTGGACGCTGTTGTTGTTGAGTAACAGGCCATGGTTTGGGCAAAAGTGGACCGGGTCGAGGTTCTGGCTGATAGCCCCCGGTGGCTGGTTGACTTTGTTCCAACGGTGATTGATACGACTGGTCCCATTGCTGACGTTGACGGGATTGTGACCGGCCCCGATGACTTCCGCGGTTCGACTGTGGTGGGTGGCAATATTCATAAGGCTGCTGCTGTTGCGAGCGCGACAGATGACCAGCATTGGCCTGTGAATATGCCTCGGAATGCTCATGTGATTCCGTGAATTGCTGCTGTTGCCGCGGTTGGGTCTGCGGTCGTGTGTATTGCTGTACATGCGGTTTTACTTGTGTCTGTTGTTGTGCTTGTGATTGTGAACGGTGATGCGTTTGTGCATAGCGTTGCCGGGATGACTGCGGTTCTTGCCACCTTGATCCCTTTTGGCCTAAACGCGCTTTCAATTTAGCTGCAACTTCAGCTTGAACAAGTCTTCTGACTCGTTGTTTTTCCAAATTCTTTAACCGACGCAAAGTGTGCTCGGATTTAGTATCGTAAAAACGATTCAATTTAGCTTTATGTTCATCTTCTGACATATGACGAACTTCTGAAGACTCAGCAAGAGAACCGGCGGTGCGTAATCTCGTCGCACGCCGTGGCATTTCCGTCGCCAAATTCTCACAATCACGTTGCTTGATCGTCATGCGTGTTCTACGCATTTCAATTTGTGCCTCCAAAGAAAGATCGACTTCGGGCATATCAAGGCTCGCTGCGGATCCGCTCGGGTCCTGCAAGGATGCCTGCCGTCTTTCTCTGCAAATTTTCTCTAATTCACCGTGAATACGATGTTTGAGGAAAAATACAGATTTTTGTTGACCTCGGAAACGATCGAATTGAACTGGCACTTCGAGTGGCGGGTCGGTTGCTAATCGAATTTGCCGAATCATGTTATGCAAAACATGTGGGCTTTCGATTCATGCCGTCAACTCCGGAAATTCCGGGAAAGCTTCACTTGGCGAAGGTGTATAAGATTCACCAAGGAAAGCTACGCGCAACATGCGACGCAGCTGCTCGACCATGCGCCAACCTATTGCGGCATTGCCGTAGGCGTACGCAAAGAAATGGAATTTCCTATCCAAGAATTCCAAAAGCACTGTAGCGCGCATGACGTCTATTGAAGAAAAGATCATCATGTGTCGATACTCCGAATCATATAATGATTGAAATTCACGGAAAGTATCAAAAATATCGACCATTTGACGTGTCAATATTAAGATTGGTGCGAGATGATCCGGCGCTGGAGACATTCTGTGCGGATAGAATTCAGGACGCACCTTATGTGGAACGCCATCAATCACCTCGCTCGGTGCGTCAAGATGCGGGTGTATGACCAAATACTTGAGCGGAACCTCGTACAACATCATTCCGGTTGTGATAAAGAACCGTATCCGTACAAAGTATTGGTCTGGGTAAAACAATCGATTAAAGACGCTCATTTTGCTAATAAATCAAGGTGCGGGCTCACAATCGGCATCAGCCAAAGGCTGTGCGATTGTAGACCACACTAATGGACGCGAGGGTGAGTCAGTCGTAGCCGCGTGTTGCAGATGTATTGCGTACACTCGGTCGAAGTACACTTGAGCAGCTTCAACCAGCTGATCGTACAGACGCGTTCCTTCGACTTCACCCAGATAAGAACGTAACTTGTGCAAGACGACTGGTGCAATAATGCACGGTGGTTCGCGCGTCATATTTTCCATCATGGTGAAAAAGTGCTGTACGTAGCGCGAGCGATTTTGCACTCGAGCGTTTTCGTTCGCGGACATATGTTCGCGATTAGCTTGAATGTGCGCAGGTATTGCGACTTCCATATTTGATGCTTGACTGTGAATAACCTGTGGTTGAATAGTCGCCACAGTACTAGACACACCCGTCATGGCCATAGGAGCCGTAAAACGAGTATCAGGTGCCAACATACCTTGTGACACGGACTGAGACGCGACTTGCGTGTATAATGCTACTTGTGGTACTTTGTGTGCAGCTAGTGTACGTTGTGGTTGCGGCGGAAAACCGATAATCTCAGTCATGATGACATCAGGGTCAGCTTGACGCTCTGCCTCAACCGGCTGAGGAGTCGGTAAAGGTCCGAGCGAACTGATACCCAAGGGTGCTTGTTGAGCCGCCGCAAGCGATTGCGAGACAATCGGTTGCAAAACGGTAACAGCCCCTTTTCTAGCCATTGCCACGCATGTTACACGCGGTGGCATCACGTTAGCTTGTCTTTCCGCCTCGGCGTCAGATAACGCCATCACTAAGCGTTTGGGAGATAAATCGTCATCCTCGGTGGAGATCGATGGTTCTACATCGACCATAGGCGAATCGTAGGGAATATCGGTTTGCGAAGAAAATACGGAGGCTGGTGTACTCGAACTAGTTGGTTTTGACTTAGGTTCCGTGTCAGGCGCATTGACCGGGCCCGAAACTGTGTCGGCAACGGCCTGCGAAGCCTGCACTTGTAAGTCAGGATTGTCAAACACGTTAGCGTGAGCCAACGCTTCCGTTACTGAGGCAACGGTGGTGGCTGCCGCTATAGCTGCTGGCAGTTGCGGAGCTGGGGCATAAAAGTCCTCAACTCGGATTAACTCTTCGCCATTTGAATCAACTTCAGCGTCAGCAGCTGTGCTGGTCGACTGCCCTTGTGGTGGCTTACTAGTCGACAACGGTATACGCACTCTGGCTTTCGGGCCGCTAGCCCTAATGTACAATTCATCGCCTACGAATGAAACCGACATAGGCTTTCTATCGTCAGTAATGCGATTATCTTGCGTGCACCCTTCTATCAATATAAAAACATCAATAGTTATGAGGGCGTCCATCGCTAAATAATGCTGCATGTCCCGAGTTAACGGTAAGCTCCACGCCTGTCCGAAATTCTCAGGCGCGTTCGGATCAATATACATGTCAAAAAAGAATTTGGCCAAGCGCTTTAATGAGTGCGACTGCGCTTTAATGCGTAAACAACGAGTAAACGCTCTCGCCAATGGCTGAATATCAATGAAATTCGCAATGAACGGGTCTTTCCAGTGCAGTTTATTGCAAATTTCTGCATCCGAAATAGCCAAAATTTCCTCAAAAGTTGGCCCGTAAACATGGAAATACGCAAGTCGATCTTGCGTCGGGTCATAACAAACCATATACACGTTAGGTAAACGCGTTTCGAGCAACTGGTGAAGCCCGAACGGAGGTTGCGGGAACTTTGCCAAGTCCCAACAGAACACGTGGCCGTTCGCGCTCGCAACTTGGACGTAGCGTACAAATGGGCCATGGAGGTCCTGGTAAGTGGGACATAGTTGCTGAAAACGCAAGTCCCAGGTCTTATAACCTCTGCCTTTCCTGTCATTAACAAATTCAGAGTCGTAGCCTAAAAATAAAGTGCCATTTGTCATATTCGATGGCTGAATTAACGCCAAAATGGCGCCAAACGACTTCTGGTCATTGGAGATTATAACGGTGGGTAGAAGTCTGTTCTTTGGTACGCGAGGGGTTACCAAAGGAAATCTACCAAGCCTATTCTCCCACCAGAGTTGTTGGTCGTTAATACGCTTTCTGTGATTTGCGATTTTATGTGTTGCTTTATGCTTTATCCATTTTGCGGTAAGTGACTCTAAACCGCCAACGCGACTATTGTCGTTTTGCGGCAGCGGGTCTGGAATAACCAAGCCTCGCTCTAAAGCCATATTAGTCAAAGCCGAACGAAATTCATCTAGGGACGCGGGATCACGCCCCTCGAATTTGCATCGGCGACCAGCTGCCTCCAGCAATGCCTCCTTGCTTGGGGTACCTTGTGCAGCCATGGGTCTGCAAAAGGAAAAACATTAGATAATGGTACGGCATGTGCTGTTTTAGAGCCATTTAATAAATGTATAGGCGCGCAGTCCTTAGCTTTTTGTTCCCTGCCCGGTAAATCCTCAAAACTTATGACTACTGCCGGGGCAAGAGGGCGATGTGGTAATTTTACCAACACAAAATCGCCAGGGACGTACGCGTGTTTTTCCACAATCAAATCAGAATAAGGAAGTTTAGGCTCAGGCAGAAGTCTATTCCTGTGAACGTGATGAATGATGAGAGGGTTATAGACATATGCGATTTTCGCAGTTTCAGGCGTAGGTAAGTCAATAATTCGGTATGGACCAACACGCTTGGGTGATAGTTTACCGATTTCAGGTTGAATGACTGAGGTATTATTGAGGTAGACTATATCCGAGAGATTAAAATTTGTGTGTGTTACGGACTTGTCATATTGCGATTTTTGCTGCTTACGCGCTTGAGTTAAGTTTTGAGACGCGATTTCATGCAGATCCTGCAAAGTCAGCTTTAAATCAATGACGTATTTTTCCGCAACAGATGGTAAATTCGGATTTATTACGAAGTCATTTATGAGTAAGGTGTCAAGTGGAAATGCTGGTTCGCGACCATAAAGCATTTCGAAAGGAGATATATTAGTTGATGATTGTGGAGTCGCGCGGTATGCAAATAATGCGAAGGGTAAAAATTGTTCCCAATCATACTGGGATCGCGCACTCAGCTTAGACAAACCATCAATCAATGTACGATTATAACGTTCCACCAACCCATCACACTGGGGGTGATATGGGGTTGTAAATATTTTTTGAACGTTTAATAGTTTACAAACTTCCGAAATAAGGGTAGATGTAAAATTTGACCCCTGATCTGTCAAAAATTTCTTGGGGACTCCATAACGTGGTATAATTTCTCTTAGCAATAAATTTGCAATAGTTGTTGCTTTTATGTCAGAAACAGCAAAAGCTTCCACGTATTTTGTAAAATAATCCATAAAAACTACAATTTGGTCATTTCCGGAGGGAGATCGCGGCATATGCAAACAATCGCACGCAATGAGTTCAAAGGGCGCGGATACTTTGATTGGTTGCAACGGAACGGATGTGGAATTTAATGCGACCTTACGTTGTAAGCACACATCACAATTCCTACACCACGCGATCACATCATTTTCCATGCGCGGCCACCAATAACGCATTTGTATGGCGGGCAAGATTTTGCGCGATGAAAAATGAGCTCCGAAAATAGAGTCATGAAATTCCGTTAATATGAAGCGACGCAAAGATTTGGGTATGACTATTTGATGAACGACAGTTGGTGAACGCTTAGGTTGGAACCGACGAAAAAGTACATCGTTTACGAGAAAAAATTCGTCACAATATTTTTTCGTTGTTAAGTCATTCAATGCGATGCGAATTTTATGCAATTCGTCATCTGCACGTTGCTCAGCGAGTAAACGCGCAGGTGTTAGCATTTCAGCTTTTTCAGCATCGGTAAGTAACAGGCGTTCACGAAATGTAGGTGGTTTAGAATTAGTAGGATCGGTTTGCGCAGTAGGATTGTTATTTTGCGCATTTGGATGATTAATTGGTGCAGTAGGCGCATTATCGCGCGATCGGTCCGGTGGAACCGATTCATCATCTGACTCAGAATCTTCAGATTCTAAATTCGCGATGTTAATGACGTTTTTGCGCTCTAATTTATATTTTCGTTCTGCATGATCATATTTAGGATGTCGTGAAAGAAGATCAGCTGCGCAGTTATATGCACCAGGAACGTAAACGATATCATATTCGTATTCCTGTAATTTGAGACCCCAACGGCGTAATCGACTCGATGGGTCTTTAACATTTACTAGCCAGGTTAACGCTTGATGATCAGTTTCGACAATAAATTTTTTACCGTAAAGATAATGTCGATAATGCTTGATGGCCCACACTACCGCTAACGCTTCTTTTTCCGAAGTAGCATAGTTACATTCGGCAGAATTTAGCACGCGACTAGCGTAGCTAAGAATAAAACGATTTTTGGATGGTAAATGTTTTTGCGTCAAAATAGCACCTAACGCATAATTACTTGCGTCAGTTGTTAAAATAAATTGGTGCTCATCATCGAATTTTGGTAGTTGTAAAATAGGTGGGGATGTAAATGCTTTCTTCAGAAGCTCAAAAGCGGTTTGGTGTTCAGCCTTCCAGCAAAATTCGACATCTTTACGAAGAAGATGGAATAACGGTTTAGCGATTTTAGCGAGATCTTTAACGAATTTCTTAAACCATTGGACTAAACCAAGGAATTTCTGCAAGGATTTAACGGTTTTTGGTACGGGAAACGAGATTAAATCTGCTACTTTGGACATGTCAGGAGCGATGCCCATTGCACTTATACTGTGGCCAAGAAATTTTACCTCTGCATGCGCAAGATGGCATTTATCAGGCTTTACATGTAAGTTTGCCTTTTTAAGAGCAATAAAAACATTTTCAAGATCTTTTAAATGTTCTTTAAAAGTACGTGAAAAAATAATTATGTCATCGATGTAAACGAGACAAGATTTCCAATTTAGACCTGCGAGCACAAGCTCCATTAGTCTTTGAAAATCTGCGGGCGCATTCTTTAAACCAAAAGGTAAAACTTCAAATTCGTAATGACCAACAGGACATATAAATGCGGTTTTTTCGCGAGATTTATTATCGAGTGGAATTTGCCAGTATCCAGATTTCAAATCTAGTGTGCTAAAATATGCAGCACTGCCTAAAGTATCGAAATAATCGTCTAATTGTGGAAGAGGATAAACTTGCGTTTTAGTAACGTCATTTAACCGTCGATAATCGACGACTGGCCTAAGGGAACCGTCCTTTTTTCCAATGAGAAATAATGGACTTGCCCATGGGCTAGTTGTAGGTCGAATAA
The DNA here is from genome assembly GCA_036768485.1 of Mermis nigrescens. Taxonomy (NCBI): domain Eukaryota; kingdom Metazoa; phylum Nematoda; class Enoplea; order Mermithida; family Mermithidae; genus Mermis; species Mermis nigrescens. Next base: position 546,148 of record JAVLUZ010000343.1, on the reverse strand, counting down.
TTTTATCCGCAAGCATTTTGTTTATAATTTTCTGCATAGATTCTCTTCTAGAATGTTCTACACGATATGTTTTTCCAACAACGGGTGGATTATTCCCTGTGTCAATATGATGTTTCATCAAGGGGTACGTCCGAGAGGTTCATTTTTTAATGCAAAAATTGAGTCGTATTTTAAGCAAAGTTCACAAATTTGTTGCTGCTGTCTAGAATCAACGGCGGAGCCGTTTAAAGCTTTATTTATTGATGCAAAAAGTTCTGGTGTCCTATCATCAAAGGATGAAACATGTGACACGACTTCGGCATCAGAGGTTAAAGAACCTATTATTTCACCAGAGTCAATGCGAATTGGCGCTTTGGAGATATTACAAACGCGAACAGGTATTAGAGGTTGTGAAGCATCGACTATAGATGGAGCAACAAAAAGTGAAGTTTTTTCCATAAAATCGGGATTTGGTTCGAATAATGCGAAATCAAAATTGCAAGAACCGTGACTTATATAGCCAGGTGTAATTAATTCATGCCTAGGTTGTATAATAACAGGCTCAGGTAACGAAACATGCACACACACAACACCAGAGGTAGTTGCGTTGGGTTTCGCACGAAATTGCAATTTTTCATGAGATGAGAGTAAATTAACCTTTATGCCATTTATAAAAGCACAGCGCTCAATAGGATTAACCCACATGAGTGCGGATTCGCAAAAATCATATCCTAAGAGCATGTCTTCCGGCAAGTGATCAATTATAGATACTGAGGTAGAGATAGATTGTTCCGCGATGGTTAAAGTCATATTTACTCTATAACGAACTACTGCAGTGATTTCGCCTACACCATGTACGACTTGTGAAACTTGTTTAGGTGGTAAATTAAAACCAAGACGTAAGAATGCAGACGTGGTCATCATGGTGACCTGTGAACCCGTATCTATGAGAGCAGGTACGTCAACGCCATGAACCTTAACTAGGATGGTGGGTAAGTTTGTCCCAGCATGGCTTACAATAGGAATATTAGGATCTAAAGTCTTAGATGGAGGTAGATTAATTTTCTCGTAGGTTGCAAGACGACATTGTAGACGTTCGTACTCTTCAAGAAATTCTTGCGACGCGAATAAATTAGGACGCAGCGCTAGATTCTGGCCCTTTCGCAGTAACCGTGTTTACATCATGAGGAGATGTAAGGGTTGGCTGCGGTGGGGGCACATTCATGGCGGGTTGGTTGTCTGCAGTATATGTGACATACGGGCGATTGAAATTGTTATCGCTGCAATAATTAGAATTATAGTATGTCCCACGCTGTTCATTTGGGAATTGCACAAAAGGTGTATTTTGGCACGGTTGATTATTATAACGATTATTGTAACGCGAATTTTGATAATTAGCACGCAAATTTTAGTAATAATCATTACGATTTTGCCAAAAATTCGATCGTGATTGCTTTGATTCAAAGCGATTATCATTATTCGCATAGTTAGATGAGCAATGTTGACTAGAGGCACGATATTGTGATTGAGATTGATGTCTATTCTGCGAATTCGAACGTGATGGCGAGCGATTTTGACGCAAAAAAGAACGCGATTGGCTGCGATTGCGCACCATAGAATTAGTATTTCGATCAGGTTGGGTATTATGATTAGCATTATTAGACGTTTCTTGCCTTTGACGCGTGAAACATTCCTCATAAATGTGACCTATGCGCTTGCAAAAGGTGCAATATTTACGAGAAGAATTTTCTGGTTTCTCAGCACGCGATGAGCGATGAAACGTTCGATGACGTGAACGATTTGGATCATTTTGGTTAGATGCGCGAGGAGTATCTTTAGGTACTACGCTGCCTACTGGAGCAGCTGTTACCGATACGTAAGGCGTTACTGCCTTTTTATCCTCAAATTCTTTATTAGCAAATTCAGCGCTTAGCGCATTGTCCAAAAATTCAGCTAATGATGCTCTAGGTTTTTTATGATATGCCTCTTTCGAAATGTGTGGTAATAAACCTTGTTTTAGTTGATGTCGCATTAAATTATTGAAATGTGGCGAGTCAACTTCAAGGTAAGGATCAGATTTAATTAACTCTTCGTGAAGCGAGAGATAATAAGCTTTAACCGATTTGTTAGGCTGCTGTTTGTGTGACAAAAAACGATTAAAGAGCGCACCGGTGTCCATAGGACAAAATTCGGTTATTAGCGCTTGCTTCATTTTTGAATAAGATTGTTGTATATCAGCAGGTAACGAATGGTATAAACGCAAAACATAAGGGTCAAGAAATCCAGTAGCGAATTTTAAACGATCAGCTTTGTCAATATCATAGGTATTGGCAAGCGATTCAAATTCTGCAAAATATGCTTTTATATCTGATTTATCGCCATCAAAAAATTTTTTATTTGCAATCGCAAATTGCATCTGCTGCAAAAATGGTCCGCGATTCAAGGAATCAGTGAGACGTGAGTCACCACGCGAGCTTTCAGATGAAGAACCTGAACTATGCCTATGACGTCGTCTGCGCGATCGAGATTTGCGACGCGAGCGACGACTGCGCGGGCGATCATAACTATTAGATGAGCTTTCGTCAGAAAATTTGACATGTTTTCTCCTACTAGATGATTCAGGTAGGGATGCAGGTTCATTTTGCAAATTTGCAGATTCATTATTAATGCCAGATAAATTTATCTCAACCGGTTGCATTTTGATATTAGAAGAATGCAAAATAGGATTATTAGGTGGTATTTCTACGTTTATGGGATTAGGTACATAATTATTGGCTAAGATTTCTCCTTGAGGTGGAAAATACTGCAGTGGTGGTGGATTTAATTGCTGCTGCGAATTTGTAGTGGAAGGATTCGGTACGAAAGAAGGCGCGTTACGATTTAATGGCAGCGAAGGCCGAGATTGCGACGTTTGCGAAATCGGTACCGACGGCTGCGAAATTGTAGGTATATTTTCCGAAAAACCCGAGTTTTGCACTGATTGCAAACCCGTGTTTACAGAATTCTGTGACAAATTAGATATCTCAGGCGCGCGATTCGTACAACTTTGAGAGATATTTTCTGGAACAGTTTCCGAAGGTGAGCGTGAATTCGATGCTCTGTTGCTAGTAGACAACAGTGAAGATGCACGATGCGTACTTTGCGCACGATTCGCACTTTGCGCATTAAATTCAGAAAAATTTGCGCTATCGATTGAGTGGTTCACGCGCTCAGATGAATTATTCTCTATGCGATTCAAAACTGGTTGGGGTTTAAGCATAGTTTTGGTTCCTAATATGTGTAGCACGCTGAACAATGAAAACAACAACAACGAGCTCTATGCTGATCAATCATCCTTAAAGATTAAATAATAATTTTGATCACTTTTTGGCTTGAGAAGTAAATTATGATTTCCAAATAAAATAAACTATCATACAAAATTTACCTATCAGTCCACCAAGATGAGAAGAAATCCTCGACGAGTAGATGCCCGACCTAACCCTCGGTATAACCAGGAACCACTGGGTAGGTTTTATTTTAATTCAACGATGAATTCACGGCCTGAAGCCGGACAACAAGCAAAAAGAAAACAAAAACGTACGGACTATATTAACGTACAACTGGCAAACGAAAAGCAAAAAACGCCAGACTACTCTACAACGTTAAGTACACTGGCCTCAAGGACCATTACAGTAAATTAAACAAGGATCAATTTAACGTAATACTGAATCACTTTTATCTCAGATCGAAAGTTCTCGATTACACAAGCGGTATGCATGAAACAATTACTATTATCATCACACTTAACTCTATGCTACCGGACAAGTATCTAAATGTTTTTTATTATTGAAAATTTGGGGAAATAATGGGAAGACCGAAGGCATAGCCCACAGTGCACTATCATCGATAGCTACTAGTATTGGCTATGTTATGGCTATCACTGAACTGCTAAGGCAGGTTCGCCTACACGTGTAACTCTCGCAGTTACATCTTCAAGTTGATTAATTTGCCGGAAGACAAGAATAAATTATGTCGCAAAATGTTATTGAAAATTCCTTGTCTGCTACATAAACACAGTGAGATCTAGCGAACCACAGTAAATAAGAAATAAGGGGTTACTGTAGCCTCCGAAAAGATATACTGAAAAAGCTCTCGGATAAATGGAACAGACTATAGATACCGCGGGTAAACCCCAGACCTATAGTCTGTTTAATTTATTCAGGAGCTTTTTAGTCAATTCTTTTAAGGGCTACAGTAAGCGAAGCTAAGACGCATGCATTACTGTAATTCGGCAGATCAGCTCAGTGAGAGCGAGTGGCTGGAATTCTTCCATTTTTAATATACTAATCCGCCTAATAAATTTAATTTAGGCATTAAATCAGTACTGGGACATACTACAGTAAGTGCGCTAAATAAAAAGCTATCGGGTGGAATCGAACCCGCTTGCTTCGACACGACAAGTGGACGTTTTACGTGTTTAAAGTGCCAAATTAGGATAAGTTGAATGCACGATTTTTTCTAAAAGTTGATTAATCTGCTGGAAGACGAGAATAAATTATGTCGCAAAAAATGTTATTGAAAAACCTTTCTCTGCTACGTAACTACAGTGAGATCTAGCGAACTTCAGTAAATAAGAGAGGAGGCGTTACTGTAGCCTCATAAAACATTTACCGTCAACTGGGGTTTCTTTGCCGAGTATGGGGTAATTTTGCCAATCGAGGTTTTTTTATTGCAGACTGCTTTCATTGTCGCAGGTCATGTTTGGTGCGCTATTTTTTTGTTGTTTTCGATTTATTACTGTATTATTCATCTGGTAACAAAGAAAGAATGGATTCTTTAAGTTCTTCGTGTGTCTATTCTCGTTTTTGTGAGGGCTATCATTTTTTAGCAAGTTTTTATCAACTCATAAGTGTTCAGGCAACTCGCAAACCTGAAACAGATTGTTTTTCTTGTTTAGGCTTATCGAAACTAGAGATATTCTGCATCCAAAAAATGTGTCTTTTTCATATTTTATTGTATACAAAGTTTTCAGAAAAATCGGTTGGCAAAGTTCCCCCGCAACCTATCGTAAAATGAAAAATTGTTTTACCCTATCGTTAAACTCGAAAACTCATCAAAATAAAGGATTTAATTTATGTTTAAGCACTGACAAGAGTTTTGAATCGTGCTCTTCAGTCTCTGAATAGAAATATGGGCAATCTGTCATCAAAACTAATATTGCCTAGGCTTAAATTTTTTTGTATGTGACAATGATTTTGAGGCTTGTACAAAGATTTTTGGAGCGATCTTGGTACAAGATTGTACCGCACAAAGTATAGGCGATTTTTGTTCTTCCTGCAACAGTGTATTTTTGAATCTGTTCAGGGAGTGGCAAATTTACCCCACTTCAAGGTCAAACTTTGCCATACCACTTTTGTGTAAATTATTCGTTGTTGTAGCCTGTTTGAGTAAAATAATTGTATGGAATACATTTAACAACTCGCTCTTTATGTTTTTGCAAAATTACAGTATCCAAAAAACTATTACATCATAAGTTATACTGAGAAAAAGTCGAAGAACGTGGCAATGTAACCCCAGTTGACGGTACTGGAAAAGCTCTCGGATAAATGAAACAGACTATAATGCCAAGTTGGCACAGCAAAACGAATAGGTAAAAGCAAACGTAGGGCGAAAAACGTGTAGGTACCCACTACGTACAAAACGATACGATGATTTCTGCAGCCAAGCAGGCAGTCGGCACCACACCTGGGCGTGGGAGGGGGGTTTGGGGGGCATGCAACTCCCCAGAAACTAAAATATCCCCCTCCCCCAGAATTCAATTTTTGAATTTTTTTGGTTTTTTTCGCAATTTTTTGATGCCAATGGATAGTGCTCGATGAGAAACGTTGAAAGATGGTGTTTTTCGCCATACCACCATATCAAAGGCCATTTTTGACCTTTGAAAAAATCTTGCACCCCCTCCTCCAGAGCTTTGGTGCCGCCCAAGTATGGTACCTACTCAAAGTCAATATATGTAAGAGCCATACAATTTTTGCTGAGCAGAAATACTACATTTCGGGCGCAAAATTAAGAACTATTGAGCTCTTTACTCTCTAGAGCTGGAAAAACTAAGCAGCCATCCTATTTGAAAAATAAAAAATGGATGTAGGCGGTACCACAACTTTTCCAAAAACAATCAAAAATAGGTCCGAAAATGTGAAATAGCGTTTTCCGGTGTTTAACATTGAATACTTTTATTTAAAATCACTTTTGACGAATATTTTTTTCGAAAAATTTTGAAATTTTCAACAATTTTGTGGAAAAAAGCACTGACTTTAGCAAAATCTGGCGCGAAGCGCCGAAAAATTTGTGCAATTCAGGCGGAGCGGCATTAAGAAACTTGATTTACTGTTTGATTGCCTGCATTTGTAGCATTGGACTCGAAACCTCGAAAATTTCTGATTGAAAATATGTAGAATAAAATTGCTGTAATAGCTGTTTCTGCTGCTGAAACTGGTATAAAACCTATTAAATGGGCAAAAAATGGCTTTAGGTTTCCAATAAATAACTAAATGTCATAAATAGATGTTATCCAGCACGAAGCGCCGGAAAAATTTGACAATTATGGTCGCTGACGGCCAAAATCCATTGCAAATTACATATCCATTCTTTATGTCGCCAACTATTCTGGGCCAATGGTGGGGCAGCCCTCCCTTAAATCTGCCACTGTGGATGGATGAGTAGTTCAGTATGCTTTCGTCTCCTAATTGAGGTGGGTCGAATGTTTCCTTACATAATTACCTATCAGTTTGTCTGGTCGCCTCGCCCGCCACATGTATACACTGAGCAGCAAGTCAAATATGACCAGGGTTACTTTCTTAAACACTGATTACAATCTTCATGCTTGAATTTATGTCCAATTTGCTCGGTGACCAATTTCGATTTTTACATTAGGCTTTAGTGTCAAAGTTAAACTGAAAATTCAAGTTAGTTCCAGTGGCGGATCCAGAATTTTCTGACAGAAATTGCGAAACCCCAAGTTTTCCTAATAGTGTCGAAAATTGTCCAAAAGATACGTCCATTATGCTTAAAGGATCGGTGTTTTGCCGTCTTGACTCTTTGGATAGATAAAATCATTGTCATCCGCAGAAAAGTTGATAAATTGTGGAGTTTCACGAAAATTTTGGAGAATCATTCTAAAAAATCCTTGTTCTCTTCTTAAACTACTCTTTTGATGTGGAAGTAAAGTTTTTAGAGCGCTAAGAAAGTTATTAAATGCTATTAATGAGTACAACAACCCGGCGCGAAGCGCCGGTAAAATCCGAAAAATCGTATTAAAAAATGGCTAAAATCGTCAAAAATACACAATATTACTCTCTATTGCGCCCAATTACTTTTTGACGGCAGGGGCGGCCGCTCCTCCACTCCCCTCTAAAGCCGCGCTTGGTAGGTCTTAAGAAAAAGCAGAGGTAGAGACCAGCCAGGCAGGACCTGCGGAAAGGTAGCCTAATTTGGGATCAGAACAAAAAACCATGTAAATTCAGAATTTATCAAGCACGTAAAGTCTGTTTTATTTGCTCGAGAGCTTTTTGAAAAGTTTAAGTGGTTGTAAAATGTTTTAAACTACTACGACAAACTCCCACCGGCAAAGCTACATGAGATTTTAAAGCCTCTTTTTCAGTCTGATTCATATGGATTAAATTTATTAAAAAAGACCACGAGCAAATGAAACGGACTATATCTGAAGGGGGACTGGAGGATCCGTCCCGAAATTCTGGAAACAAGAGCAATTTTTATTAGAGTTATGTCAAAGGAAAAAGTGTAAAATCTTGAATCGCATCCAGTAGACCGTCAGAATGAATGCGAGCACTTTTACTGAGCTAAATAATAAATTCAAAGCTTTTAGGCGCTTCACGCTGAATTTGTTGTTCTCTTTTACTGTTTCTTTAAAACAGCATTGGTAAAAAATTGAAAATTAATAAAAAAAATTAATCAAGGATTCCGAAATTTTCAGGCGCTTAATTTTTTAGCAGTCGAGCTTGGATAAAATGTTGAGAAATCATTTGTACGGCAAATTTGAACGTCACGTTTTTTGTAAACGATTAAAATAAAGCAGTTTTGTGAATTTTCAAATTTTCTTCCAGTACATATGTACATATATAGAGCTCAATAAGAAACGCCGAAAACTAACTTTGCTTATGCCCATCTGAATGTCAGAAGAATAGGAGATGCCGACCGACGCATGCGCTGAATACGAATGATGACTGATTTTGACTGGTCTATGTCATATAATTTATTTAGTAAAAAACATGCAAAAGAGCATTACAATTCAGTTAAATATCCAATCGTCGATATATCTAACTCTAAATAAAAATTGCGCATTAAACATGCAAATCAGGAATATAAATAAATCAAATAGGTAGGTACTCCTTCGTATTACCATAAGCTTCATAATACAATAGAAACCTGAAGAAAACGATATTTAATCAGGCACGTAGCTGGCCCTATAACTTTGGAGGTAACTAAAATTTTGAAGTCGGACGTGAAAACAACTACTTGTAGATAGACAAAAATAATATCTGATACGAAAAATTTTTAAAAAAATAAGACAAATGATTGTGATTTCAGTTGTGTTCAGAAATTATGTCGTATAAAATATAAATTGTGTAATTTTATCAATTCTAATCAATTTTGCAAAGAATAGCAATATGGAAAATAAAAAATTCTGCGTGTACACGAACTCGTGCTATTTGGTAGATAAAGGTTATGCAAAAACAAGTAATTAGACGCTGAGCGCCCTAAAATTTTTGGCCAAAAGCTCAAAAGTGTGCCAAAATCTATTCTGTCGCTTTTTTAAATACGTTTCAGGAATTTTCAATCTTTCCCCTCGGGAACACCCTTGTGAAAAATATTAATACTTTCGAAATTTTAGCGAGGACTAGTCCCCCTTTCTCCTAAAGCTACGCGCCTGTGTTTAATTATCAGATCACAGACAAAATTTCAGACTTCTTCAGCCTCCTTTGCAGCCGTCACCACGGGCGGCTCCTTCATTGGTTCAGGGGCATCCAGCGCCACAGCGTCTGCCTCTGAAGTCGCCACTGCGGGCGGCTCCTTGATCGGTTCATCCAGCTCAACAGCCGATGCCGCCGGTTCTTCTGCTGGCTGGTCCGCAAGTTCACCGGGACAGCAACCAGTCGCAATTGCCATTTGTTGGAATTGCGGATGACGACCACCTTTATCGTTGCAGAAATGACTGAGTCTGTGGCATTTTGAACCTTTACCCGAATCATCACGCTTGAAAGGGAAAATAAAGAAGACATAGGTGAAACAAAATAGCAGAAAATACGTAATCTAGTAAATGAGCATCGCTTTAACTATGGGCTTGGGAATCTAGGGGAGGTTGAATCAACTTCAGAATCCTAAAGACCATCAGAATCATACATGGGCACAGGGTCAATACAGGGTCAAGTGACTTGACCTTGGCTGCTGAGCAACCCTGCAACCCCGCAGGGTAAACCGGACCAACCTCACATGAGTTTGAAAAATTTACAGAAGAAAATGAGACAAAACCTAGGCCGAAAATGGATGAAAATTAAAAATTTTCTTTAAAGTGCTTGAAACTGACCAGAAACTTTTAATAAGGTAGATTTCCCTTTTCTTAGGTCGACCATGCTCAGCATCTATGGTCATGACCACACGTGGGTGTAGGGGGTTGAGGGTATGTATCCCTTCACAGAAGGCCGACCACCAGAAAAAAGATCGAAATACCCCCCAGAATTCAATTTTTGAAAATTTTGTTTGTTTTTTCGCGATTTTTTGATGCCAATGAATAGTGCTCGATGAGAAACGTTGAAAAATGACGTTTTTTCGCCACACTATAATTTTTTAGGCCATTTTTAAAATTTTAAAAAACTTTCACTCCCCCTCGAATTTTGCTGCCGCCCACCTATGGTCATGACTCATAGCTAACCCCGCAGTCTCCAGGGAAGTCATTTTACCCTGAAAAAGCTAAGCGTGTCCACGAATGATCAGAATAGAATTTTTGGTGATTTTGTTCCATCGAATCTTCCAAAATTTGGTTGCTGCCCGCCTATGGATATCAGACGTATGATAAAAGGGGAGGGCAACTCGTAAGCTGTACTTTAGGCATGAACGACGTAGGCATACATGGGCAGCACCGAAATTCTGGGGGGGTCAGGATGGGGTAAATCGTTAAAATGTTAGTAAAAATAGAATTCTGGGGGTCTAAAATAATCTGCGGGGGTATTTCAACTTCTGGGGGGTACAAACCCCCACGCTCATGTGTGGACGTACGTAGGAAGGTTGTAGCGAAATTAGGTTTATCACGCATTCGAAAGTAAAGATTGATCGTTTGTAGGTCCATTCAAAGCGTCAAAATTAATTTCAAGTCAGAAGTCTAGTCTGTTACTTTCAGCATCAATGAATGACCAAAGATTTTTGTGGTGGCAAACATAGGTGGGCAGCACCAAAATTCTGGGGGGTGAAAAAATTCTCAAAGGTAAAAAATGGTCTCAAAAGTAGTCGTATGTCGAAAAAACACCATTTTTCGACGTTTATCATTAAGTACTATCCAATGGCATCAAAAAATCGCTGAAAAAGCAAAAATTATTTTTTCAAAATTTGAATTCTGGGGGGTATTTTGATTTCTGGGGGATGCATACCCCCACGCCCATGTGTGGTGGCAAATGGCTTATAAATAAACAGTTTTTTTATCGCGGCCATCATAGCCGCGCAAGGTCGAACTTTAAACCTAATTCCTGGGTTTGTTAGACGAGTATCAGCTAAATTTCTCGCCCAGCTTACTACAAGCTTAATCCGACAAAAGTAGGATAAAAAAGATATCTTGTATTATTATTATTATTATTATTAATATTATTATAATAATCTTTATTACTAGTAGAAAAGCTATTATTTTTTTATAAAAAACTGTAACAGAGCTCTAAAAGCTACTACGATAAAAACTATTATTTTTTATAGATGCCACTTTGTTATACATTGCCACCTGTAAGACGTGCATTCTGCTATGTTTTAATATTGATATTTAAAAAATCTAATTAAATCCAGTCAAAAAGTAAAAATCTTACGTGTCTTCTCATCTCCACCGCACTGCAAATGAACAAAACAAACCAAATCGAATTAATCTTCCAAAATTCCATCTTTAATTCTGAAATAGAGCAATTAGGTGAAAATTTAGAAATTCACTTTAAAAGCTACCTTAAATCTGCGCATTTTAAAGTCTGACTCAATGTACGAGTAATATTAGCAGAAAACGTTAAACGCTGAAATAGTTTCCTTCACATAATACTTATGTCATAGATAGCAAAAAGAATGTAGGCACGAAATATGTACAGCTCTTCGGTATAGTGTTATGCGGGAAATAGTTTCTGACGCATTGAATGTTTTATTTACAAATACTTTTCTTAGTTTCTGCCTACTAGAATATACTTTGGTAAACTTTCTGATACATCTACGGTTTTTCGGACGTATGTATGTAATAGGAAAAATCGTAAGAAACGTAACAGATACAAAAGTTGACAACCGACATTGGCATCAACAGAATTCTGAGGGTCTTAAGCATATGTACATGGGCCGCAAATGAATTCTGGAGGAGGGGTAGAAGCGCCGAAAATCACCAAGATGTTATTAAAAATAGAATTCTGGAGTTCCACAGTACGTAATCTGCGTGGGGTTTTTCAACTTCTACGGGTGGTCACCTAGCAGACCCCCTTGACCATGTGGTCTAAAGGAGTGAAGAAATTTTCAAGAATTAAAAAAAGCAAAGAAAGCTCTACATATGTATATATCGGCAAAGTGCGGAAGAAAGAAGAAATGCTAAGAATTCAATTCAGGTGTGCGGCAGTTTTTTCCAAATTCCGGGGGTCCGATTGCATACCCACGTGTGATTGATAATACTGCACATTACCTATGGAAAAATACTAAACGCATAAAAAGCGATTTTTCATTTAAACGTTTACAGAAAAGCACGGTTTAATAAAATTAAAGTATGTAAATCCGTTTTAGCGTGAAATGTATGTATACATTTTGAAATTAACTATCAACCTCAATCCATACGAATTTGACTGAGGAATTCGCAATCTTACAGTTCTTCATATTACCTGAGCTCTATCAAATAAAAGTACAACGTGAATCGAATAGAAATAGTAATGATTTTAGTGAACAAGCTCTTCATCCGGGGTCAAAACCCTCATTAATAATTAGCTGGATGGAAGTCACATGCATTATGCAAATATTCATTTTCATTTGCTGACGTAGGTATGAATGTAAAGCTGTTTCGTCAACGTGCGATTCTCTGAGTGCCATGACAACCATCGTTTAATGAGTAACAAGGTCATCAGGGATAAGTGACTCCGAAGGGCTCTTTGTCACGGAGAGTTCATTACTAAAAAAAAACAGCAAAAAATATCCGCCGGGGAATGCGCAACGCAGCACGATTGATCGCATCATTAATTCATATTTTCACCATGTTCTACAATGCAATTAATATGACTTATGTACATAGAATCTCGATTTGCATTTTTTCAAAATTTCTTATATTTGTTCATACAAGAAAAAGAAAAGAGTGTCGTCTCGTAAGAAACGTCAAAGACAATGTTCTTGACGTTTACCAATCATTTCTTAGCGCAAACAAATTTAGAAAAATTCTGGGCTGGCAATTCCCATATTGCTTTCATTTCGTGCATGTGGTGCATAAAGCAGCTCATTATTTTGGTTGGGGATCAAGAATCAGCACAAATGTGAAGCGATTTTAATGCATACCTAACGTTTCAGGCTCCAAAAATATCTACTTCGCGAAAAAATATCGGGGCTGAACCCTTTAGCTGCAAATTTTTGATGACAGGCACCTATCTTTTGGAGCAGGCACGTATGCAAGCGTATATATGTACGTTGTAAGTACGTTTTCAGAGACAAAATTTGATCTTGAACTATTATTCTAAAACAAAAGATCAAAGTGCAGTCATATAATTTAGTCTCCTGAGTCCTGACGACGCTCCGAACTTTTTGATAAACTTTTCAAATAAATGACAAAAAAGATATACCGTATGCAGCTAATTTAGTACATAAATATATGTACTATATATATCAATTCAAAAAATACGTAACTATATACTATCAAATCTTCATTCAAATCTACATATAGAGCTTTAAAAAAAGCTATTAATGTTAAGCTTAATATGTTTAGCATACATGTAACAGGGAGGTGGGGATCACACCTGGGCGTGAGGGGGGGGGTTTGGGGGTATGCACCCCCGAGAAACCAAAATACCCCCCAGAATTCGATTTTTAAAAATTTTGTTCGTTTTATTCGCAATTTTTTGATGCCAATGGATAGTGCTCGATGAGAAACGTCGAAAAATGGTGTTTTTCCGCCATACCACCATTTTTAGACCATTGAAAAATCTTGCACCCCCCCAGAATTTTCTTGCTGCCCACATTTAGTGAGGATCCCCCACGCAAAGCAGGACGCCCCCCCAAGGCCAGAAAATTTTTGACGGTCCCGATTTTTGGAAAAAATCAAATTTTTTGGCCAAAAATTAAAGGTACCCTCCCCCTAAAAATGGCCGCGAACCCCAAAAATTTAGAGTCGTTACGTTACTGTTTCACAAAATGTTGTGTACGGATCGCAATCCATGAGTTGTTGTGAATCGATTACAAGAATGGTTTACACTGAAGCAGCAATCTCTAAACTTTGAACATTAAGTGAAAAGCGTATGAAGTTTCATTGTGCAAAATTGCATTACAGTAACCTGCCTAGAAATCAATTTTGTATCTGCTTGCTAGGTTGCTGAAAATTGATTTCCATGTATAGGTTTCGTGAAATAGACTTTATATTTTTTCGCATATCCATATGACATACACATGCCATTAACTCAAGAGCTAACGCTACAGCTCTTTTCCAACGAATTCTAGTAAATTTATGAGGCGGAATAAATAAAAACATCAGTAAAAACCCACATCTGTATAAAATAAACAAAGAAATCACCCATTTAGCATAGTGGAATGACATCATAAAAGCTCAAATTCAAGCGACATTGTTGCTTCATGAGCGTAGGGGTTAAAAGATCCTTAACTGTTTTTTGAAAACGACCGACTTCTGGTGTCGGATATCCAATCTTTTAATGGATGCAAGATTGAAAACGGTGAAACTTTTTCGATGCGGAATCATGAAAAATATTGGCTTATTTTATAGCGACAGCCCAAATATCTCAGCTTTCAGGATTTTTATGCTACTTACGGCTGAGTTTGAAAGGAAATGTACGCTTCCTACCCAATGCTTAAAAACGATTTAAACTGATAATGAAGGACTTCAGTCTCAATCAGTTTTAAACTATAACGGCAAACAAAACGCCGATATTTTTCATAAATTATAATCCGCAATTTTCAAAAATAAAAACCAAATAATGGATGTATGGCACGCTATATAACAAGTGAATTATCACCAAAAAGTGCTTAGGAGTCGTCGTATTTTAAGATTTCGATGACGAATTTTTCGTCCAGCGTCGAACAATACACATTTCGAGAAACTTTTTGCAAAAAAATTAAAATTCAAACTTTTTGAAATTATATTTTTTTAAACATTTTATTCCGTACTATATTAAACTAATGGAAATTGTTACCACACGGATATTTCAGCATTCAAAAATATCCCTAAATTTTAGGTAAAGAATCATTACTGATATAAGACAAGCACCTTACATCAAACACGGTACCACGAACGCAAAATAAGCAGCTTAACAAATTTAGTGTTCTCTGGATCAAGCCAGGCTTAAGCCTGTAAATGATTAATGTAGACTAAACACTTAACAGTTCAATTTTAATGACTGGCGATTATTTGACTGGATCGTTCAATTCGATTGGCTCAAATTGTCGCTATGCTTAAAACCCGGCAGTTGAAGGTAAACACAAGCGCGGATTTAGGGGGGGGGCGCCTCCCCTGTCGTCAAATTTTTTCTAATGATTTCAGCCATTTTTTATGACAATTTTCAAATTTTAGTAGTACTCATTCACGACTTTCTTTGCATTCTAGAACTTCGTTTTTAAGTGAGCAGAGTAGTTTATGTACAGAACAAGGATATTTCACTTATTACAATGATTTATCGAGTATTTTTCGGTGCTTTGTGTCAATTTTCTCACTAATTTTGCGCGTTTTTCGAATCAAACTTTCAAAACTTTCCAGCTTTTTTCTTCGATCACAAATGATTCTGTTTCAAAAAGACAAAAAAAAATCGATATTTCAAGCGTAATGGACGGATTTTTGGACAATTTTTGACACTTTTTGAAAAAATTTAGGGTTCCGCCGTCTGTCAGAAAATCCTGAATTCGCCATTGAGTAAACAATATAGTTATTGTTGCCACCAGCAGGGGCGTACGCAGGATTTTTTGAAAGAGGCGTTCCAAAATTATTGGCCCTATATTTCGGATAATGTACGCCGGGGTACCAAATAAAGTGCATGGGTCTGACGTTTCCGATCATGCTCTATCCGTTAAGCATATAAAATTCAAAGTCTTCGAAAAATTCTTTAGTTTTTCTCAATAAGCTATTAAAAATGAAGTTTTTTGGCCGCGCGTGGACAATAATTTTAAGGCGCGAAACACTGAAAATTTTGAGATTTTACGATAAAAAGATACCAATTTTCATTATTTTTCAAGCATTATCTTACCTTTTCAAAATTATTTTTGATCTAAGGGGGGCGGCCCCCCCATTGCCCCCTGCGTACGCCCATGGCCACCAGAGTCAATACCACAAAACCACCCTTATGAATAGTCATATTATAAACATCTTCCATCACACCCAAGTCTAAAAATAAATCAAGAGCAATTGAGCCAAGCAAGACTAAGCGACGAATAAAATTTTAAATCGGCGGTAATTTAAGTTAGCAGAGATTGAAAAACGTCCAGAAATGCGTCTTCAAAAGCGTGATCCGAAAATCTTTGACAAGACTTTCGAGCGTTTTCTCGAATTGCTCGTCTCTGCTTGTCAGTCATTTCTGTGATTTTCCAAATCATATTAACGTATTTGTCAATGTCGTCGGCTAAGAATCCAGAAATTTCGCACGGTTCGTCGGCGGCCATTTTCGCAAGTAATTTATCGTCAAAATTGATTATATCCATTTTAGGACCAGCCGAATCATGTGCTACAGTAATTAGACCCGCAGCCATACTTTCAACGACGCCTGCAATGAAGAATTATATTGGTAAACAGATGTGTACAAGCCCGTATACAACACAATATGAGAAATTCACCTAGGAAAGCATACCTGGGCGAGGGGGTATGCACCCCATGAGGAACAAAAATACCCCCCAGAATTCAATTTTTGAGTTTTTTGGTTTTTCGCAATTTTTTGATGCCAATGGATAGTGCTCGATGAGAAACGTTGAAAAATGGTGTTTTTCACCATACCACTATTTTTAAGGCCATTTTCTGACCTTTGAAAATCTCGCACCCCTCAGAATTTTGGTGCCACCCAATTATGTAGGAAAGGCTTCATCCGACTCTACACGTCATAACTTCGAATAACATGAACATGGAATTTTGACCACTTAACGGCTTTCTGTGAGTTGCAGCGACTTCTTTACACCATATTTTGATATTGCTTAAACCCCCAGAGTTTCTTAATTGTATCACATCACTCAGTGCTTATGTATGTAGCAGCGTTTTATTTTTTATCACCACGGCTCCCCATTAGCACTAAACGCTAATGAAAATATTTTTCATTAGCACGGAATAGTTTACATTACACACATGGGCATACGAGGGGGAAGGGGGTGAGAGGGGGTAAAAGCCCTACCTAAGGTTTTCGATAATTAGGTACTGTCAGGCAATTTTAAGAAAATGACAGGTGCTGCGAGACAATTTTGACCTTATTGCGGAAAAAAGACCGAAAATTCTACATGAAAACGGCGGAAGTATCAGAATTTTCATCTGATAAGGGTAAAAAACTCAGTCTATCGCACAGAACGTGCTGCTGTACCTTACCTCGTAATTCACACGTATGTACATGTACAATGACATTTGGGGACCATCTTTGAACTCGTAAATAGAGGCCTTGTACAAAAAACAATGACGACAATCTACTACATGACCACTCCCGGATTTCAGCCCTCTGGCCTTCTCTACCTTGCCCATGTACGTTACATAAGCACATTATTTTTAAACTGTATAATACGTCCACGTAAATGATATCTGTCCATTTCTGATTTAAAAAACGTGTCGGAGAATGCCAATTTGTATTCAACAGTATAATATTTGGTTTGCGTTATCGTCAGTACAATAGGTATGAATGAATCAAGTAATACTAAATAACTACTGCAACATCCAAAATGTAAATGCACTTCGAAATATATTGGGTCTGACAACAGATGCCAATACACTTATTAATCGAATGGTAAGAAATAAGTAAAGAGGCTTGTTTTAATTTAAACCAGAAAAAGTACTGTCGCCACAAAGTATTTAGTGCTTGAAATTTGTAAACATTTATGCGATAAATGCATGTTTTCCGCAAAACTTTGCAACTTTTATTGGAAGATACGTTAAAAAAGTGTTAAAATAAATTTAACTTTTGTTTAGAAAAGTTTACTAATCCATTAGCAAGTCGTGGTGACGGCAAAAAATGTTATAAGCACCAGGAAACTTTTGTTAGCGTGGTGCTAAAACAAATCCATGGCATGTACCATTTTTGACGATATCTTCAGTCAAAAAATTATTAGCACATTATTCGAACCTCAGAGTACGTGATTATTTTGCATATTCAGTGGAAAAAACCGCAAGACGTTATCAAAAGGGTTAGAACAGCATGCAAGCCCGTAGGACACGAACCACAAGGCAGCTGTATACAATTTTTTACATGGTTTAAAAAAAGACAGAACTATTTGTCTAATTAAACTGGTCTCAAGCTTCAATATTGACGTATGCCAAAGTTATGACTTGTAACATTCGCTGCATGATTCTATTATTTAACGAAAATATAAGATTTAAGTTTTCGATTTTGCATTTCCTTGTAAACATGCAGAGGGCGCAAAAATAGAGTACCTTTCATTCAATGAGCAACGCTAAGAATTTTGGACACATCGCATTGTACCGTATCATAGCTACGTTTTTTGTTTCACATTAAAGCGTATCTACCGTGGTCAAAAGAAGCACAAGTTTTCATCGCCTGCCTGCTCAAATCAACAAGGTAGTAGTTTTGAAGAAATACAGGCTCATGCAAAATTAGTATCCCTTGAATTTGTATTGAAAATGCCATTCTCGAATCACAATAAGCAAATTGAAAATGGATTCCCTAGCTTACAGCGATAGGTATTAGAAAAAGTCAAAAAGACGAAATGGAAACCTCAACAGGTTCTGCTACTCATAGTGAAGCTATGCTCATTCACTACTGACACGTGCTTCTACGCCACTTTCGCGGATTATGTAACAGAAAAAAATCGCATTAGACGGCAGGAAAAATAAATCGTAACCTATATTCACATCGATTCAGCAAATATCTTTACGAATCTTTACGCTAGAACATTTGTAGTAGAATGTCATACGAGAGAATGCATCTTCAACACGCTGATCATCAGCTCGCCCATGTGTTACATGACCGACTTATTGAAGTATTTAGAATTTGTATTAGTATTATTTATTATTTATTTTGAAAAATAATTAGTATATAGTATTTCGTATTATATTTAGGGTTTAATATTATTATTATTATTATTATTATTATTATTATTATTATTATTATTATTATTATTATTATTTATAAGGTATAATAATGATAAGAATAATAAAAATAATAATATTTGTTACTATTATCATTAGTATTCTTACAATATCAAGAATATTGAAGCGTCACCATCAAAGATACAGAGCATGACCGATCTGGGGGTCAATCGGTCTGAAAGGGTGAAAAATAAGGCTTTTTTCAAGATGACCCGAAAAATGGTATAAGCGCTAAAATAGCTTTAAAATACCTTATTAAACAGTTTTTTGTCAATTTAAAGCACTCATGAAGAAAATCTTCAATTTTCATCTACTTTTAACCTTCCTTTTACCTCATTTCTCCCCAAAAATTTCCTAGCTATAAACACCCCTCATGTGCATGTCTGGTCACCATTCACGACGAGTAGTGCACAATCCAAGTAAAAAATTCAAACGACTACAGCTAAAAAAGTATTGGAAGAACGTCTTTATTTACACATTCCAAAGTGCTCGTTCTTCATCGTGTGCAGACCAACCAATGCCTGCGCGAATTGTGCTTTCAAATCGTCGAAACTAATATTAATTTTCCAATCGATATGTTGTCCAATGCCCAAATTATCAGCGAATGCTTTAAGTCCGTTAACCCTGCATTCATCCTCCTGATTTCGACAGCCACCGGCTAGCACCAGTCGAAATTTCAAATTTGGGCAGGCTTCCACCAAATCATCATTCCCAAATTTGTTCAACAAGCGAGCCAAAATTTTTATCTGCATCTTGTGATCTTTTTCGGGCCTGAATTGCGAGACGGATAAAATTCTGACTTCGCGATTTTGTTCTAATAACGTCTCCGCGTTGCCCGTCAATTTCGTCAAACTGACGATATCACACGGTGGGTATACGATCATTGTATTTTGGGGTTTGCGCCATAATTCGACGATATGCCCATAGGCCCAAGTCGAATTAACCTATTGAATTTTTAAGTGTCAGAGAATGGACAAACGTTCGCTCATCTATTTTTTCCATTAATCGTAATTTCATTCGAAAAAAATTGCGAGCAAAATGTTAACAAAAAATTGAAGAATACTAATTTCAAATGCGGAATCGATAAGCAGGTACGGACATAATTCGAAATGATAAAATCACACTAAGCTTCGCTAAAAAGTGTTTTAGTATTACTGAAAAATGCAGGCACGTAGCTGGTCGTCCTGTTTTGAAGGGGGGACCAACACCAATTTTGGGGGGACTAAGCCCAAAAAGGCCAGAAATAGCACAAAATAACGTTTTAGAAGTCCTATTTCTCCGATTTTTCTGAATTTGGGGGGAGGGGGGTCCAGCCCCCCACCCCATTCCCCAGAGATACGTGCCTGGAAAAACGCTTGGCGCTTAACTATTCTTTAAGTCAGTTTGAATTTCTCTAGCTTTTATGCCACTTAAAGGATTGATAATCTATTACATTCATAAGAAATTTAGATTCCAGTACATGGGCACAGTAATTTCATTGGTCAGTTTAACTCGGGATTCAATATAATTTATTTGCTGTCAGCCGAATAAAAGCCATACGTACGGTATTTTCAGACACGTAGCGGTCCTCTGTATTAAGAGGGGGACTAAAATTTCGAATTCTGATATCTGAACAACGACTTGTAGATAGACAAAAATAATGGTCTTTTGAGCGTTTCTCAACGAGCCATATTGAAGATGAAAAAAATTTTTGAAAAAATCAAAAAAATTTATTTTGATTCTACTTGTCGTCTAAAATTGTGTCGTATAAAACGGCCATATGAATGATTTTTAAACTTTAAACACATACAAGCTTAACTATGCTGAAAAATTGTTCGATTCATTTTATACTCAATTCAGGTAGATTGCAAACAAAAGCAATATGGAAAATAAATAATCCTGCGTGAGGCGTCAGAAAATTTTGACCTATTTCATCATTTTCTACATAAACTTTGGCCGTTTGGAAGGAAAAGTAATGCAACAAACAATTAAATTTGGCGTGAAGCGTCGAAAATTTAGGCCCAAAAGCACTGTTCCTTTTTTGTACGGAACAAAGATTTTGAGGCTCGTACAAAGAATTTCGGAGCCATCTTTGTACAATGTATAAAGACTTTTTAGGGCAAAGTATTAGTAATTTTAACGTTTTTTGGAGTATTTTTTAGCAAAGTTTCTAAAAGTTTCGGCGCTTCGCGCCGAGTATCATAATTACATTCTATTCAGCTCCAAACGCGGGCATTTAACACTCCAAAATCTATCTGTAAGCATCTTTGTACAGATTGAAGCATCTTTTACTTCTATTTCCACTGTTTTATAAAGATTTTTTTGCAGAAAAAAGAACTATCAAACAACTTTGCACTGTTTTCTGCCGTTTGAAGATAAAATTGACTCTTTTACATATCTTTGGGTTGCATTAAATTCATAAGCGATTGGTGTCTATTATGAGATTCAGTCAGCACATTGCAACCGCTTATTATTTATAATTGTGTAACACAAGTCATTTTAACTTGCTGAGTCGAATTTTATGTGTAATTTAAACCTAAGACTCATGAAAATTTTAGCGTTTCGGGCCGAACTAATATAACCAGCTGAATTTACGACAAAGTTACACCTTTTGCGAAGCGTGCGGGTCACGGATAACAATCTAGTAGTATGTAAAAATGTGTACATTCAATTGCATATCTATACGTTATATGTACAAAAAAATTTTCGCTCGTACAAAAAAAAAACATTGCCCAAAAGTATGCCAAAATCTATTCTGATGATTAATCAAATAAATACGCTTCAACAATTTTCAATTTCCCTTTGGAGACCCTTGTAAAACATACTCGTTCTTTCAAAATTTTGGGGGACTAGTCCCCTTATCCTCCAAAGCTACGTGCCTGGGTCTAGCCATGTCCACTACAGACGATAAGTTCGCATGCACATATACCCTGTATACAGGATATTATTACGGAAATGAATCGCTAAAGTGTTGAAAGTGTATGCAAATGTACATAAAAACGTATTGAAGCGATTTTACGCGACAAAACGAAGGTTTAGGACTTATGTTGCGTTTTGTTTCGCTTATGTACGTATGTGATAATAGAAGATATACAAATCGAGTGATTCGGCAAAACTTTTTTGCATTTTTACTTTTTATAAACTCAATTTCAAAGCTTTTCTCACAGCAAATAAAGCAAACACGTATTATGTATATCCCAGGCAAATATGAACACAGTCAAAACTTCTAGGAGAAGAGTAAATCGAGTTTTCTAGAGGACAGGGGACAATGAGTAATTTTATTTATTGTCATATTTTCGTTCAAACAATTTTCATAGCACGTTAAATAGGCCCAGGACCACCGTTTTTTTGTACAACGTCCGTTTGTATATGTACAAAGATGGTCCCTAAAAGTCTTTGTATATTTTGTACGCAAAAATTTTTGGGTTCTATAATATAGTACAGTAGCGATTTTAGTGTTGCAAACACAGAGTTGTTCGACCTTTGGTAGTGCATTTTAGCTAATTTCTGGGTTTCTGAAGGCAAAAATCACTAATAATCTTCTCAAAAAGCCGCGAAGCGCCGAAAAAGTTGACATTTTTCCTTTCAAAATGCAATTTCTGACTTTATTAAGATATATAGAACACACACAAATTATTCATTTCGGCGCGCGCCGAAAATTTCTGCGATTTTTAAACCTTTTTTTGCAGTTTTTGTCCTCCCAAAAATCTTTGTACATGTACAAAGACGGTCCCCAAAAGTCTCTGTACATCAGGGAAAATCTTTGCCGAATACAAAAAACACTGCCCAGGACGATGTCTAAAATAGCTAACAACTGTTTCAAGTCTTTCAAGATGATGGGTTTTAGAAATTTGGAGTGAATTTGCATTTTTATGGCCAAACGTAAATGGCGTTACAGTAACGAGCTTGTGCTAATTGATTGTTTTAATATGTTTGCCATTGTTTAACGCCTCAGAGCTACGGACAACCGGTGAACGCATTTAGAAATAGTTTCTTGAAATAGATAGGCACCACCAGGGCCGTATATTTTATAAGATCTTCAAATTTTCGGCGCTTCGCACCGGATGTTAAGCATTTTCCATAGTTTTGGCCTTAGTACGACCAAAAAATTACACTTTTATAGCCTTTTGAGTTAGAAAAAACAAAGTTCAAATTTTTATTATCTTAATGGATAGTGCGTGTTGAGAAACGTCGAAAAATATGATTTTTGCTAGCTATCCCGACGAATTTTCTAAGGAATAGACCAATTTATGTTGGGTCCGCCCCCCTCCCACTTCGCCGGATCCTGGATACGAGCCCGGGCACAACCTACTTAATTCGTCGTACATCTTTTACTCTTCATGAATATTCGTGAATCGTGGTTCAGTTTGTATGAAAACGAGTGACATTAAGTGCAATGGAATGACGTTCACCGCCCAATATGTACGAAATAATGGAAGGAAAATGTCTGGATGACTTTGACAGTCCATAGCTCGAAAATCTACTGCTTGAAATTATCCCATTAGCACCGTTTGGCGCGTTTTTATGGTTCCAGCAATAGTTTATGGTTCGAAAATGAAGGGGAAAGGGGAGTTGGTGGATCCCTCATCTAGAGTTGGACGTCCCTCATCCCTCCAAAGTCAGGAAATTTTCGATTTCCCGATTTTTGGAAAAAATTGCGTTTTTCGGCCATTTTTACGTGTTTCTTGAACGTTTTTGGCCAAAAAATTGATGGTCATTGTCCCCATCCCCTAAAAAGGCCGGTGAAGCTTGCCCCGAATTTCGAGCTATAACATGTATGCCTGATTAGGTATGCTTTACAAAAGTCCATGAAGAGAAATACCTCCCTCAGACTGCATGCGTGATCCCGTAAATTTTTGATGTTATCTTTTTCACTCGATTTTGCAGCTTAATGAAGTGAAACAGCAGAAAATTATATGTGGCGCGGTGCTTCGATATTTGTATCTTTTTAAGCACAATCATGCACTTTTCTGAAAGTACGAAACGCAAAAAATTTATCAAAAGAAAAAATTTCATCGAAAAAATTGAAATGAACAGGTATTCAATAGACAAAGCTATATACGAGTGGTTTCTCAGCGGAAAATTCTGGAAAAAAACTTTCAAAAGGGAATTCGTCCCATATAACCCACTGGATATGGGATTACGCACTCGTACGCATATGGTATGATAAAAAAATAAGGAAATAAAGAATATTGAGAAAAAAATTAAAGCAATATTGGTATAAATAATACTATGCATAAGGCACAATAAAGTAATCAAATCAAATAATACTAATTAAAGTTAAATAACAATAAGGACAACAGCGTCCAATCACCATAATAAGATCGTTAGATCGCCCCGCCAAACCGTAAATCCAGGCGAAGATTTTATAGTAGAATAATTTCAAGTACGACAGGAAATAATTGTTCGATATCCAGCGCCGATTATTGTAACTTTCGCGCCTTTCACCGACCAAATTTAGCATATCGGTTGAAATGGTGGGATAATGAACGTAGGAAGCAGTTTTACACCCCGCCAAATAGCGGAAAAGAGGTGGGACGAAAGGGAAACCCGTCGTCTCAATCATAATGTCGGGTACAAACGAGCAGAGAGCTTCGAAACCTAACGCCATACCACCTAAGAAAGCAAATAATGAAGCGTATGTAGATATCACAGGATTTGGGATTATACATACATGATCTTAAGAAAAGGGGTTGGTTAGGGTTTAACTTCCCTGCCAAAAATTTTTTTCCCCGGCCCCAAGAATTTTTGATTTTCCAAAACAAATCGCCGGAAAAGTATTATTGAAAGCGTTTTTAGCGATCTTTTAGTTGAATTTATATTTTGCTTAATTTCGCTATGTAATTATAATTAAAAATTACCGCTTATCAATTAACTGATTAATTGATGGAATCTTTTTGCAAAACATCTAAGCATTGACGATCTATGATTCGCGGTTAGATATACTGATTCGCCTAATTCATATTTCACAAATGCACTTTACCACGCTGTCCCATATAGTTTACGGTCATACAATGAAAACCACGACAAACAGTAAATATATGTGTGCAAAACAAAAGCTGGAATAGCGTCTTCCGGGTCATGTAATGTCTTATACTTTCCTAGTTACTCGTTATGCCACAGTATTTCGAAAGGAATTTTATTTTTTCATTTTTTTATTTTTTATTATTAAACGACAATATTTCATCTAATTTTTAACTAAGTACTATTTTTTCCGAATTTCGATTGGAAGCACGGTTTTTAAATGCGATTTTCCAGTTGCTCCTAGAAACAATGCATCTGATTACGAAAAATCGAACTCGAAGTTGTCATTTTACGCAGGTATACAAACGATGTTGCGCACAAGCTAGACTTTAAAAAATAAATTGCGAGATTAGCAGATTTAAGGGCGCAAAGCGATTTAGAACAAGTAACATATCCATCCATACGTGCAGCGCAGCAGGAGTTGGGGGAGCCCCCCACCAAAAGTAGTGTCATCCCCCATCCCCCCAAAGTCCCGAAAATTTTTGACCATCCCCGATTTTTGGCGAAAACTTGGGTCATTTGGTCATATTCAGGTGTTTTTGCCATTTTTAACCAAAAACTGGATGCCATTTAGTCCCCCCCAATATGGCCGGGCCCGGGGACCTTTCCTAAATTTCGAACCGTTCCATGTCTGTAATAATCTCATATAAATCATGTGAAAACAACAAGAATCACATATATATTAATTAAGCGAGTGAAATATTCAGAAAAATTAAAGGTGACAGCTGTAAATTATGCAAAATGAAGATGAATATGCACTAAAGCTTAACTATTGAGGTTCTGAGATGTGTGACAGTTGGAATGGGAATTTCGCTAAATGCTTATGATAAGTGATACAAGAGATTTTGGATAATTGCACATATTATTGGCTTAAGCAACTTAAAAGTACAGAACAAATCGTATTTGAAATATCGAAATCTTTGGCACTCGCGTCGTCCACCGTTTTGACAGCAGCAGAAAGAAAGTTTTGAAAAAAATTAGTTCTATATGCCTTAATGAAGAATGCATAATAAAAGCTTAAAAACCGAGTCATTCTCGAAATATCTTATAAAAGCTTACATTGTGATCACACAAGGCAGCAGCCGAATTCTGGGGGTCTGGATGGTGTAAAATGGGCAAAAATCCCCCAAAACGCCAAAAATTTAATTATAGGGGGGCCTAATCGATCTTCAATGATTACCAGATTCTGGGGGGTTAACTCGCCAAACCCCCACCACACACACGTGTGACTGTGATGCCGTAAAAACTAATTAATATTTTGATTCGAATTTCTAGCTCAAAATTTCCAGGGTTGCCGGCTTCCGACTGAATCTGAAGTGAAATTCACCTTCGTTAAATAATTGTCGTCCGTTCAAAAGATGAAAATACGTACAGTTCAGAGCATAAAAAAGTTGAATAAATGAAATAACTTTTTATGTTAGGAAAGGAGTGATATCCTGAATATGAACTAAAATGAGAGGACGGTTTTCACTTGTCCATGAGACCTATCAGCATACATGTCACGGCCCGAAATTTCGGGTGAAGGCCTCGTCCATTTAGGGGAGGGGTAAATTACCTCCAATTTTTGGCCAAAAATACCCAAAAATCTGAAAACGGTCAGAAAATTCAATTTTTTTCAAAAACGGGGGGAGGGGGCAGCCGAAAATTTTATGGCGTTGGAGGGGGGATGGAAGGACGACCAACTTTGGGGGGATCCTCCATCCCCAGTTACATGCATGCCTACCAGACATAGATGCACAAGATCAGGGTCGGCAGGAGGGTTAAATCCCAGAAATCCAAAACAGTAAATTTAACGGTCACGATTTTTTTGCTGTTTAAACGACTAAAATGGTCAAAATAGCCTATAAAACGGTTTTTTGTGGTAATATCGCACTTTTAAATCATTTTCAGTCCATTTTAACTGCATTATTTCACTTTTAACACAAAAAAATGCAGAAATTGAGCAATTTTGGGCGCTTTTTGAGTAAAAAATACGAGTACATAAAAATACTAATCCGGCGCGAAGCGCCGGAAAATTTTTGACAGTTTTACTGCTTTTGACTGCACGAATGATGCAAAAAACGTTCCGTCAGCTCAAAATCGCCCGACAGTTTCTGTCTGGCTGATCCTTCAAAGGGGTTTATTACCCCTATCCCCTATGTGCATTTATGTAACCAGATATCTTATGTTCTGAAAATATGTTTTGTCTTTTTTGACTCTCGCTTCTCACCTAGGCTTTGACCCAATAACGTGAAAACTG
Source organism: Mermis nigrescens (assembly GCA_036768485.1). Classification (NCBI taxonomy): domain Eukaryota; kingdom Metazoa; phylum Nematoda; class Enoplea; order Mermithida; family Mermithidae; genus Mermis; species Mermis nigrescens. Next base: position 519,224 of record JAVLUZ010000343.1, on the reverse strand, counting down.
GATATAAACGTGCTTCCACTAAACATCTTCCTTTCAAATAAACGAATTCTATATCATTCTTCAAGCTTATGCCGAACCGTTCCTTGGCTTTTGCCAAAATCTGGACTGGATTCGCATCGTAGTCTCCCGTGTAAACTACGCACTTTATCGATGGATGTCTGGAATATCGAGGACTGATATTGAGACATTAATTATGCATATTTGTCTCTGTGAGATGAATTGCAGGCAAAGGTCCAGAATAAGTGATCTGGATGAACACTTCTAACCATACATAAATGTGGCAGGGGATGAGGGATCCCCACCACAGTTGCACAAGGTCAGGATCGGCACGGGGGGTGACATCTCAGAAATCCAAAACAGTAAATTTAACGGTCGCGATTTTTTTGTTGTTTAGACGACCAAAAGGGTCAAAATAGCCTATAAAACGTTTTTTTGTGGTAATTTAGCATTTTAAAAACATTTATAGTCCATTTTGCCTGTATAATATCATTTCTAACTCTAAAAAATACAGAAATTGAACAATTTTTGTCTCTTCTCTGAGTAAAAAGTACATAAAAGTACTAATCGGAAAAATTTTGACATTTATACTGCTTTTGACCTTGAAAATGATGCAAAAAACGGCCCAGTCAGTTCAAAATCGCCCGACAGTATCTGTCTGGCTGACCCTTTAGCGGGGAGGGTAATATACCCTTCACCCCCTATGTGCATGTCTCATCCCACCCTAATTTTTTCGACCCCCATCCCTCCCCCGAAGCCAGAAAATTTTAGACCCCAATTTCTGGAGAAAAATTGCATCTTTTGACCGTTTTAGGTGCTTTTTTCGGCCGTTTTTGGCCAAAACGTTGGATGTCATTAATTCCCTCCCCCAAAGACCGTTAACCCCCAGCCAAAATTTTGAGCCATTACAGATGTGCTTCTAACTGCTCTACGTAATTAATGGACACAGCGAGGATTTAGAAGAACTCAACGGAATTTGAGCGGCCACATACCCACTGACTTAAACTACACATAGCTCGCCCCATAGATGTGCCGGCTAAAAATTTTAGGAGGGTAATAGTCAGCCATTTTAGGGAAAACGTAAATGACATATTTTTGATCAGAAAGGAGAAAAACACCTAAAAGGCAAGCTTTTAGCCCAAGGTCGGGAGGAGGTATTAGAATATAAAAAAAATTTTGATTTGAAGAAAATATTTTGAGTAAAAAAATTGGGAATCTATGAAGAAAAATGTAAAAAATAATGTTAAATAAGAATATAAAAAAAATTTTGATTTGAAGAAAATATTTTGGTAAAAAAATTAGAGAATCTATGGAAAATGTAAAAAATAATGTTAAATAAAAAATAATAAAAGTAATAAAAAGGATGGGTACCAGACATGTGCAGCATGGGAATTCAGGGGCAGGGGTGAAATTTTGAAGTGTCTTCTTGGGGCCGAAAAAACGTGAATGTGCCGAAACATCGTTTTTTCGGCGTCTCTGACGACGGTTTATCTTTCTAGAACATAAAAACATAAAAAGTTTCGAAGAAGAATGAAGAAAAATTGAAACAAATTGAACAAAACATAGTCAAAATATGATTATATGGCGCGAAGCGCATTTGATATTTTTGAGAAAATAGCTAAAAACGCTTGAAACAGCACCTTTTCTACAAATTTTTTCGGAAACTTTTGGAAAACCGCGAATCCTAGGTGAGGGGTTAAAACTTTCCTGGTGGGGATGAAATTCTCCAATATCATGTATGGTGACGAGTGACGACTGACTTTGAATGGGATCCCTCATTCTTCGTGTTACACGTATGGCTGGTCTCGAACTTTTCCGAGCTTCACGATGTGAGATTTATCGCTCATGTCACTTTTTCCGGATTTAAGCAACATCACGCACTTTTTTCGCAAAATCGAACAGAAACAATTGCCCTTAAAGTGAGCGAACAGAACACTGAAAATCACGTTTTAGTGATCCAAAAAATGAGGTATCACCTAGTTTTTACGTATATTTGATTGTGCATCGTTAGATACAATGTATTGGTAGATATATCGATGTTGTGGGTCTAACGAGATTTTTCGATGTATCTACCGATACAGTTGGTCTAAAAAGACGTGACCGTATGCATATTCAGTTGTTGACTGCTTTTTCTTGTCTTTGTTGGGCATATATGCACGGCATGGGAATTCTAGTTATTTCAGATCAGAAAATTTTTAAGTGTCTGTTTTGGCTAAAAAACGAAGGGTACACGCCAGAAACACTGTTTTTTGACGTTTTAGACAATGCTCGTTCTTTCTAGAACATAAGAACGTAAAAAAATTTTTCAAAAAAATTTAAATAAAATTAAGTGAATTGAACAAAATATAGTCAAAAAATGAGTATATGGCGCCAGGCGCCAAAGATTTGAGGTTTTTGAGCCAAAAAATGAGCTGGAAAAGCTTAAAAGGACACACTTTTTGTAACTTTAACGAACTTTCACGAAAAATCGACAATTCTGGGGGAGGGGGGGGGGGGTCGCAGCCATTTTGTGGGGGGTCAGTTGCCATTCTAGGGAAGGTCAAACCCCCAAGAACACGTCTGGTGTTAAGTCTATAATTTTTTGAGCAAAATAATGTGAAAAGCATACAAAGCCGCCACTTCATCAAACGTTAAAAATGCACCGCATCCGACAGGCCTAAAAGTTCGCCCATAGTAACGTACGTAAAATGCAGAGTGTCCATCAATGGCTAACGGGAACTTTAAATTCGTTTTAGTCATTTATATACCAATGACGAGATTAGATAGGAACCCTTAGGGCCGTATGACAGAACGCGGAATAGTGCTATTCCAGGATAAAACAGTGAGATAAGAGGGCGGAATAAAATTTTTCGGTATTACAGAAAGTGGAATAAACAGTGATATTCCAGGAATAAAGTTGGTATGACAGAACGCGGAATAGCGCCGTTCCGGGCGCTAACCTCGGGATAAAATGGCGGAATAAAAATAAGCGGTATGACAGAAGGCGAAATATGTTATCTCGGGAATAAAAACAGCCGCTTTTATTCCGCCATTTTATATCTGGTCAGAGCAGGTATAAGTCAACGGTATAGTAGTAAAAATCGTTTTTAACGCGGTCTTAAAGGGTGTAAATGTGTCGAAAAATTTTAATAAGATAGTTAATCAATTCCTCCTTATCCAGAAATTTAATATTGTTGTTCTCGCTTGTATTTACGATCAAAAAGATGCAGAAATTTTTCTAATGCGTTTGCTCCACGAGTGCAGCTCGTCTAGTTGAACTCTTGGTGCAGAGATTTTAAAATTTTTCGATCATGCATTACTTAACACGTCGAGTGAAGTGATTTAAACAATTAATGCAGTAAGTAGTAAGTATAATCAACAAGTTGACAGAAATATTCACCATGAGTACACAAAAAGTAGTTTTCCATGCGCAAACTATAATAAATTTTTTGATTTCGATGGTAATGGTTTATTTTTATTTTTGTTTTCTGTAGAAGCAAGCAAGCGCCTTCGATTGAACCGAATTATAAAAAATTTATTTGGTTACATTCAGAGGTCTCAAGTCAATTCCATGCATCAGTGTACAAGTTACACGCGCGCGCCACACACAACATTGTATTTACGTCCTATGATTTCGAACGAATAACGTGACGTGATTACAGTATGCAGTATGCGTTAGACGGGCAATCCATACACAACACCAATGGAATGCATAGCTTAACCCTGAGATAGATTCAGTTATCCCAGGAATAGCTATTCCTCGCGTATTTCGCGTTCTGTAATACCAAATTTTCTTATTCCTGGGGTAGCTTATTCCGTCCTTTAACCCAGGAATAGCTATCACGAGAATAAGTTTTATTACGAGAATAGCTATTCCCGGAATAGGGTTTATCCCAGGAATAACTTATTCCGCTTTCTGTCATACGGCCCTTAATGAACAATTCATAATGAAAGTCAATTTTTCGCAATGGATGTTGGCAAATAATTTTGTAGACTTTTGTTAACTGATGGCAGTTCTTATTCCAAGATAATATAATTTTTTATGTGATACTGTTCTTATTAAGCATAGAATTGTTTGAAAATAAAAATAAATCAGCATGTATTTCGTAAAAAATTGACGCTGTTTGCACAGAAAATTAGATTTTTACTGATGACTTATTCTTCAAATGTAGGCATAGTAAAAAGTCGAGGTATGGTTTGTTATGAGTCATTATTATGTGATTATTCTCTCCGTAAACTCTGGATAAATTACAATAAAAAACCCGATCAGGTCCTGGTTAGAATGAACATTAAGATCGTATTAAATTAATCAAGAATGTACAATAATAAAATCACCTTTTTTGTAAGCTATGAATGGCGCACCACAAGACGCGTTCCCCGCCTCCTCCAGCATTGCAATACGGATGAAAGAAGGCTACTGCGGGATATTCATCATTTCGCTTATTCCACTGACACCGCTTGCGATATCGAAATATACAACGAAAAATCAATAGAGTGACGAATATGATGGAGGTGCAGAAACCGAAATACCAAAGCAAAGAGTGCAGGTAGTAAACGAGCCACATTTTGCCTAAAGCCGTAAGCCTGTGAAAGATAGCAGGCACTGGAAGAAGATGGTGAATAATGCGCGTTCAGCCAAATTTTCAATGCTTTATAGAACCCGATCACAACCGTTTGTTTTTCGCAAACCCGAACCGAAGCAGCGAACAACCGGGCCCGAAAAAACCGGGTCGGGGCTTGACGGGCCCAGGCTTGAAATTTTTCACCGGGCCCGGGCCTTATGTATAATTGGTATTGGAACCAGTACGCAAGTATAAGCATATGATACTAGATGTGCATAGCCGTGCCTAGGGGGTGCGAACTGTGCGGCCGCACAGGGCCGCTAAAATTATGGGCCGCTAAAAAAGTTGTAGTGCATGCCGTATAGAATTCATTTTTTGGCGGCCCTCTTACAATAATTCGATACATACGTTCAAAAGGATCGATTTTTCGACGTTCTAATGCAAACACAGTCAGTTAAAAATCTTTACTTGCATTTTTAAGAGAACGCTGACTGAGCTATACTTGTTCTCATTTTTCAGACATATTGTTGATTTTTCTGTTGCAATAATGTGTGTCCAGAAAATTGAGTTCGAAAAGGCTAAAATGTCAAAATTTTCCGGCGCTTTGCACCGAGCCATAGATCAAATGAATTTAAAAGCTTGAATCAGCTGAAATAATCTAGCACTTCACATCACTAGTAATTTAATGCACTATTTGTTCATTGAATGAAAGTGCGCATGCTTGTTGAGCATAAAACTAAAAGTGCGAAAATGATTGTGTACCAGTTAGTCTATTCTTTGCTTTTTTGTCTTTCTTTACAAGGACACAATCCTATTTTAAATGAAAGAAATGGCCAAATTTTCTTATGTTTTTGTGCATTTCCTGTTTTCTGAACTGCATCTTCTTAATAAGAAGGCCACAAATGGGCCTGAAAAGGGTAAGAACAAAAACTTCAATTTATACATTTTTCTATATCTTATTGGCAGCGACCCGTTGCTGCGCTATGTAATTAGCAGAGGTCGAAAAACGCATTTCAGCTCAGAAGTTTTGTGAGATGTAAGAGTTCATCAATTTTGAGTGTTTTTGGGCTCCATTCAGGACCGAAATTCGGCCGTTTTTGCGAAAATTTTAACGTTATTATTTTACATTAAAATGCTTTTTTACAAAATTTGTAGGGACTCTGTCCCGGACCCCGCAGGGAACGCTTGACCGCGCCACCTAAGACCCCCGCAGCATATGTGGGCAGCAACAAAATCCCGGGGGGGTAGGTGCAAGGTTTTTTAGAGGTCGAAAAATGGTCTTAGAAATGATGGTATGGCTAAGAAATACCGTTTTCAAGGTTTCTCATTGAGCACTACCCACGAATACCAGCTTTAAAAACATGGGAAGATGATGAATCGCTCAAGTCATGCACATGGACCAGACATGTACACTGAGCTAAAAGTTCTTGCTCGATCAAGTCCAAATGAATTAACTTCGCCACTAGCTACTCTTAAATATCTACCAAATGACTTCCAGGATGTTTTCCCGAACCTTATAATTGATTTCAGAATTTTACTTACAGTACCTATTGCTGTGGCCTCAGCAGAACGTTCCTTCTCGGAACTGAAATTAATAAAGACATATTTGCGGTCAACTATGACTGATTCTCGTCTAAGTGCACTAGCGATCATTTCAATTGAAAAGGATTTATCATCTTCGTTAGATTTTTTGCAATTGATTGACCAGTTTGCCGCTCAGAAAGCTAGGCAAGTGTTATTTTGTAATAAAGCACGTCATCATTCACGAAATAGGTAAATTATTTGAGAAAAAACATACGATACCTACTAAAAATAATGTAGCACAATATTTTGTTAGTAAATTTACAGTAAGATGCTAACTGCGATCATATAGGTACATATGTAAAGGATATACATAAGTGATAATTATGATGCCTATAATACCAGTTTTAAAAATTATGGGGGCCGCCAAAATAAGTTTCGCCCAGGGCCGCTAAACCTCTAAGCTCGGCCCTGTAGATGTGTATATACGTTTAGGCACATGGTAGTTAGTGATATTTAGGCAGACGTAGAAGTATTTATGCAGCAATTATCTAAGTACTGAAGTAATTAATATTTGAAATTTAGTTCTTAGCTTATCACGATACTATTTTAAGGTATTTCAGGTTTTACCTTAAACAACATGGTGGAAATAATCCCTCTATTTTCAATGATGCCATAAGAAATTTTCTGCATTAGATAGTGCTAAATTGCGTGTTTTTGCCAGATTGCAGTGACGTTTTAGAAAATACATGAAGATAAGCAGTTTTGCATTGATCTTTTTTGAGATTTCCAGAAAATTGTAATCCACACTCCACAGTATGCTTATTGGAAATTTATGGCATTTTAATTTTCACTTACTATAAGACTATAGTTGATATTTTGTTACGAGTGTTCATACCACAAGAAAAAATTGAAAGAAGCTCCACAAATTTATTAAACCGTTTAAATTGATTCAAATAATAAATGAGGTATAATAGGTGAAAATCGAAGTAAATATCCGAGACATAAAAATTACTTAAAATTTCTCGCCTCATTCATTTCTGTCTTCGACTCCCTTAAAACCCAATGTTCTGCATAATGGTCAGTACATACAATGTGTACACAAGCTACATAAGCTGATCGCAAGCCTTTGACAAGTTTAGTCTCCATAAGGGAGGAATTAAGAAAGCAGGTTTGAGATTATGGGTCAAATACTTTCAAATGCGACCAAAATTTTAATTGAAAATAATTAGTGAAACTGTGAGATCTTTTGAAACTCATAGAAAATAATGATTTGAAGCATGGTTATGATATAATGCTGAGATAAATGCTGGAAATAAATGTATAATTGAGTGAGAAGACATGAGTTTAACGTGCACAAATAAACGTTAAGGAAATAAAATAAAATGCATAGAAAAGTAATAACACGAGAGCTAGTAATTAACAACACTATGATTTAATCTGCAAATAACTGGTCACTTGCTGCTAAGCTAATTCTAGCTTCTTTCAATTATGTTTTCTTCATTTTTAAGAATTAATTAATCTCTATCAGCAACGAAGCGAGCAGAAGTATTTTCCAAAAAAAGCTACATAGAATTATGATTAAGGCTCGGGCACGGAAGCCTAAAGACCGGCCGGGACCGGGTACCCGGTCGATCCCTTACGTGAAAATCCAAAAATTTCAAAACCGAACCTTTTACAAAAAGTTTTCGGGTTCGCAAAATAAAGTGTACATAAGGATACGTTAAACTAAAAAGCACACATATTAACCATACAAAGATGCTATTAATTTTAATAAAGAGCTATAACTTTTGTAAATAATGCTGCTTTATAATTTTTGTAAAATGTTTTGACTCTTCCTAATTAACTATGTCATGTACGCTACAAAGGATTAAGTAAGTTTTGTATTGGTATATTGGTAGTAATGTCAATAATTAAGTCATGCACACATGCAAACTGAAATCAAAAGTGAGGCAAACGTTATTGCTTACCATAGTTTATAAAATGATTTTTCACGTTATTACATAGTTTGCGATAGGTATGTAGTAAATCGTTATATAAAAAACATGCACACAAAACTTATATTTTTTGCGTAAAATTACACTCTCCGTGTAACAGAAAATCGAGTTCGACCTATGAACTACATAGCTTACGCATGCACTTGCTGAATTGTTCTGTTAACTTTTTGCTGACTCAAGTCAAGAAACTCTTTAAATGTTTGTCTATGCCTGAAAACTTCCAAGCGAAGTAAATTAGGTACGTTCCACAGTACTTTTGTTTATCAGTATTTCAAAAACTGGAAACAATCCAGGATACCTCATTATTTTGCAACTTTTGCACAGAGAAGACAAAGCATAATATGATCTACCTTTAAACGATCAAGTTTAACTAATATGGAGCACATTTTTGCTAAAATGCGCCTACATGTTTTACGCAGTCTACGCTAAAACAAGAGGGAATATGCATATTAGTGTTACAGAATAACATTAAGGGAATTCTAAGATTCCTAACCAAATAAATTCAAAAAGTCGAACAGCACTGGTTTGAAATTCCGACATTTCTACAATAAAACTAAATCGATTAAAAGAATTAAAGCCCAGTACTTTATTTTATTTAATTATTTGCGTATTATTGTTTGTTAATATTGCCATTATTATTACGATTTTTTAAATCCATTATTTATTTAACTGAATATTTTTTCCTAGATAAATTTGGCGACAGAAAATCGCACCATATTTTGCTCGAGTTTTCAGAAGCAGTCATATATCTGTGCAGACGTAACAAAGTATAGGAGGATGTGAAAATTTATTCAACGTTAAGAAGACGCAACATGTTAAATCAATTGTCAACGAATAAAGAGCGATGACAATAACGAGCAATCATAATAGCACCTTACAATTCAAATACACGAATCGCAGAATGAAAATAAGAAAACTGGCTATTTGTCATATAATAGCACAATCAGTGTCTGCTGAATCAATAACAAAAACAATATTTGTGCGAATTAATAAAGACATAATTTGGGAAGTAGAAATCAATAAAGGTATTCCGTTCGCAGTATGCAATGCAGACATAGTATATGGCTAAGAAAATTAGAGGTAAATTGCAAAATGAAATTCTATTAAATCAAAATATGGTTACTTTGGGTGCAAACCACTAGGCTCTGGCTAAGTAACAGTAAAATATTAATTACTTACCAAAATTATTTCTGAAAGCATACACCCACAGCACGGGATTTCTGGAGGGAGTGAAATTTTTAAGCGCCTTTCTTGGACTTAAAAATGGTAGGTACGCGTCAAAAACATCGTTTTTCAGCGTTTCTGGCGATGCTCTATCTTTCTAGAGCATAAAAACATAAAAAATTTCGAAAAAATCAAAAAAGGTCAAACAAATTGAAGAAAATACAGTCAAAACACTAGTATGCGGCGCGAAGCACCGAAAATTTGACACTTTTGACCGGTGGCGGATCTAGGATTTTCCTAAGGGGGTGGGGGGCGGTATCCCAGCTTTACCAAAAACAGTCAAAAATAGGTCCACAAATTTTCCCTTAACGCGCGAAATAGCGTTTTTTAGTGTTTTATATTGCATCATTTTTGACGCAATATTTTTTCATAAAATTTTAAAATTTTTGACAATTTTGTGCGAAAAAATCATTAAATTTCTTTGACTTTAACAAAACTCTGGCGCGAAGCGCCGGAAAATTTGTGAAATTAAGGCGGATAGATGTCTAGAAACATGATTTACTGCTTGATTTCCTGTTAAACATTTGATGCGAAATATCGAAATTTTTAATTGAAAATAGAAGAAAAATATGCAAAAATAGCTGTTTCTGCTGTTGAAAACTGTTTTGGAATCTATATGAACAGAAAATGGCCTTCAGGTCGCCAAGAAAGTAAATAAATGTCATTAATAGATATCATCCGGCGAGTAGCGCCGGAAAATTTTGAGAAATTATGGTCTCTGACGGCCAAAAATCATTGCGAATGCATATCTATTCTTTATCTCGCCAAATATTTTTAGCCGATGGGGGGGGGGGCGGCCGCCCCCCGCACCCCTTAAATCAGCCCCTGCTTTAGACCAAAGAGATAGCTAAAAACGCTCAGAAAAGTCCCTTTCCTCCGAATTTTAAAAAAATTTTCGGGAACTTTCGGGAAATCGTGAATTCTGGGGGAAGGTGAAAAAATTTCTGCGTGGGGGTGAAACTATTTTTGAAGGAGGGGGGTAAGAGGGGGTGAAACCCCCAAAGATAATATATGGTTGAAAGCAAGGTTTTTACGACCATGGATTAAATTTCTGCCCCGAATCTTATTTTTATATCCTTTTTGTAACAGTCTAAAATTGTCAGAGAATTAGATTTAGAGCATTGTTTGTGTGTACCTTACGTATCGTGCACTCCCAGGGAACCAGTTCAGCTCGAAAGAGTCGAATTCATTAGCTCTACATCTTTATTTTTCATGTAGTAAAGTGCAGTACCGTCTGAATTAAGGGGGACGAAAATTTCAAAGTTGGATATCTCAACAACAGCCACTTGTAGATGGCCAAAAATAATGGTGCTTTCGAGGTTTCATCCGTGAGATCCGTGCGACAGAGAAGAAATTTAAAAAAAATTCAACTCCATTTTAATTATATTAGCCAGATGTGTTGTATTTTGGGTTTATTAGCTCAAAAAGTACGCAAAAACCCATTTAGCGGTCTTCCAGATACGCTAAAAGAAATTTACAATTTTTTCCTTCGGGGCCCTTGTAAAAAGAACTCATTGGAGGGACTAGTCCGTCCCCCTATCCCCACAACTACGCCTCTGCCACAGTGTCTCTTTCTATTTTTATTCGTAGTCAAATATCATAAGTTATTAATATGTAGGTATATCACTCGACATTCATCCAAGATTTTAAGTATTTAAAAATTTCAAAGTTTCAAGAAAAAGGTGCCATGAGGTGTTAAAAGCGTAACTGTGGTCTAAATTGGAAAAAAAGATGGCCTCTAACAGGATCGAACTGTTGACCTTGGCGTTATTAGCACCACGCTCTAACCAACTGAGCTAAGAGGCCACGACACGGATACCGCTCAAACCAACATAGTCCAACTTTGTCAACAAAAGGATATGAAAATAGCAGTTTTGTGCAAATAACACTTCAAGATTTTCAAAACGGGAACTATAAATACTTGGAATTTTCCGGGCAGTTTATCAATTTTTAGTCAAGATTCGGAGCTGACAAAAAGTTTTAGCTAAATGTAGAAAAAAATGTTAAAAGAAGGCAAAATTCAGGTATGCGTTCAATTTCGTATACATCATGCTCATTCTGATTTGCATAGAAAACAAAAATATCATTTTAGCAGAAAAAGCGTATCCTGAGAACCTTCGATTCATGTAAGTCAAATAAATACCTGTACATTGCTTTATCGTACGCTCCAAACATCAGAAACATCAAGTTAACAAAAGCCGAAAACGCCAAGCATACGATTCATTCACAGCTTAATATAAGGTTTTAATTTAATAATTATTAAGTATGTCTCCCGAAAAAAATAAAAACCTCGGAGGCAAAACAACGTGAAATGCGAAAAAAACATAAGAAGATGGGTATTATTAGTATAATGAGTCACCTTATTAATAAAATGATTGCCCGTTCACACAATATTTATCTTAGTGGAGCATGTCGACATGCACGTGAGGAGGAAGAATTGGGAGAGGGTCTAGATTTCCAGAAAAAATAGGAAATTTTTTGAGGAAAATAAGAGTAAATAAAGCCTAAGAATAGGTGGAAATCACCAACTTTCTTCACAACTGCTCGAAATTGACCAAAAACTGTATATTAACACAGTCTTAAGGTGCTTTTAGCGTTATATCAGTTTTGATGTCATTTTAGCCCGAAAAGCCCACTATTTGAACTCTTTTTCTGACCAACTGATCCTCTTAGACCGGCCATCCTGCGTAACTATAATTTCCATCCTATTCAGCAATGTAATATAGAAATGTTATTTAAGGAACCGTAAGGCGAAAAGCGTAAACAACGAAGCCTGTCATTTCGAGGAGAATTGTTACGAAACAACGAGGTCAGGGTAAAACAGTACAATAAGTATGTGCGTAATGCACTTTGAGATTCTAAAACGTTATTTTCAGCTTTTCTCATTAATTGACATTATGCAAGAAAAGATGAAGTACATGTTAAGCGAAAATAGTTATGGTTTGATAAGGGTGGCATCAGGCACGATCTCGGGGGAATGGGGGATAGGTCCGGACCCCTTCCAAAACTCAGAAAAAGCGGAAAAATAGGACTTTTTAAATGTCATGTTGTGCTATTTTTGGCTTTTTTGGGCTTAGTCCCCCCAAAATTTGTGTTGGTCCCCCAAAATAGGACGGTCAGCTACGTGCCTGGGTGGCATCCTGCATTATGTGCACAACCATTTTAGAAATATACATAGGGGCTACTACACTAATACCTAAAAGATGTTTAGTTTAAGAAACTAACAAAGGAAATTCATTTTTTGCAAAGGAAGAAATTATTAACTTTAACACATCCATATCGTTCCGGCTCAAAGTTTCGTCAAAAAGACGAGGGAATGGGACAAAAAAGGAACTTTCGGTGGAATTAGAGACTGCCAATTTAAAAAAATTATTCAAATTTAAATATAAATTCTGAATTTAAATTGCGGAAGTCAGATAACGAAATCATTGAAGAAAGTGTTTAATCGACGAAGATGTTACAGATTGGCCGGACGCTCGCGTTCCGCGGGCTCTCCGGCCGCCAGACGCCGTTCTCGGCCCTCGCTGGCCGCCACCGCGAGCTCTGCCACGACCGCGTCGCCGAGACGACGTCGCCGCCGACGCGTTGAAATCGCCGTCGTCGCAGTTATCGTCTATATCGACGTCGAAGTCGTCGACGTCCATCGCTGATACCCGCCGACTCATTGTCAGATCAGAGTTGTCGTCGCCGTCCGAATCGTTGACGACGCCGTTCGTCGCCGAAACTCGACTTATGTCGACTGAAAAAACAAATGCATTGGGATCAAATTAATTTATTTATAACAAAAAGAAATTCCTTTAATCAGTGGCGGATCTAGGATATTCTTAAGGGGAAGGGCGGTAAACCAAGTTTTTCAAAAACAGTCAAAAATAAGTCCAAAAATTTGCCTTGTCACGTACGAAATAGCGTTTTTTCGGCGTTTTACGTTGTATACTTTTATTCACAGACCAAACGTATTTTCGAAAAATCTTGAAATTTATGACAATTTTGTGCGAAAAAAACATCAAATTTTATTGACTTTAGGGAAAATAGAGCACGCAGCGCCGGAAAATTCGCGACAATTTATGTGGAAGAACGTTTAGAACGAAGCTTGATTTACTGCTCGATTTCCTGTATTTGTACATTTGACGCGGAACGTCGAAAATTTCTGAAAGTTACGCTGGAAAATAGAAGTCTCTCTGCTCTTAAAATTGTTTTGAAGCCTACTCCTAGGGCAAAAAATGGCTTCCAGACCACAAAAAAGCGAATAAATGTCATAGGCGCCGGAAATCTTTGAGAAATTATGATCAATGACGGCCAAAATTCATTGCAAATGACAAATCCATTCCTTATCTCGCCAACTATTTGGGCCAATGGGTGGGGGCTACCCCTCCGCCTTTGTATGATGTGATTTAAATTTAAAATGCGAGAGAATGAAAAAAATGGACTGAGGAATATTGAAAAGCTAGATTAGAATACATAAAATAAATGAAAATTAAGACAATGCCAATACGTCACAACCACACGTGGGTGTAAGAGCGGGGGAGTTTGGGGTATGCGTTCCCCAGAATTCAATTTTAGAAATTTTTGAAATTTTTCCGCAATTTTTTGATGCCAATGGATAGCGCTTGATGAAAAACGTTGAAAAATGGTGTTTTTCGCCATACCACTATTTTCAAGACTATTTTTTGACCTATGAAAAATCTTGCAACCCCCAGAATTTCGCAGCTGCCTACCTATGGTTCACAACCACACCTGGGCAAGGGGTTCAGCCAAGTTCATCCGGGTATCAACCGGAGCAGGTTCGGTACCAGCCGGAGGGTCCACCAGTTGCACCCTATGTTTTGTACAAAAACCTTTTTTAGGCATTTTACAAGATGAGATGCCGCCAACAGTGCGGACAAAATAGGTTGCTGAGATACAAAAATCAGTTACTGGGCTCAAATATCGATTGCTAAAGGCTAAAAATCGATTGCCGGGGTCCAAAAATCAGTTGCTGGGCTTCAAAAATCGGTTGCTCGGGTCTAAAAATCGGTTGCTGGGGTCTACAAATCAGTTGATGGGGTCCTAATTCGGTTACTGGTCTACAAAACCGGTTGCTGAGGTCTAAAAATTGATTGCTGGAGTCCAAAAATCTGTTGCTGGGTCAATCAATTTTGGAAACTACCAACAGATTTGTAGACCCCAGCAACCGACTTTTAGACACCAGCAACCGATTTTTAGAGCCCCCATCCGATTTTAGACCCCACCAAACACACGTGTGCGTAGGGTAGGTTCGGGGGTATGCACCCCCAGAAGGCCGAATTCCCCCCAGAAACCAAAACAACCCCCCAGAATTCAATATTTTTTGTTGTTGTTTTTTCGCAATTTTTCGATGCTAATGGATAGTGCTCGATGAGAAACGTTGAAAAATTGTGTTTTTCGCCATACCACCATTTTTAAGACAATTTTTGACCTTTAAAAAATCTTGCACACACTCAACCCCCTCTTACCCCAGAATTTTGTTGCTGCCCACCTATGCCAGCAACCGATTTTTGGACCCCAGCAACCGATCTAGGACCCCAGCAACCCATTATTGGAGCCTACCAACTGATTTAGGATCCCAGCGACGAATTTTTAGACCCCAGCAACCAATTTTTGGAGCCCATTAACCGATTTAGGACCCCATCAACCGATTTTTGGAGCCCACCAACTGGTTTTAAGACTCCCAGCAACCGATTTTTGTACCCCGTTAACTGAGTTTTGGAGCTTAACTGATTCAGGACCTCAGCTACCAATTTTTATACCCCACCAACAGAATTTTTGAGCCCACCAACTGATTTAGGACCCCAGCAACCGATTTTCGGAGCCAAGAACTGATTTTAAGACCCCAGCAACCCATTTTAGAATTCCACCAACTGATTTTTTGACCCTAGCGATCGATTTTTAGACCTCAGCAACCGATTTTTCGAGTCCAGCAACCGATTTTTGGAGCTCAGCAATCATTTTTTAGATCCCAACAACCGATTTTTAAATCCGGCAACCAAATCGGTTAATGGGCTTTGAAAATCGGTACGTAAGTAATGCATAATTCAGAGATTATATTCAAGTAAGTAAAGACTAATTTAGAGATAATAATAATTCGTCATATCAAAATAAAATACATATATATTTTTGTGATCTTCTACACATCGATGTAGTAAAAATACATACTTGTCTGTCCACCTGTTTTGTGTGTAAATAAGCGCTAGTCTTTTATACATACATTACTTGTTATTGATACTTATAGGCCGCGCTGAATTTTGACAATTTTTGTAACGCAGAATTGCGTTTCAAAAAGGTGAAATCTCAAAATTTTCCGGCGCTTCGCGCCAAATTGATTTAATTTTATTACTTGTTATTGATGCTTAAGCCGCGCCAAATTTGGACAATTTTCGTAATGCGAAATAGCGTTTCAAAAAGGTTAAATTTCAAAATTTTCCGGCGTTTCGCGCCGAATCGGACAATTTTTGTAATGCGAAATTGCGTTTCAGAAAGGTGAAATGTCTAAATTTTTCGGCGCTTCGCGCCGAATTGATTCAATTTTATTATTTGTTATTGATGTTTAGGTTGCGCTGAATTTTGACTATTTTCGTGCATTTCAAGCAGGATTTATAATTAAAATGAAAACGTATCATTTTACGACATGAAAATGAGGAACTCTGTAAAAGTTTTATTTTTACACAATAAATTGCATGAAAAATAAGCATATTAAAGGCGGTGAATGTCTCATCAAGATTAAACGTCTATTCTTACTAAAATAATTAGGTTTTAAACATAATTGCTATGCAAATTATCGAGTGCACTATTTTTTTACACCATACTAATTTTGACACGCCATTTTTAGTCAAAAAATTATGTCGCGAGAAATAGTGCGACTTCGCGTGAAATTATGAATGGACTTTGCGTGGAAGCAAGACTGCCATCTTAAAATTCGATGCATAAATTTTTACACGCAGGAGTTATGTAGCAACAATTTTTCTGACTTAGGCAACCAAACAAAAAATTGGGCTCCGGTACCAGCCGAGACTTAAAGGCTTGCCCAGCTATGGTCATAACTGTGTGTGAGTTTAATAACTTCTCAAGTTTATTATGTTCTTATTAGGTATTCAAAAAAGAAGTGACTTAGGGATTTAAAAGCAAACGCAATAGGTGCAATCAATATCGAATCCAGCAATTTTACAAAGGAGGCTGTACTCCGACTTTTTCTGAAACAGCCAAAAAGAATAATGAAATCAGTTGTCTTTACTCACAAAATAGCGTTTTCCGTCGTTTTTCCGTGTCTGAAATTTTCTCTATCACGGGAATTTTGTTAAAAATTTAGAAGTTACAAAAAATCCGTATGAAAACTGTGCATGCGTACTTTGACAAAATGTCACTAAATAGCTTTTATAGCTGCCCGACAGGAAATACACGTAACTTTGCAACAACTGAATAACGGCCAAAGCCGTTCCTTATTTCAAGAATGTAGCAAAACAACGATTTTAATGGCAAAGCGTTCAAAATTTTGAAAATCATTGCTGAAAAATGAGATGTCCTGAAATAACTACATAGGTAACGTTCTCGCGCAAGAAAACTTTGTAGCACTCGCAAAATCCTACCGGCATTTAAAAACTACACATATGTATGTATGTACATACATACATATGCAATGGTAATATCAAAATATGGTTTAAGACAAATCAAGAGGGTCAGTAAGTTATTAATGCATACCATACATGGGCACACTCATTTTTCCCAGGTTTAAGTGACCTTCACAGGCTTTCATGGTTGGTCTTGCTTTTCTAAAAACGGCTTGATTAACAAAGTGGCTAGCATGTAATTGGCTAGCCAATAGTGATCGACCGGGCCCCGGCCCCGGCAATCCCCGGCCATTTTTAAGCATCCCCGGCCCCGGCCGGGCTAAGGTCAAAAAATGGCCGGGGCCGGGGAAAAATTTAGTGTAATTCGTATTTTGTACAGGCTGTGATACTGGCACTTATTTATCAATGAGCAAGTGTTAATTTTGACAACTGTATGATTAGACCATATGTAGGTATACTTACTTAGTCCTTGTTATAACTTTGCTACTGTGCATAAATGGGCTTTTACTGAATAAATGTTCAGGAAAATCTGCATGTTTTCGATTCCTCCACTTAACTTATTTAAACTAAATGCTACTTTTAACTCATTCATTCATAGCTAAGCTATGGATAAAAGATTTAGAGTTGACAAATACGTTCTATTTCTAGTTGGAAATCGTACGCTTTCAACAAATTATTTTTACAGAAAACACTTACATTTAATTGAATGGGAACCGCGTGCTTTAAAACGCGTTTCTTGTGTAATAGTCATTAGGACGAAGGTTAATTATAGGCGAATGTGAACTACGCTGCAGAATTGCGTCCAATCCGATAAACTAAATATGTCTCAAATAGTTTCCTAAGGTCCAAAGTAGGGAGGGGTTAAATCCCAAATTGGAGGATTAGAAAAGTAAGTGGTGGACTACTTTTAGCCGACTCTATTTAGTTGTACGAGATTCTTGTGCTTGCACAAAGATCTCCGAAAAGGTATTTGTATGAGCTAACAAATTTTTGTAGCTATATTATATAAATATATTTTTAAACATACACATTTTCGCATACTATCAGTATGTGACAGTTTTTTGTACGATGTACCTTTGTATATATATATATATATACATGAACAAAGGTGGTACCCAAAAGTCTTTGTACATTTTGTACCAGTTTTTTTTTGTACACGGTCCGTTTGTGCATGTACAAAGATGGTCCCCAAAAGTCTTTGTACATTTTGTACACGCAAATTTTTGGTTTCTATAATATGTTATTTTAGTGTGGTAAAACAGGGGCTTTTGACTTTTGATTGTATATTTTAGCTTATTTCTGGGTTTCTAACGCCAAAAATTACTAAAATTGTCTCAAAACGGCGCGAAGCGCTTAAAAATTTGACGTTTTTCCATTCTAAATACAAATTTTGCCATTTTAAAGATATATAGGACAGACAATTTTTCATATCGGAGCGAAGCGCCGAAAATTATTTGGAATTTTACACCTTTATACAGTTTTTATCTTCACAAAAATCTTTGTACATGTACAAAAATAGTCCTGAAAAGTCTTTGTACATCGGGAAAAATCTTTGGCGAATACAAAAAACACTGTTTTGTACATGCAAATTTTTGTTTATTTTAATATGGTACAGTAACGATTTCAGTGTGATAGAACATAGTTTTTCGACCTTTAGTAGTGTGTTTGGCTAATTTTTGGGTTTCTGAATATTTGACATTTTTCCATTTTTCCATTCTAAGCGCAGTGTTGCTTATTACAAGATTTAATTCGCATATTACAATTTTTGTAATATTTTTGATTTTGTAGTACAAGTTGTTTTAGCTTTCTCAGTCGAGTTTTATGTGTGAATTCCATCAAAAGCTCATAAAAATTTCGGCACTTCGCGCCGAACTAATATTATCAACTAAATTCAGGCCGAATTATCACATTCAGAAGCACGGTCTTTCTGTATTCGGAGAAGATTTTTGCTGATGTACAAAGATTTTTGAAGAACAAAATCTGTAAAAAGGTGTAGAATTCCTTATTGCAAATTCTACCATTGTAAAGATTTTTAGGGGGTAAGCGGCTGCAAAAATGGAGCCGCTTACCCCCTTCCCATTGAAATGGCCGAGAAATATACATGTGACAGGGATTTGGACCATCCCCCATCCACGCTTTGAAGCCCCGAACTTCTTTGAAAGTCAGAAAATATTTGACCACCCTCCCCCATTTTTTGGCGAAAAGCTGCGCTTTTTGGCTATTTTTATGTGTTTTTACCATTTTTGATCTAGTCGCTAACCCCCTCCTTCTAAAAATGGCGAGGGACCCCTACCCTAGATTTCCAGCCGTTACATGTATACTGATTTACCCTCATAAAATTTTAAGCAATTACATGCATGTTTTATAGTGATAGTTTATCTATTTACTCTAGCTCACGTTCTAAAATAATATATCACTTCGTGAAATTCTAATAGTTAGGTACACTTTTGCCATACTAAAAAATTAAGTTCGAAAAATTCAAAAGGTTTTCACCGAAAATCGTCTGACAGTGACTTGTGTCTTGGACTCTGGGGGTAATACCCCTCCCCTTATGGGAATGTGTGATGTATCATTTATTACATCCAATACCTATTGCATCCAATTGCTACAGCAGCAGTAGCAGTAGCGAAGATTCAAATGATATAGAGTGTGATAATAGCAGCGACATAGACTTTATTGATGATTCAGACAATGAAACACTGGACTAAATTTGTTTCTTGTGACATAAATAGTAATAAAACTTGATATTAGAAGGCGCGCCTAACTTTGCGCTTGCCATTTACTACTGACTGGAGCAGTCGCTCATTATTTCTTTTCCTATGCCCATCCCAAGTATGTGTCATGCAATAATATTTTCCTTGTCTGACCCGGCCGGCCCCGGCCCCGGCCGGGAATTTTTTTCAGCCCCGGTACCGCCCCGGCCCCGACCAAAAAAGTCGCCCCGGTCGATCACTACTAGCCAACAATCATAAAAATGTTGTTGACTAAAAAGAATCATAGGGTCAGTTGCGTGGTTGGACACGTAAAACTAAAGAAAACGGACTAGCCAACAGGAAAACATCGTGGTTGACTACCAACCACGTGAACTTAGCATTGGACCTACACGTTCATTTTACGAATTTTGAAAATTTTTGTCGTTATTCTCGAATTTGTACGTAGTTCTTCCCGATTTTTTGCCTGGTTGGCCTTATTTTGCTTTGCGTGTTCCGTGGTTGGTCGACTCCCCAGCCTCAAGTCACTTGATTCAAACTTGACCCTATGCACATGTATGATACATACTATCCGGCGTGATGCGCCAGAAATTCTAAGAAATCAAAAATTTTAAAAATACTTTATTTTCAGTATGGGTGCTTCAGAGACTAATAAACAGTATATAAATCCTGCATGGAGAATAATATTCTCGAGTGCGCGGAATTTTTCGGCATCATCATCGGCGCCGAAGTCTCTGATCGAAAAATCGCCCAGCCTTGCCGAGGCCTAAACCTCGGTTGTATCACTGAGGCAGATCATTATTGAACAAAATGATGCTTATATTTTACTTTCACAGCTTACTTTATTATTTATTTATTTATTTACATTTTATTTTTATTTTTTAAATCATTTTTAGCCCTTTTACAGACGACGAAATGAAGCTTTTAATTTAATCTATAGCATTTAGCATACCCACTGACGTTTTTGACAACGTTGCCTCTTTCAATGCGTCCTCTATATCACGCTGATCTTCTTCGATCGAAGTTTTGTCCTTTTTCAATCGTAGCTGATGAATTTGCTTCAACATATCAATGATATTTTGTTCACTCAGATCTTCGACCTTTTCTCGCTAAAAAAAATCGAACAGCGATACGGACTATCGTCAATACCAGGGCCGTACTTAAGAGGCGGGGGCGGCCTCAGTCCCCCTCCTTGGCCTGAAAAAATTTTGAAAGACAAGATAATGCACGGAATGATGGAGAAACTGCATATCTTTGACATAAAATCTTCAAATTTACGGCAATTAGCGCCACATGTAGAGTATTTCCCACAATTTTGGCTCAAGCGCGACCAAAAAACACCATTTTTTTTATAGCCTTCTAAGTAGGAAGAAGTTTTTTCGAAAAGTGCAAATTTCATGATCTTAATGGATAGTGCATATCGAAAAACGTTGAAAAATGTGGTTTTTACGAGCTATCCCGACGAATTTTTCGAGATTTAGACCAATTTATATTGGGTCCGCCTCCCTCTTTCTTGGTTGAATCCCGGATACGGGCCGGCCTGGTCAATACTATTGATGTATGTAAGTAACTTAATATTGAATGGTGCGAAAACAGGCATCACAATTAATATTTTTTCCAAATATTGAAATTCACGATATTCAGGCAGTTCAGATAAGTTCGCCAGTTTTTACATTTTAATACATCTGTTCCCAAAGGAATACAAACATGATATGATAAGCAGATTCTCAAAATTTTTCGTTATCGGTATTTATTGAAAAAGATGAATTTTCATACTTTTGGAACCCAACGGTCAGATAAAATTTCCAGACAGATTTGCAAGACTTTGTTTGAATAATAACAACCAAAAATCGAGCTCAGAAGACTATAGCTAGCAGAATCATATTGAAATTTATGTTATTACGTTAATAATACTGTGAAGGTGTAAACTAGAAAAAATTACTTTTCGAAGGCTACGGTCGGACATGCTTTACAAAGAGACTCGCAAGACATTGTTGTAATAATTTAAACATAAAATCGAGCTCAGAAGACTTTCCCTGGCTGAACCAGATCAAAATGCACGCTAGGTAATCATCCTAACACAGTGTGGGCGTAAACTAGAAAATTTTTTTAGTACTTTTAAAAGCCTACGGTCAGACATACATTCCAGAGGGACTTGCAAAACATTGTTGTAATAATTAAAAATAAAAATCGAGGACAGAAAACTTTCCCTGGCTTAATCATATTAAAATTTACGCCAATCATTTGAATACAGTGTCAGTGTAAACAGAAAAAAATTTCAGTTTTCACCCACACAGTATTCAACATACATGTAACGGCTCAAAATTTTGGATGGGGATCCAGCGATTTCTAGGGTGGGAGGGGGTTAATGACCTCCAATTTTTGGCCGAAAACGATCAAAAAACCTAAAAACGGACAAAAAATTCTTTTTCGACCAAAAAATGGGCTTCTTTTGGTTAATCTATGCTAACCACTTATGTTCTTTTGATTAATCTATGCTAACGGCTGAGAATTCTTCCCAGAATTCAAAAGAACCATATCATTGTATTTTCAAATTTTTTGGATCCCTATCGGAAAGATAAAGACTATCCAGAATTAAATTGGCCCCTAAAATTATATTTTTAAATTTTCTATGACGGACTAGAATCCCAAAAACTTCTCAGCATCGAAAAGGGCTCTGAAAAATATATTTTGTAATCTTCTGGATCCTCACTACAGTTACAAAAAATCATGAAAGACGATAAAAACTAAAAAAATTATCGAGTTTTTTGCATTTGAATACATTGGACTAAGAACTGAATATACATATGTACGGCCGGACCCCTTTAACAAACACCACCAGGAAATTAAGTGGTTCCGTGTTTGCTAACCGAGTGTGCTTACTAACCGAGTTGGCAATTATTTACTTCTGAATGTCACATATGTAGCCGTGTTGTATCCAAAAATACTATAATATGGCTAAACATTGTATCCCTCGAAATATTAGTGATTTTAACATTCACTGTACACAGAACATGTTTAATGTCCAAAAATATGTGTTTACTGACCCAATTTACTTGACAAGAAATGACAGTGTCGTTTAGTCATAAGATCCAGGCAAGTGTTTACTAACCGAGGTCATTAGAAAATTATCATATAGCCTCGGTCTTTTAGAACTGTGTTTATTATCCGTTAGCCGAGTACTTATTAATCGGGCTTCCAACTGTGACAAGCACAATACTTTGGCAGGGACCGAAGGGAAGGAGTTAATTAAGTGAGTGTTTACTATCTGAGTGTTTAATAACGAGGTTCAACCAGTGTTTTTTGAACAAGGCCCGTTTGTACATGTACAAAGATGGTCCCTGAAAGTCTTTGTACATTTTATACATGCAAATTTTTGTGTACTATAATATGATACAGTAGCGATTTTAGTGTGGCAAAACAGGGTTTTTCGACCTTTGTTAGTGTATTTTAGCTAATTTCTGGGTTTCTGACGCCAAAAATTAGTAAACATTGTCTCAAAATAGCCGGAAAATTTGACATTTTTCCATTTTAAATGTAAATTCTGCCATTTTAAAGATATATAGGACAAACAATTACTCATTTCGACCCGAAGCGCCGAAAATTTCTGGGAATTTAACACCTTTTTACAGTTTTCGTCTTAAAAATATTTGTACATGAACAAAAACGGTCCTGAAAGGTCTTTGTACATCGGGGAAATCTTTGCCGAATACAAAAAAACCGTGGGTTCGACCGTAATTTAAGTTAAAGATGATTTTGTTTTCAACGCTAACAGCCATCACTTACTTTAAGTCTTTCCTTACATCGTTCTGCCTGGTGTTTGTACAGAGCACCGATGGATTCTTTCTCTTCCTTGTCTACAAAATGTTTTAGTGCCTCGGCCATACCACATTCGGTCAAAACTGTCAGCTGATTGTCCTCAGCTACACTTTCGAAGTACTTTACAATCTGCGATAAATTATCCTCTTTTGATTACAGTAGGGTAGTATCAAGCATGCATAAAGAAATAATTTAACAGGAAAGCGGCCTCGTATTCACACGAAGCTAGAATTATGCTTTCATTTCAGAGTTATGCACTCCATACAGGGCCTTACGTCAAGGGGCGGGGGCGGCCGCCCCCCCTTGATCGGAAAAAAATTTGAAAGGCAAGATAATATATGGGAAGATAGAAAAATCGCATGCCTTTGTCGCAAAATCTTCAAATTTGCGGCGCTCCGCGCCGGGTGTGAATTATTTTCCATAATTTTGGCCCAAACGCGACTAAAGAATGACACTTCTCATAGCCTTTTGAGTAAGAAAATTTTTTTTCAAAAAGTTCGAATTTTATGATCGTAATGGATAGAGCATGTCGGAGAACGTTTAAAAAATGCAGTTTTTGCGAGTATCCCGACGAAATTTTCGAAATATTGACCAATTTATGTTGGGTCAGCCTCCCTTGGCCGGATCCTGTGTAGGCGCCTGACTCCATATATTATCTAATTGTAATCTCGACTGCAGTAATGCGAATGAATAAGTGTACAATTCAGCATACAATTAAGGAAGCAAAGCAAACCTATTGTAGGATCTGTAATGATTCTCGAGTTTCTAAATTTGATAAAGGACTACTACACAGTGGCGGATCCAGGATTTTCCTAAGGGGGGGGCGATACCCCTAAGGGGGGCATAACCCTGACTTGGGTGGAAAAATTAGCCGTTTTAACCCGAAAATCGCTAAAAATCGCTCAAAAATCCTTAATTTTGCGCACTATTTTGGGCCAATAGGGGGGGGCGGCGCCCGACCCCGCCCCCCCTAAATCCGCCCCTGGTACTACATACATATTATTAATCTTTATTTTTCGATCTGGATTCATATTTTGCTTCGTTCAAGGATATTTAATGTTTTTAACTGAATAAATTTTTACTTAAATGCACATATCTAACTTATGTAAGATGTGAATATTAAGTACGAGTAAGCAGTGATCGAAAAAGCATCGGAATATACGTTCACTATCTAATGGATCTTACATAGTCTTCCACTCTTGAAGACATATTTGACCTATCTTGCACCACTTTTTCCGCAACATCTCTATCCAAAGCAGATGCACTCCGATCCGTGGGCTCCTTATGTCTGTGAAACAAGATGATGTCCCGTGAGTTAGCCACGCGATCAACAAACTGGTGACCAAATCTTTGAACGTTGAACGCCTACAACAAGCTGATAATCTTAAACTAGAAAGAAGGACAACGTATGTATGCATATAAATTTAAAGAATATTACCATACATGATCTTGGCTGGGGGTGAGTTTGAGTGAGGGGGATTTCATTCAACCCCTTAGACAATTTTTCATTCCTCTATAAATTTTTTAACCCCCCCCCACCACCAGAATTCGTGATTTTCTGAAAAATTCGTATAAGAGGTGCTGTTTTTTTGCGTTTTAAGCGATCTTCCGACTCAAAAGTGCCGAATTTTCGCCATATACTTATTTTTTTGTTAAATTTCATTGAATTTCTTTCGATCTTTATCTTAAAATTTTTAACTTTTCACGCTCTAGAAAGATGGAACAAAAATAGTTAGAAACGCTGAAAAAGCATATTTCTGACGCGTATTCACCGTTTTTGAGCCCAAAAAAGACAATTTAAAACTTCAGCCCCCAGAGTTCAGAAGCTATGCATGTCAGAATATGACTGGTGCATATCGAAAAATTATGGAATCACGGCAAATCGATAACACGAGTAGTTTAAAATGAATTAACGATCATGAAATATAACGAACTATTTACTAAACCAAAAGTGTTGTAGTCCAAAATGCTATTCCATTATATTTAGGAAACCGTTTTTGGTTGTATTTATTCTACGCTGAGTGCTTACGGATGATTCGCAGCTTCCCTCTGCGCAGGTTTCATAAAGCATAGAAAAATATTTTTAATTGGTTTACTAAAACGAGTTCATATTAGAATTGAACATTTACATACGTTGCATAGAAAAAATTTAAAAAAAGTGAAAAAGAGTGGAGAATGAGGGGTTTGAACCCTCGGCTTCCCGTATGCGAAACGGGCGCTCTACCACTGAGCTAATTCCCCTTCTCTTCCCAAATTTAGCCTTTGATCTTAATCACTCAAAGCAAATGCAAAACTGATTCCAATATTATTTTCGCTAAATCTAAGAAAATAAGAAAGAAGAAGTCATCAAATGACAAAAAGGAACGCAAGAAATAACGCTAATAGGGAGAAATGGTACTGAAACAAATATTGTGAATCTAGTCCAAATGTTAGTACAAAAAGTAGGTGTCAACCACAAAAGTAGGAATGCCCAGATTTTTTTGCAAAATTTTTCTGCTGCAATAATTTGCTAGCATTCCGTGTTATTAATGACGTCCATTAATTTTTGTACTAAACCTACTATTTTTTATTGCTAAGAAAAAACACACACAATCAAGCAGGGGCTCAAGAATAATAACGATAACAACAGGCCCGGTCTTAGGCATGTGCTAAGTGTGCAACCGCACCCGCACAGGGCCCCGGGGCCTCAAGGGGGGACCCCGAGGGCCCATAAAAGACCAAGCAAGGAAAAATTTAGTGGATAATGGGCGGTCACCATAGTCGTCTGAGATTGCATTTCTTAACGCTCCCATTCAGCAAATAGACACTAAGTGACCTTTCTGTTTATGCGAATTCAAAAAATTTTCGGCGCTGCTCACCAATTTATCGTGCCACCTATAGTCTGTTTCACTTGTGCCTACGGTGTCTCTTAGTTTTTATTTTTTACGATTTGTTCTTAGGATATGCGGTAGTTATGCTCCAAAAAAGGTATTTCACAGTAAACTGTTAGTTTGTAAGTTGAAATTCAGTTTATGTGCAAGCAGTGGCGGATCTTGGATTTTCCTAAGGAGGGCAGTAGCCCAACTTTTCTAAAGACAGTCAAAATTGGTCCAAAAATGATCCATTTATATGCGAAATAGCGCTTTTCTATCGAGTCATCGTAATAAGGTTTCCATCTTAATTACATTGATTTAGATTTTTGTCTGTCTGGATGGAAGCTATGTATATTTTTACCTCAAGCATTATTTTTTGATAGCAAAAGTTATCATTCTTATGTTTCAGCAGTATATATCCAATAGGGGACTGGAGAACCAGCCCTCCAAAATTTCGTATGTAGAGAATTTCCTATCAGAGTCCCCCATAGAAGAGAAAGCGCAATGTGCGAATTCTTAAATGCATTTGGAAGACCGTCGGAATAAATTCAGCACATTTTTAGGCCAAAAAGCCCAAAATTTTTAGGCGTTCCGCGCCAGATTTATTGTTTTTGTATAGTTTCTGTCTCCTGAACGCCCAATTTTAAATGAGGCATCGTAAATATGGCAAAATTTTATGGCGCCTAGCGTAGGATTATTTCTTCCTGTATGGTTCTCCAATGCAATGACCAGAATTGAGTATGAAGGAAATTAAAAAGTTTGAAGTAGAGTCGAGCTTGAATGAATGTTGAAGCGTGGCTATTTTGAAAGACATATTTTTTGCGATTAAAATAAAGTAAATATTTATTTTTCTTTGCAAGAAACTCTAATCAACATTTTGGCCCAACTTAGTTGTCAGGATTATTTGACTCTAAAATTCTCGTCCCCTAAAGCTCTAGATGATCGATGTGGCTCTTCTTCAGCATAAAGTCTA
This sequence comes from Mermis nigrescens, assembly GCA_036768485.1. Lineage (NCBI taxonomy): Eukaryota > Metazoa > Nematoda > Enoplea > Mermithida > Mermithidae > Mermis > Mermis nigrescens. Next base: position 492,009 of record JAVLUZ010000343.1, on the reverse strand, counting down.
GAAAATTTTTGGTGCTTTGGGCCAAATGTTTCAGTGGAAGTGTATATATTGCTCAGTGCACAAATACAGGTAATGAAAACATCCTTCCCCATCATACACATACATACATACATACATATCTCAGAAATTTTCTGAATCAGAATTTTCGCGAAAGTTGTTTAAAATTCTAGCAGTTTTCGAATCTTGCACAAGAAATAATTTTGAATAAATAAAAATTTTAAACGGCGAAAACCACTATTTTGTACGTAAATACCGAAGTTGTATCAATTTTTGACTCTTTGAGGGTAGAGTTGGGATTTTGTGTCCCCACAAAAATTCTGGATTCACCATATAGGATTAAACAGATTAATAACTTGTCAATTAGAGCAGATACTTTTTAAAGTCATGAAACATGGTTTAGCCTCATGCTCATATTCATTCTTTACCGCCACCAGACCAAGGGGCCTCCAAATTGTTTCTTTGCACAGGGCCCTCAAAAGCCTAAGACCGGGTCTGGATAAAAAATAATAATAGTGGAGCAAAAGGCAGTAATTATTTGCAGTCAACTGCAGGTAATATAGCACACAATGTGATATTATATGCAGTCAAGTTGAATGCATATTGATATGGGAAGCTGGCGCTTCGCTCGCATTTTAACCTGTAGTAGATGGTTTTAGAAGAAACTTTATTTGAGATGGTCTGGCAGATTTGCTTCCTCACTAGAGAATCTTTTTTGCGCTGCATGGATAGCAGCTTCCATAGCTGCCTAGCGCGTTTTGATGGGCCAGCGTAAGCTCTGGTCCTGCATGATAGATATTGAGTAGCTGTTGCTCTTCTTGTCCTCATTCTGGGAAATTGTTTTACTGTAGTAGAAATAAAATGCTTCGATATGTTCGCACCTACAGGAAAGTACATAGCTGCATGCCTACACATTGAGTGTCTATATAGGTACTTAATTTTTAGCCATTTTTGCCCTTTTCTTGCACTTAAAGCACCTAATTTTCTAGCTGTTATTGTTGACAATTGATGAAGCATTTTATTTCCACTACAATAAAACAATTCTTCAGAATGAGGACAAGAACAGCAACAGCTATTCAATACCTATCATGCAGGACCAGAGCTTACGCTATCACATCAAAATGCACTAATGGGTGACTGGCACACATGGGCGTGGGGAGGGTTTGGGGAGGTATGCACCCCCAGAAGTTGAAAGCCCCAGAAATCAAGATACCCCCCAGAATTCAAATTTTGAAATTTTTTTTGCTTTTTTAGCGATTTTTTATGCCATTGGATAGTGCTTGATGAGAAACGTCGAAAAATTGTGTTTTTTTTCGCCATACGACCACTTTTAAGACCATTTTTGACTTTTGAAAATTTTTCACACCCCCCCAGAATTTCGGTGCTGCCCACCTATGGTGACTGAGCAGTTCTCGAAGCTGCTACCCATACAGCGAAAAAACGTTCCCTAGTGAGGTAGCAAATCTGCCGGACCATCTCAGAAAAAATTGCCTTCTTAAACCATCTACTACAGGTTAAAATGCGAGCGAAGCGCCAGCTTCCCATTTCAATATGCATTCAACTTGACTGCATATAATATCACATTGTGTGCTATATTACTTGCAGTCTAGGCCGCTGGTTTTTGACTGCATATAATTTTACATTGTATGCTATATTACCTGCAGTTGACTGCAAATAATTACTGCCGGAGCAAAACGAGACAATAAGGTGTCAGAAAACGAGAATAAAATAAAATTATTGGCAAGTTTAGGAATACGTAAAATTTATTTTTGTATTAGAAAGATAGAACTGAGGGCGAAAAAATGTTATCTTAACGAATTAGATAGAAAATCTTAGTCAATGTGCTCCTAAAATGCTATTTTCGGAATACGTCAACCTAAAGTGGAGTGATGCATATTAAAAACGAATATTTAAGTTGAACCGAAATGCTTTTAGCAGGCATAGAGAATCTACCAGCAAGTTTCAAAAACTTTGGGACACGAGAACGTCGCCTTATTTAGGGCATAAAAGGTTCGTATTTATATGATAAAATATTAGAATTATTGAAATTTTTGAAATCAGTACATAAATTGAGTATTGAAGATTTAAAGACTGAAGTCGACAGAGACAAATGAGATAAAACCGGTTCGATCACCAATAAACATGTACAATTAAATTTCCAAGCAAGGACATCATTTCTTAATTCAATACCTTAACTCTTCTGCGGAATAAAACTACTCACATTTTAGTCAACTCAAGATTCCAAACCTGATTGCTAATGGATCTGCTCGCTATTCCTGCAGGACAGGGGAAAAATTTCTATAAATGATTGCCTTTAAAATAATCAACGTATTAAATCGTTCTAAAAAATGTCGCTAAAACGGTTTTCGGTTCAAATCTTAAAACTTTTGACAAGATTCAAAATAAAGTATTTATTGATCAAAGAGAGATAATTGCTAAACGGACTATATATAATGCACCTCCTCAACACCGGGCCACAAGTGAACTGACAAACGGATCAGTGGCTCTTTCGGACGCCGGCTGGTGCTCGATTCTTCCTTTCCTGCTTTTTTTATGTATTCTTCGACTTTCCGCTTGCACAGATTTTCCATCTCGAAATATGTTAGAAATTTCAAAAGGACAGAAAATTCATACACATATGTAAACACATTAAAACAAAATGAAACATGCTGTAAACAAGAGTTTCAAATCCTTGTCTCGGCCGAGGCTCGAGGCTCAGGTTTAAGCCAAGGGTGATACATATATTTATGAGGTGCATGCGTAAATCAGCTCGAAATTTCAGGAGGGGTCTCCGGCCATTATTAGGTGGAGGGGGGTGAAATTACTCGAACTTTTGGTCAAACAATCGCAAAAAAACATTTAAAAACGGCCAAAAAACGCATTTTTTGCCAAAAAACGGGAGGGAATCAAAAGTTTTCTGACTTTGGAGGGATGGGTGGACGACTGACTTTTTGTCAGGGGGTCCCGCTATCCCCTCCTGTTACATTTATGATGTCTCTATTTTAACTTTAGAGTACAAACAATTCTCAATCGAAGTTACATTGTCTTTAAAATCACAAGTAATTAATTATAGTATTAGATTCAATATAAAAGTGATACGAATCATTTCATGAGATATATTCTAGTATTTTGTAGAGATTCCATCGAACACAGGACTGCATGGATGTAACATTTCGCTTAAGTACAAATAAAGACAGCGACCAAATTCTGGGGGTCCGCGCGGCGTAAAACTGGCAAAAATCCAAGAAACATGCCAAAAATTCAATTCTGGGGTGTACGGATTTTTATGAGGTCTGTCAGATTCTCGGAAATCTAAATCCCACACGCCATCTCCACGTGTTGGTTATAGTAAGCGGTGAGGTGAGATCCAGAAATTTAAGATTAGTAGATTCTGCATTCTTAAGTTTCATAGTGTTATAAAAACGGATCGAAAATACAATATAATTGCGTGCAACATAAATGCGTTTTCGAAGATTAGAGCGTTTTTTGGTACAGCTTTGGCCATTAACGTTACTTTTGAGACAAAAGCCCATAATGTACTCAATGCGGCTTCAATTATAAACAATATGCACATACGCAGGGCCGTGTTTAAGGAGATTTTTAAGAGATGTGAACTGCCGCATGTGAACTACTTTCCATAAGTTTGACCCAAACGCGACCCAAAAATGACACTTTTTATAGCCTCTTGAGTGAGAAAAAGGTTTTTTTGAAAAGTTTGAATTTTATGATCATAATGGATAGAGCATATCAAAAAACGTCGAAAAATACGCTTTTTTGCGAGCTAGCCCGACGAATTTTCCGAGATATAGACCAATTAATGTTGGGCCCCCTCTGACCGGATCCTGAATACGGGCCTGCGCATACGTACATATTCATCCTAAAAAAGATAATTTTAATTTTTCAACTCAATACGATTTTTAGTTGAGGGAAGGTGTTATGCGTCATAATAATTATTTTAATCAATGTCACATATGCACAATGCGGGGGTACAAAAGCTATCCCCTTACCACGACTTTCGAGAAGCATCACCCCATCAGGCCCTTTTGGACTAACACCAATGGCTCTAACCGATGAAAAGACGTCAAATGACATGTCTTACAGTGCAATTTCGAGTATATGAAATTATTTTTTCAAGCAAGAGACTGTTCAATTCAGTCAGTCTTCAAAAGTGCTTCAAATTGATTACGAAACTGTGCAATAATGCACATAGTTGTAACGATGCGCTATTTTAGCGCTTATACCAGTTTCTGAGGTCATTTTAGTCCAAAAAGCTCACTTTTTGAGCCACCTGCCAGACCGGCTGACCCTCCCCAGATGGGCCATGCTGTGCATCTGTTTGAAACCATACATATTTGGGTGCATAGCACAGCCGTGGGGGTAATCCATCGATCTTTTTTGAGCCAAAGCGACCTCGAAACTATTATAAATACTAAAATAGCTCAAAAAACGAAATTAGTTCCCAATTTCCGGTCGATCTCAAGCACTTTTGTAGAAAAATTTTGATTTCCGTCTAATTCCGCCTTTATTTTGCCTAATTTTCCTCCAAACATTTCATCATTTATTCATTCTCTCAAGTAACTGGTTGTGATATGTCCGCAACATGTAGCATTGACATGAGTTGGAACACGCTTAAACCTAATCACACTTTTTAAAACGTAAAAAACAGCGGTGAGAAAGAAGATGAGATGAACTACTCGTTCGTACACACTCGTACGTGCATACCTTAACGAGCGTGTCATTTCTGTTTGGACGGATATCGGTTTCGGACAAATTTACGTTTTCGAAATAAAATGGTCTAACAGTCTTCAATTTGACCTTTTGCGACTGAAAGTTCTTCCGATCGACTTTCAGAATTGCGACGTATTTATCGCCTGATTCGCCTTCGCACAGCGACGTGGCGACGCTGCTGCCAGGTTGCATCACGTAAAATTCATTTTCGCACGACGGCGTAGGGTCTGAAAATGATTTGACTGAAGAATAATTTCGGTATATACAATATATGACTATAACAGCAATAAGTGGCTTAAAGCGACAAGATGAGGACACATTTAGTATTAGTATAGTATATCTACACATCGGAAAAATGCGACTCCATCAATGAAGTATGTATCCTCACCCATATTGTAGTGTAAATTTGACCCGTAAAGGAACGTATAGTCTATTATGATGATATTCTATTGCTAAGAAGAGATTAAAAATACATTGAATTACCAAAAAATGACGATATTTCGGATAAAATGTCATCGAATGGCGCGTTAACGTGCATTTTTCCAACCAATACTCATCGAGATGTCCTGGCAGGAGATTCTCGAACGTGCCATGCATAAATTTAACCAGCTTGCAATGTTTTTAACTCTTACTTCGGTGTTCTGCGGAAAATGTAGTTTCAAAACTCAAAGCTGATGCTGTCTCGCAAATTCGGTGGCTAGTTATTATATGGACGTTAAAGCACAATAAGCAATAAAACATAATTCTGAAGTATTGCGCATGCTGTTTTTTGCAATCATATTCTAGTCTCGGATGAAAATAGTATTACTATTTTATGACCAGGTTTACCATCCACAATTATGAAATGATGGGGATACAAACTAATTAGTGGAGTCACATTTTTTTCGACGTAGAGACATAGTCTATCAATACCGACACATTTTGTGTTTAGCTGAAAGTATGAATATCGGGAAACTGAAAAAGAATTTTTGCCAGCTCATGGCATAACTATTCTTGAACATGCTCGCAAAAAATAACACTACTTCATTCGCTGCTTTTTGCTTGGCGCCTTTTTAACCAAATCCAACCACGAAGTTACTTATGCAAATTTTCCATTTTCATAATGCATCATACATTATCTGCTGAGTAAACCTTCTGATCGGGAAGTGGTACAATGACATTTGATGAGTTTTATTTTACATTTCAGGTGCTTCCTTAATGTTATGTAGTAATTTAAAATAAACAAAGGCTTGCCGCTGGTAGTCCGAATCCAAATCTTTGCACGAATTATAGTCTTTAACCTTTGCACAACAGAGTGTGATGCTTTAATAAATCTGTGACCGCACAAAACCTGCTTGAAATAAATTGTTTTTGCTCAAAGAGACGCCTCTTAGTCAATAGTTATGCATTTTAAAGAAAAATCGACAAAAAATGCCTAAACCTGGTACAATTTCGTTTTCTTAGCAAATGTACGATAATTACGACGAAATCGACTCTGAGAGCAATGTCTAAACCCGAAATTCTGCTTTCATTATTATATTAACACTGTTTTCACTTGAATATCATTATTTAGCAACCTTCTTAGCTACCCAAACACATTTTGATATTTTTAAAATAAATGTGAACGACACTGAGGTTTATCCAGACGGAATTTGGTGTTTCAAATCTATGTATCTAAGAGTGTAAGTTTGAATTTGCACTGTAGTATCAGCTGCAGTTACAGTAAGTCAATAAACTCGCAGCGCAAGGCTGACAGTATATGCCAGCGAATTTGTGGAAAGTCTACCTAAGTTGTACAAAAGTTATTAAAGAAATAAAAATATGTCCTTTTCCGAACTCTCTAAGTATAGTTACGCATATGTATATACCTACTCATAAAGCGTACGACAAATGAAAACGCGTCTATGTAGTGTAGTATTTACGTATGTAAAAATAGTTAAAACTATCCAAATTTAGACATTTGTAGGAAAATAAGCGGAAGAGCAAATAGTTAGTTATAGAAAGAACGCTGCGAATCAAATTCAGGTCGTGACAGCTTGCATAGTCGCAAATTAGAAAAGTGTGTATAAGTACATATTTATAAAGCGCGCTAACATGACAACGACTGAAAAAGCAACCATATTGTTCGACATTCTCGGCTATCAACTCTCAAAAAAACAAAAAGAGTACGAAATAGCTACAAGTAATTAAAAACCATTGTCCAAGTCTTTAGAATTTTGTTGACCTTGATGCACGAGTGCATAAGTGCAAGCACACAATGATCAACGTAAAGATTAGGCTCTTCATTACCTATGAGACACGGATGCTCGTGACCCCAAATAACGAGATCAAAAAAATCTGGTAGCATTTTCTCCGGAATATAGTTAGTCAGGCCATGTCTGACCCTATTTTGATGTAAAACCAAAAGATTGAACCAGTCGTCTTTGGCGGATCGTTTGTCGCTTAGGGTGAAAAATTTTACCTAAAATACGGTCATGTTATATGAACGTAAAAGTTTTCATACTAAACCGACTAATCATGCGAGAAACCGTCGCATGCAAGCCAAAAATACATTTATTTAATTTCAAATACACATATGCAGGTCGATAATCCAAGTTTCTTAAATCGATGCTAAATAGCTGCGCATTGCAATCAGTGATGAATCATATCGTCAAGCATTTCCTTTCTTAAGGCTCATTCATACTTCGTCCGATCCGACATTGGACGACACCGCATGTCGCATCCTGTCGGACGCGTGTCGGAGCAAATGGCACGCGTCCAACAGGATGCGACATGCGGTGTCGTCCGATGTCGGATCGGACATCGGATCCGACTTTCATTCATACTTCATCCGACTTCTTCCGGCTAAAAATCAATATTTTCAGCGCAACAAACATTGATGTTTTTACATTGTCTCTCTGTCGAACAGCGTTTGTACCACAACATACCATAACTGGGCGTGGGGGTTGGGGGCATACGTGGGCAGCAAGAAAATATTGGGGGGGGGGCGGGTGCAAGATTTTTTAAGGTCAAAAAATGGCCTTAAAAATGGTGGTTTGTGCGAAAAAACACCATTTTTCGACATTTCTCATCGAGCACTATCCATTGGCATCAAGAAATTGCGAAAAAAAACGAAAAAATTTTTCAAAAATCAAATTCTGGTGGGGGGGTATTTTGATTTCTGGGGGAGTATTTTGGTTTCTGGGGGGTATTCTGGTTTCTAGGGGTTGCATACCCCCAAATCCCCCACGCCCGGGGTGGTGGTTGGGGGGTATGTGACCACCCAGAAACTAGAATACCCCCAGAAATCAAATACTCCCACCAGAATTCGATTTTTAAAAATTATTTTTCGTTTTTCCCTCAATATTCTTGATGCCATTGGATAGTGCTCGATGAGAAATGTCGAAAAATGGTGTTTTTCGCTTTTTCGCCATACAACCACTTTTAAGACCATTTTTTGACGTTTAAAATTTTTTCAACCTCCCCACCTCCAGCAATAAAAATTAAATGCTGAAAGTATCGAAGTTCGTTTCATGCGCCAATTTATTTAACCTTATTAATTTATTTAAACTTGTTTCCCACAAATATGGATGTTCGGTAACAGCTATGATTAATAACTCCGTAATAATGTCGTCAAAATCACCATTGGCCATTTGCAATTAATTAAATTTTTAACATGAAAAATACAATAAAATGAATTGATTGCAAAAATAAAGAAGTACAAAATAAACGAGACACGATATGCCACAGCGCTTTTATACGACTAGTACAGAGCAATAAATTAATCAAAAATTTAAAGCTTGAAAAATGAAATAGTACAAAATGAACAAGGCATGCAATGCGCTACATGTCGCGCCAATCTTCCTACACGCTGTAGTTTAAATTTCATGTGTGTCGGACGGACGAAAGTTGAAACCAACTCAACTTGTCCGTTCCGACAAAAAAGTCGCATTGTAAAACAGATTATGACGTCATGCACAAAGAAAAGTCGGACGCGTGTCGCATGAAGTCGGATAATGTCGGACTCATGTCGGTGCGTGTCGGAGCGGTTTTGTCAATTTTCGCATTCCGACACCAAATCGGACGGAGTCGGACGAAGTATGAATGAGCCTTTACACTTATTATGAACAATCATACCATTCTTTCTTAGTTCTCAAAAAACATGCAAATTAACGTTTGCTAGGTGGCGAATAAATTAATTAGGATCGTACATAACTGCCAAAAAAATCTGCATTGATACGTAATGTACATAGGTTCCATATATTTAAGAGGGGGATGGGAGTATATGTAAGAGGGGTGTGGGTAAGATCCTTCACCCGAAGTCGGCCGTCCCCCCATCCCCTTGAAGCCAGAAAATTTTTGACCCTCCCCCGATTTTTGAAAAAAATTGAGTTTTTTGGGCGTTTTACGAGTTTTTTGGCCGCTTTGGCCAAACATTAGAAGTCATATACCCGCCCCCTCCCTAAAATTGGCCAGGGACACCCCACCCGGAATTTTAAGCCGTTACAAATGTTGTATATACATATGCACATACGTATGCATGTAGTAAGTTAAATTGTACACGTGTACCATATGAGCGTACATTAGGGATGTTCCGGTTCCAGGTTTTTCAAAAAAATCGGTTCCGGTTCCGGTTCTTGGAAAACAAGAATTTCGGTTCCGGTTCGGTCGGTTCTTGCGTAAGTTGGAACCGTCGGTTCCGGTTCCGGTTCTTCAACTAGAGAACCGTCGGTTCCGGTTCCGGTTCTCGGTTCCTGTGTTAAAGTATGTACGCTCTTGATAGCCTGACTTCACCGGAAGATATGACGATGTAATCGAAAGATAAATTATTCAGGAAGTCGTTTCAATCTGGCAACTGCACGTTCAAATAAGTTTTACGTCTAGTTGACAATTTACTTATAAATCACTGAATATTATCATATGTGTTTCTTAATTAGAGGCTTATACGAAATCGAAATGCTTAATTCATGACGAAGATCTACTGCAATGGTGGAAAGAGAAGTCAAAGAATTTGCCGATTCTCGCGTTTATAGCTAAGCAGTATCTTGCAGCCAGTGGCGAATCTAGGATTTTCCTAAAGGGGCAGTATCCCAACTTTTCCAAAAACAATTAAAAATAGGTCCAAAAATTTGCCCTTAACGCGCGAAACAGCGTTTTTTTCGGCGTTTTACAATGTATACTTTTACATTAAATCACTTTTGACGCAATATTTTTCTTAAAATTTTAAAATTTTCGACAATTTTGTGCTAAAAATCACTGAAATTCTTTGACTTTATCAGAATTCTGGCGCGAAGCAGTTTTTTTGTACAAGGTCCGTTTGACATGTACAAAGATGATCCCCAAAAGTCTTTGTACATTTGTACACACAAATTTTTGGGTACTATAATATAGTACAGTAGCGATTTTAGTGTGGTAAAAACAGAGTTGTTCGACTTTTGGTAGTGTATTTCAGCTAATTTATGGGTCTCTAAGGGCAAAAATCACTAAGAATCGTCTTAAAACGGCGCGAAGCGCCTAAAAATTTGACATTTTTCTTTCGAAATGCAGTTTCTGCCATTATAAAGATAAATAGAGCACACAATCAGTCATTTCGACGCGAAGCGCCGTAGATTTCTGCGAATTTTAGACCTTTTTTGTAATTTTTGTCTCTCCAAAAATCTTCGTACATGTACAAAGACGATCCCGAAAAGTCTTTGTACATCGGGAAAAATCTTTGCCGAATACAAAAAACCGTGGCGCGAAGCGCCGGAAAATTTGTGAGATTAAGACGGATAGACGTCTAGAAGCATGATTTACAGCTTGATTTACTGTATTTATAGCATTTGATGCGAAACATCGAAATTTTTAATTGAAAATAGAAGAAAACTATGCAAAAATAGCTGTTTCTGCTGCTAAAATTGTTTTGAAACCTACATGAACAGAAAATGGCTTCCAGGTGGCCAAGAAAGTAAATAAATGTCATTAATAAATATCATCCGGCGCGTAGCGCCGACAAAATTTGAGAAATTATGGTCACTGAGGGCCAAAAAATAATTGCAAATTGTATATCCATTGTTTATCTCGCCAAATATTTTTAAATGGGGAGGGCGGCCCCCCCCGCCCCCTTAGATTCGCCCCTGCTTGCAGCGCCAGCTACAAGCGTTCCATCGGAACAGCTGTTCAGTTGCGCTGGAATCATTTACGACCCTCTCAGAAACAGGCTACATGGCGAAAAAGCAGAACGACTGTAATCTTTAAAATATAATCTACCCGGAACAATACTAAGTTTTAGTCTGTAAACTTTTGGGTAATAAAAGATTGAATTGCTGCTTCATGTCTTCACTAAATTTTATGAAGTTCGATTTTTAACTCTAATTTTAAAAAACCGAGAACCGACTCCAAAAAAGATCGGTTCCAGTTCCGGTTCCGGTTCTTAGAAAATCAAAAAATCGGTTCCGGTTCTTAGAATATCAAAAAATCGGTTCTCGGTTCCGGTTCCGGTTCCAAAAAATGGTCGGTTTCAGTCGGTTCCTGTTCCGGTTCCGGTTAACCGGCACATCCCTAGCGTACATGTAACAGCCCTAAATTTTGGGAGGGGCACATGACCTCAATTTTTTGACAAAAATGAGAAAAAGCACCAAAAAAATGACCAAAGACGCAAGTTTCAGCCAAAAATCGACGGAAGGATCAAAAATCTTCGGCTTTGGGGGAATAAGGGGAACGTCACGGCCGACTTTAGGCGAATGAGATCCCCATCCACCACTATGTAACATAAGCAAAATAACATTCTCTTAAGTATAATTACGTAGGTACTTTAAAAAACGTAACATAGCAGATTCAAATTTCAAAGATGTATATAGAACGTAGGATAAGAGATTGCCGACACCAAATTCAATATCGATCAAACTTTCGTTGAAAATTTCTCTAACTTGCTTTTTTCCATGTTTCCAATTAAAATAAACCTTCCCGAATCGAAAATCAGGCTCATTCTCCAAGACTAGATAAGCTAGTCTTTGAGAGAGCAAGCGAAAAACCAAGCCATGAACGCGCTAAAAAAATGACCAAATTATCATAATATAAAACGAATTGAGGGACATTTAGAGGGATAAGATCCATGTAATAAGTCAGAGATGTGATATCAAAATGAGTCTGTTTTTTATTCCAAGTGAACCTTCCCTCTTAATCATAAAAAAATTTATGATTGACAATAATAGTGCACAGGAAAGTAAGTAGCTAAACCAGTGTTTTTTGTACAAGGTCCGTTTGTGCATGTACAAACATGGTCCCTAAAAGTCTTTGTACATTTTGTACACACAAATTTTTGGGTACTATAATATGGTGCAGTAGCGATTTTAGTGTGGCAAAAACTGAGTTGTTCGACCTTTGGTAGTGTATTTTAGCTAATTTCTGGGTTTTTGAGGGCGAAAATCACTAATAATCGTCTCAAACGCCAAGAAATTTCACATTTTTCTTTTTCAAATGCAACTTCTGACATTATAAAGATATGTAAAACACACAATTATACTCACCGAAAATTTTTGCGAATTTCAAACCTTTTTTGCACTTTTTGTCTTCCCAAAAATCTTTGTACATTCCCCAAAAGTCTTTGTACATCGGGGAAAATCTTTGCCGGATACAAAAAAACACTGAACTAAACATAATCGCGAAGAAATTAACTTTAACGATAAAGCATTGCAAGGGAAATGCAGTCATATTTCCTTTTATCTACAAAGCCGAGCATTTTAAAGCTATTCTTGTATTAAAAATATTACACATCTTCAAAATTCTGTGAAAAACAAACTGTTTCAAACAAAGCAAATATATTATTTAAGTGCATCTAATAATGTAAAGAACGGTTTAAGAAAGCGCAAAAACTGTAGTCTTAGCAGCAATGACCTGATTACGCAAAAACATTCTGTGCAATCTTTCATCGCGGACTGCACCGAGGCCAAACAGTGCTATTCTCGTGTTATTCTTACGTAAAAGCAGAGGCGTAATTTCGATTTTTTCAACGCTTGTGTACTTCCCAAAATAGTTGACTAGGCCAGCCTGAAAGAGAAATTTTACTAATTTGATATATGTATGTAGTAACTAGGCAACATGCGCAGCTTCGGAATACTCGGGGGCTGAAATTTTAAAGTGCTGTTTTTTCTCAAAAAGATGGATATGAGTCAAAAATATCATTTTTCGGCTATCCTGACGATGCTGTATCTTTCGAGAGCAGATTAAAAACGTAAGAAAAATTCCGAAAAAATACTTGTACCAGAAAAACTCGACTGCTAATGCTTCGGACAATCGCAAATTCTGGCGTAGGTGAAAAACTTTCTGGATGGAGGCGAAAGCTTTTCTAGGGGGATGAACCCCGAGATCATAATGGCACCTAATAGGTATTATCTGTAAAGTAAAACTGCATTTTTAACTCTAACTTATGTTCTAAGCCAGCTTCTGACTTCCTGACAATATAAGGTGCAATGATTTACTAGCGGAATGGGACAGCTAATACGATATTTTACTGCTTTCAACTTGAATTTTGGGTCTCTGGATGAAGTGTTCAAGAAACTGAATCGATGCGAAATACCGAAAACTTCGTCATTCTTTTTATTTTAAACCAAATTTTGAGCCTTATCCAAACGAAACCTAGAATTACCAAAGTGGCAGCAAGAAATTGAACACTTTTAACTTTAATACAAATTCGGAGTCTATACATACAACAGTAAATTCTTGAATTCCCGTTAAGCGCTGATATTTCGACTCACTACAGCCTATAAATTCACTGTTGGAGTATTTGGAAATTTTAAACAACTGTGCTCAAAATTAAACAGGAACGATAAAATGATTCCTTGTTCCTATTAAGCAACGGAACTTGCGATAGTAGCTCCATTGTGCTAATCATAAAAGTATTTATGAATAATTGAACGATACAGTGATAAAAGTAAATCACTGTATCGTTCAATTATTTAATGCTGAAATGAACCTTTCATTGCATTATACGCCTGATGTATTTCTGAAATGACTTTATATTATTATCTAGCTTTTTCAAGCATCTTAAAACAGAGCTATCTACATAAAACAATGCTCTGATCTGCATTTTTTACTTAATAACTCATTTTTTAATTATCTGTTTATGATATCTTTCAATTTACTCATTCCATTGTTATGAGTTGTTCAAGCGACAGCAGCATAAAGTCCAAGATATTAGTAGGTAGGTGTATACGGACATCAAAAGCTTGGGAATTCTAAGGGGAGAAGGGGGATGAAATTTGAAAGTGCCTTTATTCGCTCAAAACCAGTGGATACACGTCAAAAAACAACATTTTCGGCATTTATGACGAAGCTCTTAGAATATAAAATTACACACGCACACTGAAGTGTATGGAAGTATTCTCCTACCGGGACTTCTGAGAAGCATACCCCCTTAGGCCATTTCGGACCAAAACCATTGCTTGAACCATGAAAAAGCGTCAAACGACGTCTAAAAGTTTAATTTCATATAATTTCAAGAAGACATACTCATTTTTTAACAATAGACTGTACAATTCAGTCATCCAGACACGTTTCTTTCATAATCATAGGTAGCGCGTTAGCCCGTACCTATAATATACTTGGGTACGCTCAGCATATGAGCCCCCTACAGCTAGAACGGGACACAGCTGGGAGGTGCGGTTCTTTTTAAAAGATAGATAATAAAAAAGATTATGCGCACTTTTTTTTGTTTACCCTCAATATTGAGTTTATGAGCGTATAAAGTTTTGCCATAGTGTTATACATACCATATAGCGATTTTTGGTGGTTTTTTTCGCCAGCGACTACACAACTCTGTGTTAATGTCTCATACAATTTAATAATATAGAATTATAGAGGACAGAATTCTCTAGATATACATTAGCTGTTTTTTTAATTTCGCATTAGTTCTCGAATGGGAGTGTAAAGTATGTGAAAATATAAGGGTGAAAAGACACATTTTGATCAACTTTTCGACTTGTTTATGTCTGTCAACAACTCAGTTATGGGTTCAAAGAAATTTTTTATGATAGAAATGTACTACGACTTTCTGCTTACCAACAAATTTTTGTACACTCAATACGGAGTAAGATCTAGGAGTTTAAACTTTACACTCTAGTGGATGGTGTACAAACAGATTTTGTCTAAGATTTTTCTGCCAACTTTTCCGCTTTCGAGCCATGGTAAATTGAATAAAACAGAAATAAAGTACCTTCTGAGGGCTACTCACACCCAGGGGCGGATTTAGGAGAGGGCGGGGGGGGCGGCCGGCATCCCCATTGGTCCAAAATAGTGCGCAAGATTAAGGAGTTTTTGAGCGATTTTTAACGATTTCCGGGTTAAATCGGCTAATTTTTCCGCCCAAGTCAGGGTTCCGCCTCCCATTAGTGGTACCGCCCCCTAAGGAAAATCCTGGATCCGCCACTGCTCACACCTCACAGCAAAGCACGTTCGAAAAACGCAATATTGAGTTATTTATATGGGTGTAAAGTTCCAAATCGGGGGTGTAAAATAGACGAAAAAACACGTTTTTCCCCTATTTTGATTATCTCAAATATTTTGTGAAACAGAAGTTTTCCACATACAAGCGTACTACGATTCAAAGGCTACAAACTAACCCAAACCAAATTTCTTTACACTCAATGGGGAGTTAGATTCAGATTTTTAAAATTCACAATATGGTGGCTGGTGGGAAAAATTTTTTTGTCCGCTTTTTTGTTCGCCACTTACTCCGTTTAGATGTCGGGATAAGTCGAATAGAATAAAATCATTAAAGTGCTTTCTAAGGGGTACACGTCATGGCGAATAGCATTTATTTACAAATGTGTTTCTGTCTTGTTTTTCCTATCAACTTCTCCGGTTATGAGTCTAGACATGATCTCAAGTCTAAAAATGTATCAGGAATCAAACGTGATATGCCAGTTGGGCGCGTTTGTTTACACTACAGAGTGGTGTATGTGGTTCACATCTACTATTTATTTGTCTTCAGACCATTAGGGAGACCCAATTTTTTCATAAATTTTGATCGTAATATCAGAGTAATAGCAGAATTACGAATCCGACTGGAATCTTTTTTACTTGTGGTTGTATAAAGTTTACACTGCAAATTAACTTTCGTTTTAGAGCCTTGCGGAAGTTAATTTTTTTCAAAATGTTTTTACGTAACGTCGGAATTACGAATCTGACCGCACTCAGTAGTTGTGTGAAGTTTGGATTATTCATTTATTGCTAATGTGTAATTTATACTACAAATTTATTATACTTCCAGAGCGTTGCAAAACGTGAATTTTTTCATAATATGTATGTTCCGTAAGGTCAGGATTGCCAATCTGACTGTATGTTTTCTATACCCAGTACTTATGTAGAGTTTACACTGAAAATTGAATTTACTTTCAGAGCGTTGAAGAAGCTTATTTTATTTCAAAATATTCCATGTAACGTCAGGATTACGAATCTGAGCGTAAGTGTTCTTTACGCCCAATATTTGCGTAAATTTTATGCTGAAAATCTTTGATCTGTTTAAATGAGGTAAGGTTGTCTTGTTTGAAAAGGATAATGCTGATGTTCAGAACAATATTGCTTTCCGCGTTATTAGACTGTTGTCATTATTGTGGCATGTTACCGTATGTGTTTACTGACTGATTTACTTAAATCATGCTAATTAAAAGTAGGGTACTAGCAAAGAAAAATGCTCCGATGGAACGAAAAAGACGAATATACTTAGGATTAGGAATTGTTGAGGATGTAGAAGTAAGGGACTAGGAAAAAGCTACCTATGTATATGCCTAATGTCGCAAAAACTGCTAAAAATAAGACTCTTTCTCAGCAACGCAAAAAATCGAAGTATGTTCTGCGGCCTTTGAAATAGTGTATCCTTCTTTAAATAATTTCCAATGTTTCACATAAGAATGTATAAAACTATTTAAAGGTGTTTTATTTTGTTATCATGAGCATTATAGGGAGCAAGCCTGGCGTAAATTGATTAGTGCACACAATCGTTGCGGGCATGCAAGTGTACTTATATGTAGTCTGTTTCACGTAAGCTTATGTTTATACGAATTTCCTTCTGCTTTAAACCAACAATTTCTTCGATTCTCTTGAATGCATTGATGTTTGTATTTCATTCAATTGGCTTGCAAAGTCCCTCCTAGTTTACTCAATCTAATTTTCCATAACTGCTGCATAGCTAACTTGCTGCTTTTTGAATCATTTTGTGGTTCAATCGTTTTTGCGTTGCGTAGAAAAAGTCTTATTTTTAGCAGATTTTGCGACTTTAGGCATATACATAGGTAGCTTTTTCCAAGTTCCATCCTTTTAAATCCTTAATAATCGACAATCCCGAGTATATTTGTCTTTTTTGTTCAATTGGAGCATTTTTCTTTGCTTTTAGTATATGTTTGATCTTACAGGCCATTCCGTTGCCCTTATTGTTATTATTTTCATGCAATTTTAACCAGAAATACATATTCATGAAAAATAAATACGACTTAATAAGAACAAAAATATAACATTAAATAGGTAACAAAATTACTCATTTATCCTTCCCTTGCAAAAAATCAGTTTAAACCCCACCCAGAGGATTCAACCGCGTGAATGTATGCATAAAAATATAGAAAACAAGGAAACAATAAGAAAAAATTCGAACAAATTGAACAAAATATAGTCAAAAATGAGTCTATGGCGCGAAGCGCCGAAAATTTGGCTGAGTCACTAGGTCGCTAAAAACGCTTAAAACAGCACATTTCCTATGAATATTTTAACATTCTTTAGAAAATCGCAAATTCTGGGCGGGGTTAAAAAATTTTCTGGATCGGTGAAGGAAAAAATCTTCTCGAAATGAAACTCCCTCCCCAGATCATGTACAGGCGAATGATAACCTAACTTTGCAAAGACACCGAATCGCAAGTCAGATAAACATCTGCCGTAAAGATAAATGTAAACAGTTAGAAAATTAAAAACGAACTTCGTGCAAAATGTCCAAGGCGCACAAGTTTCGACCGGTGACGTCATCATGATTACCATTTATGGTAAAAACTGGAGTGCCGACGTTCAAGTTTTCATCCTGATAATTTGGATGCGGAAATTGAGAGTGACTGAAGTTAACAGAGGCGTCGCTCAAAAACTCGAAATTGATTGGCTTTGAAGACATGCAATATTGGCGTAGCAAACGCACGCATTCGTGCATAATCCATCGCGATGGCTTATTCTCGTGGAATAGATCGCCACCTGATCAAGTATATACATACGTGTAACAGGAAGTTTGGAAGCATACATGCAAGAGGGGGATGGAGGATCCCTCAGTGATCGACCGTGCTCAAAAAAACCGGGCCCGGGCTTATATGCTTAGGAATATACGTGTATAGATATATACCTAATATAGGTATTTATTAAGGTCTGGCGATTATACGTTTACGTATAGCCTGTATACATATGTGTACAATTAGTATAAACATCTATAAGTAATATATGTACTAAGTTTAGACAGATATAGTAATACTAAAAATACATGCAAAATCTAAAATTAAATATAAGTTAAAGATTCAAGATAGGTTATGACAACAATATATTATCATAATGGTAAGATAACGCTTTATTATAAGAGTTTGCCATTTATGTATATATTTCTAAAATTTAATTCAGCTTAGCTTTTATCATGAAAGAGTTTGCCATTTAGGTATATATTTTTAAAATTAAATGTAGATTGCTATACGCCAGGTGATCGATCCATGCTAGGGATTCCGACCATTTTTCACCATCCATGACCTTGACTGCAGCTTAAAGAATAATTAAATTCATTTTTCAGAAGCAGTTTTTTGACACAAACAAGCAGCTTCGGTATCCACAGTCATCAAAGTAGTTATAAAAAATTTTGGGCGCTTTGCGCCAATTCATTTCTCAGCAAAGTCATTTATTTTATTCCATGTGCATGATTAAAAAGGATATAGCAGCTTAATTTCAGTGATTTTAGCGTTCTTTGCTTGGACCTTCCGAATTATTGAGCGCTCATTAAATCAGCTGATTCCTGTTGCAACCATATAATTTCGGCTTGATTTTCTAACAAGTTATAGATCCATTTACGCCTGAGGTCAACACAGTTCTGTAAAGAACTTGCAATACTCGTTTAAGGGCAAGAAACGTGAGAATGAGGCTAGCTTCAAAATTGAGTAATAGATGTCCTAAGATAATTTTAGTTTGTAATGGTGAGTAACAGAAACCTTAACGAATTATAAAAAATCTTAAATCCTAGCTGATTTCTGCTGCAGTTCCGGGACTGGATGGAAAGTTTTTAATTATAAACCTTTGCAGTGCCACCACCTGCTACATATGCTGCAACGATCGATAACTATTCATGCTACACAGTATTTACATTTATGAATACATATCACTGCAGTAATTCATAGTGAAATGACGCATAAAAACACAGAAATGCTTACATAAAATGTAAATATGAACTCGAGGGCTTGCCCTGACCGGCCTTGCCCGGGAACCCGGTCGATCACTGTCCCCCACAGAGAGTCGGCCGTCCCCCCATCCTCCCAAAGCGAGAAAATTTTTGATCCCCTCCCCGATTTTTGGAAAAAATCGAATTTTTTGGCCGTTTTTTAGTGTTTTTTTGGCGTTTTTGGCCAAAAATTGGAGGTTATTAAGCCCCAACACCTTCCTTTAATTGGCCGGGGAACCCAACCCAAATTTTTGAGCTACTAAATGTAAGTCTGGGAGGATCCCCACCAAAATCGGACGTCCCCCATCCCCCAAAGTCAGAAAATTTGTTACCCTCTCCTCTCCCACCCCGATTTTTGGAAGAAAGTTGCGTTTTAACCATTTTTACGTGGTTTTGGCCGTTTCTGTCAGAAAACTGGAGGTTATTTATCTCCTAAAAGTAGCCAGGGACCACAACAAAATTTTGAGTCGCTACACGAATGGATATGTATAGTCGGTAGTAAGATTCATGCAATATAATAGCTTACAACTTGGGGAGAGGTAGCCGACCATTTAGGGGGATAATGGCGTTCAATTTTTAGCCAAAAACGGCAAAAAAGCAACTAAAAATGACATAAAAACACAATTTTCGCCACAAATAGGGGGCGGGCGGGGAAAGTTCGGTCATTGGAGGGACTAGTGAGACGACCGACTTTGGGTAGGGATACCTCAAAACTATGATTTCGTGCACGCATTCAAGTGTAACATAGGAGAAGATAAGCCAAAAACTCGATAGGAAGGCTAATTTTTAAATAAAATGCAAAGAAACTAGAACAGGCGAACATTTGAGTGTTTCTATCTCAACTTGTACGGAAAGTAATAAAATTGTACGATGCTAATTCATACACAGGGTGGCTAAAAAAACGAATGGCATATATACTGGTCCTGATAACTTCTTCAGCACTGGACCAAATTTATTGCGGTTTGCTTTGTTCAAGAGCCTACGACCTCTGTAAGAAAGTAGCAAGGTTTTATTTATGCAGGTCGAGCTGTTGTTGGTCTACAATAAATTAAGCAGAAGTCGTTTTTTAGTAATGAAAGCATCTGCTAGAAGCATTATTTGCCTTTGAAACCGTGTAACTTTACAGAATCTTAATGCAGTTAAATGTAACTTCTTTTATTTTAGAGCCCTTTTATTGTCTATCACTCATATGATTCGCTTTACGGTATTTATGGTTGTTAAAAATAATTGAAGCATAATCCAAGGTTGCACATTTTGGCAACTACCAGCAAATTAAAAAGTTGACGTAGGATTACAACAAGCCGTTATAAAGGTGCTGCTGTTACGCAAGGACTGAAACACTCAAAATAATAATAGACAGAGCAGTGAACAAATAATTTTGGCTTCATGTAAAGCAAAGCGCGTTGGATTATCTTTTTTTGTTGGGAGTTACACTGTTGTAAAGATAGTTTATTTAGGCAAAAAATCTACAAAAAAGACGAAAACGATTTTTGCTAGATTCAGTGTAAACCAAGAACAGCTTAACCAGCAAAATAGAAACTTTAACGCTTTCTTGCACAGGTAATAGTTCTTAGAAAAAGCAAACCGCATTTAATTTGATCAAGTATCAGAGAACTTATAGAGATCAAGATGCCATCCGTTTTTTTCGAGCGACCCTGTATAAACTAAAATTAGAGTGCTTATTGAGCTAATGCAAATTTTAAGAGGTATTATGAAACCTTAAAGTAATAGCTAAATGCTGTGAATGTGTTAAGATTTACAATTTTACTAATGTCACTCTTAAGTAAAGGAAAACAGACCGCATTGGATTTCGCTTTTAAAATAATTTTCATTTTCTTCACAATCTACAAATGCTCATGCCTTAAACCATAGAAAATGACTTCAATTTCATAAATTCTAAAACTTATTTAACAACTCTAACATTTCCCATTTGAACTAGACAGAAGAAAACATTAATCAACAAAACCGTAATTAGAAGAGTACCAAACAAAATAAAATCCACATCGTGTTCCTGCGAAATTTGCAAGATCTCCTCAAACGTGTCAACACTATCGCGGGCTCTGAGTGGATCATTTTCGGCGTAACCAAGATGCACGTCAGTGGCAACCAGAATTTTAAATATGTCCGATTCCGGTGGCATAATTAAGTTTTCAACACTAATGAAAAAATATGGCCCAGATCAATAAAGCAGCTAGTTCAAATCTAAAAGCAAAAGCCAAACTTTAATCAATTCACCAATTGTCTTATTCTATATCAAAATACACAGGTGGCGAATTTATCGAAAGGGGCAATTTCGCGAGTATTTCAGTTCATCAGGGCATGCATTTATTGCTGAAGCCAGGAGCAAAACACAACAATTCTTATAATTCCAAATCAATCAGGCAAGAATTAAACCGATGGAAACCAGTTCATTTCCTTAAGAATCGTCTAATCGAAAGAATATCTGAATCCACAACATAGGTATCGATTGAAATATTTTATCAGTAATAAAGCATTTTAACATTTTAATATTTGAATAATAGATATTTCATCTCAATAAAATATCTGAATGGGACTAGGTCGAAAATTGTAAATGTACCTATATCAAAAATATAATACATTAGGTAATTATTATATTCCTTTGTATTAATATTGCCAATTCCTTTAAGTCAAAACATCGCTATTTTATTATACTATAACGAATTCTAACGGAAATGGACTAGTGCTTCATCTTTGGGATAACGCCAATTTCGATGTAAATACATTATGCTATTTTACCCTTGAAAATTGGAAAAAATAAAACCTTTGCTGGCCTGGATAACTGGTATGTACATATAAACACAAATAAAAGTAGCTAGGCATCAGAACTACTCTACTGAGAGGCTTGAAGGATGTCAGGCAAGCAGGGAAGTACAACTGATCGTTGCAAAATTTCCATTTATGGATCAACAAGTGCCTAGTATGGATTCTTAGGTACCTATTAAATAACTATTAGCGTATTTCGAGTGCAGTGGCGCTAAGTCGGCATTATTTTCATAGTCCATTTCTGACTATAATGTCACTAGCAGACATGCACAGCGTGGGAATCCTGGGGTGGAACCTAAAACTGAAATTCTTCTAACGTAGATGCCTCTTTTGGGGGTCAAAAATGACAATGCTGCGTCAAAAACACCATTTCTTAGAGTTTATAACTCTTTTAAACCATAAAAACACTGGGGAAAAAATTTGCAAAAATGTGAAAAAATCGAATTGAATTAAAAAGTCAAAAAATGAGTATCTGAGCGAAAAGATCGCTAAAACGCTTAAAACTGCACTTTTTCAATGATTTCTTTTCGAAAATCAAACTGGATGGGACCGAAAAAAATTTTTTGGGGGTTAAAAGCCACTAGTTATTTATGTGAGTCTACAAATTGAAATGAAATAAAAAAGCGTATTTAATCCTTGTTCTTACCTAAATATTCTCTACATAATGACTTAATTCAATAAATTCAATAGAATGCACGTCTTCAGTCTAAATGCATTCTTTTAAGGTGAACATAAGCTGATGCGAAAGATAAGATTAACACAGTCCATTTACCTGGTCCGCAACATAACCACTTCGCTTCATCCTATTTAAATAGTTACCTACGATAAAGACACTTTTATCTGCAAGAAATGTCTTTTGGTAGTACTGCAAGTGATTTATGCTTTCCTATTAAAACAATATTTCCTATTCTACGTTCGTTACGTACCTTCCCACGTACTTTTAGCGGGAGTACCCAACGAAGTTGACCGCCCCATCCCATGCTTTGGAAATCGTAAATATTTAGATCTGGAACTTAGAAAAAACGTGCGTTTCGTTCTTTTTTTCAATTTCTAATTTTAAAAGCTAGATGTTTTTCTAAGATAATTAACCTCGAGACTAGACCTGGATGAGGGGTTTGAGGAGTCTAGATACCACAGAATGACAAAATGGAAAGTTTTACGAGGAAAATGAGGCAAAATGAAGGCTAAAAATGGATGGAAAAATTTACTTCAAAAGAGCTCCAAATTGATAAGAAATTGTAGCTTTAACGGCATTTTAGCGCTAATACCAGTTTTTGGGGTCATTTTGGTCAAGAAAAGCTCAATTTTTGACCCCTTACCCAGATCGACCATGCTGTAAATCTATGCTTGACACCCTACCATTTAGAAAACAATTCTGGCCGCATAAGAGGGTATCTCATTTTAACGGAGCAGTGACTACTCCCTGTCACCAATTAAGGTTTTTTAACTCTTACTTTTGTGCTATTTTGATTTTTGTTAATGCGGGAAAACCAGGTCATCTATCGTCTCTCAAAAAGTTGGCCTAATAATAAATTAAATTAAACTATAAAATAAAACCCTGCTATGAGCTTACTGCGCTTCATAAAAGACTGAAAAGGCATAATAGCTGGATACTTTCTGCGCTCAAACTGCTCAAGGCGATAATTGTTCTGCAAACTGCATAAAATCAAGGTTTATTTAAGTCCTTCACGAATGAATCAAAAAAAGAAAAGACATATAGGCATAAATACATATTTATTCACAAGAACTACCGACAAGTACATTGCAATAACACATAGGAGGAACGTTGAATTGTCGCGAACGAATCAGACACATACGTGGGCAGCACCAAAATTCTGGGGAGGGGGTGCAAGATTTTTCAAAGGTCAAAAAATGGCCTTAGAAATGGTGGTATGGCGAAAAAACACAATTTCTAATTATTTCTCATCGAGCACTTTCCATTGGCATCAAAAAATTGCGAAAAAACAAAAAAATTTCAAAAATTGAATTCTGGGGGGTATTTTGGTTTCTGGGGGATGTCTTTTGGTTTCTAGGGGGTGCATACTTCCAAACCCCCTACGCCCAGGTGTGATCAGGCATCGATAAGACTTGTACTTCACTATAATGATTTATTTATTATACATTTTTCGTTTTTTTGTGGAAGAATATAGGATTGTGAGCGCATAATTCTCAACAACTAGCGAAACAGCGAAACAAGATTTTTCGGACGAAAGGTTAATCTTTGATTGAATCGCACAAAGTTACCTAGCCAGAAGAATAAAATTAAATTTATTAGTAAAATAATGTTTCGCTGTACAATACAAAATAAAATTCCTTAGAAATGAATTTACACTCCGATTCTATACAAAAACTGTCATTATTTCATAAAAAAGTTTAAAATAATATTCGATAGGTAAGCAAGGCCATCTTAAATGTTCAATGTGATGCTCAAACAATATATTTTGAGTATTTATTGACTCTTACGTATTTTTTTCGATAAAACAACGGCAAAATATCGGCAGGATTACGCTACTTTATAGCAATAGAAATAAAGGGCAGATAAAAGGAGGCGGGGTAGCGGCCGTCCACGGTGGTCAAAAATAGTTGAGCGCAATAAAGAAGAGACGTGTATTTTTTGACCAGTTTAGCCATTTTTATCGTAATTTTTTTAGATTTCATGGCGCTCTAAAAGCCTCATTTTTTAAGCCAAAAGAGCAGTTTTGTACAGAACAACGATTTTGTAGTTTTATGATGATTTCTTGAGTCAATAGTAGTAACTTATAAACATTTTCATCTTATACTTTAGTCAAAGTTCTAACCAGTATTTTTTCAGCGCCACACCCATGAGCGCAGCCGCTAACGATGTTCTGAAGCCATTAGCGCCATGAAATCCTCATTAGCGCTATGATAAATCGTGTTTTATGATATTATGTACAAAAGCGAGTTTAGATGACTTGTGATCAAGGATTTGTGATTGAAAATAAAATTTTGAACCTCCTTTACCTTGTTTTTACTTTACTCTCCTTTTACTTCTTTCAACTTTAATTTTTTACTCATTTTATAATTAAAATATGCAAATTTTTTGCATTAGCGCGCTGCGCTAATGGTTTAAATTTTTTATTAGCGCGCGGTCAGTTTCATTAGCGGGGCGCTAAAAAAACGGTGGTTCTAACCCTTTTTGAGTTTCGCGTCATATCATTTAA